>JBBBDQ010000581.1:2857500-3180000 GCA_037127315.1 Ascarosepion bandense | reverse complement strand
AAAAACCTGCTCCTCAACAGGATGCATAAAATCCAAGGATGGAACAATCATATTAGAGAAAGAAGAAATACTCCATTGATGGGAAGAATATATAAAGGATCGTTTTTGCGACAAGCGAGAACAACCGAGATTACACAATGATATGGATGGACCGGAAATACTAAAATCCGAAGTGGAAGCTGCAATGGCCAAAATGAACAGAAACAAAGCAGCAGGTCCAGACGGCATAGTGATAGATCTTCTGACAGCCTTAGAAGAATATAGCATCGAAAAAATTACCGACATATTAAACAAAATTTATAGCAGCGGAATAATACCAGACGACCTATGCAAGTCGATATTTATAGCACTGCCAAAGAAACCAGGGGCAAATGAGTGTGAACTACACAGAACTATCAGCTTAATGAGCCACATTACCAAACTGATGGTCAGAATCCTGATGAATAGAGCGAGAAGCAAAATCAGGCCAGAGAGAGGGCAGGAACAGTGCGGTTTCGTCAAAGACAAAGGAACAAGGAACGCCATGTTCATGATTAGGATGCTCTCCGAAAGGGCAATACAAGTGAAGATAGATTTGTACCTATGTTTCATTAACTATGCGAATGCATTCGACAAGATACGACACAAAGAACTGATGGAGATGCTCGGCAGCCTCAACATTTTCGGCAAAGACATAAGAGTAATTAAGAATCTCTACTGGCAGCAAACGTCCTGCATACGGACAGGCAACGATCTCAGTAGATTTACAAAGATAGAAAGAGGTGTAAGACAATGATGTGTCTTTTCACAGGATTTGTTCAACCTGTACAGCGAGAATATCTTGAGGAGCCTAGATGACACGCCAGGATTTGTTGTTGGAGGACACAACTTGAAAACAACATAAGGTACGCAGACGATACAGTGCTGATCGCGGACACGGAAAGTAAACTACAAGACCTCATACAGAAGGTAGCAGTGGAGAGCGGCAAAAAAGGACTACAAATAAACATTAAGAAAACTGAGTGCATGGTCATCAGCAAAAGGTACAACCCAAAATGGCAAATAAATGTGGGAGATATCAGAATCAAGCAAGTACAAAAATTTAAATACCTAGGAAGTGTCCTAACTGGAGATTGAAAGTGCGACACGGAGATCCGAAGGCGAACTGACATGCGTTCCAGAAGCTGAGCAAAATACTAACACACAGGATAATCTCACTGGAAACAAAAAAATGAGTGCTGGATTGCTACGTGATGTCAGTTCTTCAATACGGCAGTGAATGCTGGACAATATCATCGAAAATGAGGACAAAACTGGAAGCAGTGGAAATGTGGTTCTACAGAAGGATGCTGCGGATATCATGGACTGAGCATGCAAGCAACGATGAGGTGTTGGAAAGAATGGCAACTAAGAGGAAATTGATACTGAGCATCAGGAAGAGACAACTGAAGTTCCTGGGTCACGCAATGAGGAAGGAGAGCCTGGGGAACCTGACACTGACTGGCCAGATAGAAGGAAAGAGAGACAGAGGAAGGCAGCGGATATTTGCAGGGCCTGATCAGGTGGTTGACGGAACGAGGGTTGACAGGAGTAACGGGAACAAACATACTAGAAGCCACAAGGGATAGGGAGACGTGGAGATCCATGATCGCCTACGTCCTGAAAGGACAGGGCACATAGAAAAAGAAGAAGAAGAAGAAGATGTCCTACGAAGTCTTAAGGAGCGAAACGTATCACATGAAACATTTACTCTACTTTGTCACACAAACACACATACACACACAGACACACATTTCATGTTAAAACAAATAAAAATCAAACATGTCGCTTAATGCCAGTTTCGTAAATGTCCGTATAATTTCGTAATATTGTCTTCGTTTGCGTTTGTTTGCATTAGAACACAAATCCGAGCAGATATAAATTGTTCCATGAAAAGAAATCAAGAGAATATGTATTTAAAAGCTTAAAATGACCCTTGCCTACACAGGCATGTTCTGTAGTCTTGTGTTAATATACGTCAGATTTAATGATGGTATTTCCCCTGTATTAAGAGTATGCCGGTTCTATTTTTGCCGGAGGATATATATTTTCCTGATAAAATTTCTCAAACCATTTAGGCCAGTGATAATTATAAAAGCGTACTGTTTAAATTATGAAAACAGACGATTCATTCAAATACGAGTCTTCATTAAAAAATAATGTTAAAACAAATAAAATCAATATCTGTATATATATATATATATATATATATATATATATATATATATATATATGATTTGTTTGAACATTATTTTTGATCGATACTTGTATTTAAGTATACATTCTATTTATAATCATATTTTTATTACGAGCAGAAAATGTGTGTCATTTCGTAATAAAAAATTATCGTAAATAGTCAGGCCGGTAGAAATAAACATATACTACTGTTTGATTATAAACAGAATATCTAAATAAATACGAATAATGATAAAAAATAATGTTCAAACAAATCATTTCAAATTGTGGGTTGCTTATAACCAAGTTTCGTTAATCTTTGTTAATTTCTGTATGTGCGTTGTGGTCCAGTGGATATCGACTCGAAACGAGAAATCGGAGAGCCGAGTTCAAATTCCAGTTGATTTCGTTGCAATTATATACGCGCAAATACCCTTGGCAAAGGTATTAATTCGTCTCTTCCTTCCAGCTATGGGTCAAATAACAAGACAGATTGGGTTCTATAGCCTTGGTTGGCAACCAGTCTACTGCAGAAAGTAATAGCAATCTACTGCCGGATAATCTTCTGCCCAGTCAGTCATGTTTCTTTCGAGACATGATCACATAACGCGTGTATCACATATGGCACTTAACTGACTGCCCGACTGATATATATATATATATATATATATATTTCACACTCCACCCACGTCTATTGAACAGGTTAAGAGGCTCATCCCTTCCTTGTTCCCTGTTTAGGATGTGGTTTCCGGCTTTCTCTTTTCCAATCTTTTCACTATTACGTAGCCCCCTGCACATCAGTGGCGTTACCGCCTTGCTCGGAGTGATACTATTAATATATATATATATATATATATATATATACACTCTTTTTGGATAGCGCGATCTCTACCAAACACGCCTCGCAATCCACTGCAAGAGGAATAAGTTCGAATCTGAAAAGGCATCATACTATTTTGACTTTCTGATAGAGCCAACTGAGCTAAGTATATAATTTTTCTCAATTTCTTTCCATTTCTCTTCATCCCCCTACTCTCTCGTGTTCGTTTTCTTTACGTACTTAATCGGAAATATTTAGAAATACCGATTTATATACAAAAAAATTCAAGTTGAACCAACTTGTGTTCAACACAAGTTTAATTATTGCCTATTCATATCATCGACGCAGTCGTTCATAAGTTGTTAAATAAAAATCCCAGGAAAATATATAAAAAAATAACAGCAACATTTTTTTTGTATTGTCGGAGGGGGCATTGATCTGTTAAAGTTACAATTTTTGATGACGTTTCATTGGATTTTTTTACAAAAATTTCTCGTTCTTTTCAAGAAAAATATCTCATAATAATTAAAAAATATTCTAATAAAAACTAAAAATGTCTTGTAAAACATTTTATTATAAAAACGAAAGAACGAAACAAAAAAGAGTTCATAAAACAATCATATAATATAAATAATATAAAATAAATAAATACAAATATAATAAAAATAATCTAAAAAATCAAACTTGAACGTAAAAATAATAAAACATGAGAATTCATTCTGATAAAATATTTACAAAACTTGAAATGCTAACAGCAGAAATAAAAAAACTCCAATAAATTGAAGAGAAAGAAGCAAAGGAAAGAGAAAAGAAAGGACTTTTAAGTATAATAATTCGGCATATATTGTTAGCATCATCAAGAGAAGCTGCCAAGGATGTGAACTGAAAATTGTAGATATCAAAATGAATCAGCTACAGAAATTGAACTATCTGAACAGTGTATTGTCAGAAAACGGAACATGTGACAGGGAAGTGAAAAAAAAGCAACATGTTTTCCAGTATTTGAAAGAAGTATCAAGATATAGTAATTTTATTAACTGTTAAAGATATTGGAATAAACCTTAACCGCTACTGGGAACAATCAGCCTGCATATGAAATGAGGCCGAGTGTAAACATAAAAATGAAAATAGTAGTAAAACAAAGATACGTTGTATCGCTTGATTTTTTAAACCTAGTCAACGAAACTATCCTAAGAGAACTTCAAGGGTTTCTTATCAACTGACATAATTTTTACGAATTATGGCCCTTGGATAGTTCTAATGCTGAAAGACTCAGAGAAAAAACTGAAATAATTCCGAAGAAGTATCATTGAAATGCAAGAATGAAGGATTAATGGTCGTCAACAAAAGAGACAACAGAAGGTGTGAAATACATATTGGGGACGTCCAAATCAACTAGTTTAAGAAAAGATCATTGAAAAGCAAAAAGAAAAAAAACTTTTAAGTGTAAGAAGTTAGAATTCATGGTCGTCAACAAAAGAGACAACAGAAGATGTGAGATACATATTGGGGACGTCAAAATCAACTAGTTTAAGAAAAGATCATTGAAAAGCAAGAAGAAAGGGATTTTAACTGCAAGAAGACAGAATTGAGGATCGTCAGCAAAAGAGATAATAGAAGATGTGAGATACATATTGGGGACGTCAAAATCAACTAATCAAAGAAATTATCATTGAAAAGAAAGAATTGTTAAAATCAACCAGCTATAAAATAGCTGCGTGTAGTGCACTAAAACATGACGAAAAATATGACACAGGAATTCGAAGGCGCAGAAGAATAGCAAACGATATCTTACTGATTTAAGCAAATGAACGTGATAAAGACATTTTCTTAGAAACAGTGAAAATAACTCAGTAAATAACAAACGATATAAAATGTGACAGAAATTAAAAGACGGGAGTGTCATTCAAAAATTTAAGCAAAGTATTAAGATTAACGCAAAATTCCGTTAGAAACAAAGAAAAGAATGCTGAGCTTTTATATCCCATCTGTTGTATAGCAGTTAACACTGGAGAATAATGTGCAGTGTGATACAGTGGATATCGTCTAGGAACTCGAAATAGAAGAGTCGAAATCGTTGCATTAACTTACGCACAAATACTCTTGGGAAAGATATTAATCCGTTTTTTACCTCCAGCTATGAGTTAAATAGAAAAACAGCTTAGGTCCTATAGCCTTGGTTGGCAGCCAGTCTACCTCAGAACGTAATGGCAACCTACTGTGGGAAAATCTTCTACCAGATCCGTCATGTCCTTTTCTCAGGTATGGTACTTAACTGACTGACTGACCATGTAACAGGCGAGCAAAAGAGGAAGTTCTGAGTGAAATGAGAACTAGAAAGATCCTTAATGACATAAGCCTATCCTTAATGACATAATAACAAAAAAAATCTTAAAGTCTGGAACAGATAATGAGAAAGGGCGACTTGAAAATTCAATACTCACGGAACTTTTTAAGACGGGTTAGATAAATAGCCACATATTGCTTAGAGCTAAAGGACATAGTTGATGATGATGGTGGCGTGCTTAAGGTGAGTTAAAACAAAATGTTTGTATCTTTTATAAATTTGTCAGTGTGCCTGTGTATTTCCATCGTATACCATTAGAATAAAACACCCCAACCCGTACCGGTATACATCATGGATCCGCCTTGTACTTGTCCTTCAGACTGGGCTTAAAAGGCAGTATTATTATATATATAGTGATTATAATCACTGTATATATACGAACTATATATTTAGTGCATACGTATAAGTATATAAGTAGATCTTTGGAGAATACGAAATAAAAATAACCCTCTTTTTTTCATTGTTTACAAATTCGCAAGCTAGTCTGAAATCTATACATTTTGTATATATATATATATATATATATATATATATATATATATATATATATATATATAAATCTTTTGTATAAGTTTTTATTCTCTCCATTATAATAAAGAAATTTGAACTTAGTAGGTTCATTACTATAAATGTTGCTGTCATTTAAAACGGCAAATCGATATAAATATTTTCTCGTTATTTTCACAATAATGACCCACTCGATGCATAAGTATGTTCGTTATTTACACGTTATATAGATATTTTATATAAATACTGTATATGTATTGTATATATTCACTGTATATATATAACCGACAATGAATGTGTATTACCTTTTATATTGAGCAGGTTCAAACATCGAATTTTGGCTTTAATTTCTGGTGAAGAAGATAAAGACGAAAATTGTCCAAAGTTTTTATATTTTTTATTTCGCTGTTTTTAAGGTTTCGGCTGTAAGGACCTTAACATAAAGACATCCACCACTAAAGACGATATTCTCTTGTGTAGACCTACAACATTGCCATGCGACAATAACAGACATGGAATATCAGACGCAGGATTTAAATTTGTAATGCGGTTCTATTACGTCACACCACGTGAGTGACAATTTTAGCAACAAAACCATATGCCTACATGCAATGTAATGTGTTGTGACTAGATTAAAATGTGATATTATTGAGTGTGGTTTGCTTTGATTTAATGTAGTTGGCCTCCAATATCGGAAGGTTCTTTTTACTGTGTGTATGTTTGTGTATTATCGTGTTATCGACTAAAATCTGTCTAATATTACATACATGGATATAATTTTCTAAGAAATGTTGTTTAATAAAACTATGATCAGAAAAGAGAGCGTATTTGTGACAAAAACCAACATATGTAGTGGTTATATTATTAGTTTCAGAGATACAAGCTCTGTATGGGCATGTAAACTGATACACTACAATGGTTTTCTGTAGAGGATTTAGTTGTGCGGTCGTAGGGTTATTAGAGACTATGAGGTCAATTGTTTTAAATGTTTGATAATATATGATTTGCTTAACTAGTTTATTATTAATTGGTTTACCGTTTCTACCAATTATGTTTCTGAGTTTTTCATCATGTTTGTAATTATTATGCATTTGGTTGCAATAGTATAAGTTAATCGTGTTATGTTTATTTGGCGTACACTGTTATTATTAATATTATCAATATTGTTAGTGATATTATTAAGTTTATTGAGATACATTTGTTGATCAATGACGGAGTTAGAAAATCGATTCTAAAGAATTGTTTGTTTAATTTTGAGTAATTCTTTTACAGTATGGCTTGGGAAGAAGATATCATTTGCGTGCGTTGAATTAGGTTTTGTATAACAGCGAACTTATGTCGTTGGTGGCATTTTCTATTATAATTAGGAAGACACAATTTAGTGCTAGTTAGTTTCCTATATAGAGAGGATGTAAATCAGTGTGTGCTGAATTCAATAAATACCTCAAGGAATTAAAGTTTATTATTAATATTAAGTTCAAATGTAAATTTAAAGACTATTATCTGATACCTCCATACAATATATATATACATATATTTACAGTATTTGTATACTCGCCATATATATACTGAATATATATATATATATATATATATATATATATATATATATAATGCATATATGTATACTGTTGTGGGATCTCCCCTTTTTCTATGATAATGAACTCGACTTGAGTATACATATACTCCTAGCATAATGAGATACGTCAGATCCATTAGTAAACAGTACGAGTACTGTAAGAGGTCTGTAAGTTACCGAGAGACACGAAAGTTACACTGACAATACTGCGTCAGTAGTCATAGTAGTTCTGAGTTCCACTCAGACAGAATAGTATTACACAGACATACTAATCCTAGCACGGTTTCACTTCAAAAACTTGTATATATATATATATATATATATATATATATATATATATATATCTATTGTATACATAGTTGATGAACAAATACGACATTTCCTTAAAAACCTGAATGAACTCGGAAAAAAACAACACATGGTAATAGCCCAAACAATCCCAAATATATCACTCTCTTATATCGTAGCCAAATGCACACCAACTCCCAACTAGACGAAAATATCCTAAAATACTCTTAAACACAAATATCTCTCCGACAGACCCCAACAAAAGAATTAAATTTGTCATATATTACGCTAAATCCACAACATCCAACTCAATCGTTCGGAACGACTCCTCCCCCACCGTTAGCGATTTGCAAAAAAAATGTAGTGTATAAATTCAAATGCCCCTTTCGAGAATGTATCTCTAACAAACTAAATAATACCTACATTGGACATACTACTAACTCGCTTTCGTGGAGGCTTACATTGCACTTGAATAAAAATTCTAACATATTCCGACATTTAAAACACCACGGCTATCAACACACAGTTCTTAGGAAAACATTTGTTGAAAATACGTATATACTTAGACAAGAAAATAATAAACGAAAACTTAAAATTCTAGAAGCTATCTACATCAAACAGTTTAAACCTAGCCTAAATAAAATAAATTTTGACACCTCCACTAACATACATCAATGCCTATAATCGACGGGAGAGGTCATAGTTATTATACTTACCCCCTACACCATAGTAGTAGCAGTTCCCAACCAATCCCCTCATGCCACTATACTCTCATTTGACCAAAAACCCACTACCACCATTCCTTCTCGGCCTGCAGCCACGTGCAGCGCAAAAAAATGGACATGTTTAATTTTCTCTGTATAACTCCACTCTGTTAATAATTTAAATGTTCTATGTTCACTGAATATTAAATATTCATCCTTTGATAATGGCTTATGTAAGCCGAAAGCTCAGACCTGACAAAAAAATCAACAATTATTGCGATTTCTTGTCGTCTTTCCATGACAACACTATCAAGCTAATCAGATCATACAAAAAATAAATAGACATAACTTGTTTATATTATTCAATGAAACCTGTATTAACATATATATATATATATATATATATATATATATATATATATTCAATGAAACCTGTATTAATATATAGATATATATATCTTCCGTAGACAGATCTGTTTCGTTGTATCACAGCTTATCATTACGGTTAGACTCCGATTGCTACACAATCCAGGCTCGAAACCGACCGATTTGGCGTTAGTCGGCGATTCTACCCCTGGGCCACGGGGCGTTCGGTGGAAGAATGCAGATTTTTTAGCACATATCATATTACGCGCCCAATAGCTAGAGTGCTCAAATTTCATTTTTACTGAAATGAGCGATGCGTACACGCTAGAGTGGCTACTGTTTTTCAAAGTCTACCATTCTTCTCGAGTGCTCAATCAGGGTGTGACAGCGTATATTCCTTACTAATAGTATTCATGGATTACTAACCAACGTTCTAGTTTGTATCTTTACGTTTAATATAACCTATTTTTCTATCTCAAATAACTGTTTTGTTGTTTATTATTTTGTGCGGTTCCTCACCCGGAATCCACAACTTATATACATTACATACGTATAGTAGATCAATATACATACAAGGTAAATACTCTCTATATAATTTACGTACATAAAGTATATATACATATATATATATATATATATATATATATATATATATATACTCTATGTATAATGTATATATTGTGGTAATACCGACCGAACAAAAGCGATGAACCGGATGTGTTTTCTCTCATAATTAAAAAGCAAATGAATAAAAATCGTTGTACGCTTCCGAGTTCGCGCAGATGTTACGGTTGAAAAATAAAAATTAATCAATGATCAAATTACCAATTTTATTTAACAGCCAATGAGAAGCCCGGGATCAAATTCAAGTATGAAATTCGAAACTAGCTGTTGTGATCCAAAATGCTGATATAAAAAGCAAACACACACGCTTTGTCAGACAGAAGGACGAAAGGAGAAGAGTGCAATTAGTTTCTCCCTTGACCTATGTCGAGCTGCTACTATGTTGACTCTCCCTTTTTTCCCTGTTCTCAAAGTACTAACTGACCTTTTCTAAGGCATTCCACAAACCAACTTGCTGACCTACTGACCTTAGAAACAGCAACTTGATATTGAACATTAATCATACTACCAAGCTTTTCACCTTTCAGCATTATATCTTCAATGAACATTCTTTTATCTGTTTCACCTCATTACTATCTGCCATGAACTCTCTCTAACTACCTTGGACCGTTATTCCAAGTCTTGTTTTACATTAACTGAAATGTATATATGTATAAATGTTATTTTACACTCACAATTGCCTTTCGTGAATTTATACTCATTTATGAATTATAGTGGGCTATCTTCCCACAAGGCCAAATTGCGTTAACCTACTATGGAATCCTACTACCCCTCACTACAAATGAAATAAGAGAAGAGATACCCGCTATAAATGCATATGCATACATTCTCTATATATAGTATATCCGTATATATTTATATGAATATATATATATATACACATACACACGCACACACATACATATATATATACAGATATAAATATATAGATATACAGTATATATATATATATATATATATATATATATATGCTGTATATATATATATATCTTTATGAATATATACAATATATATCTAAATCATGTATGCTCACACTGTATGTATATAGTTATTGTTATATACTGTATATATATTTTACACATATATATTCATAATTACATTCTTGTATATACTCTCTCTCTCTTTCTCTCTATATATATATTGATATATGTGTGTGTGTGATAGTGCGTGTGTGTATATGTGTGTGTGTGCCTGTGTATGTATATATAATTAAATTTGTTTTTATTTAAAATTAATTATATTATACTTTACAATGCTTTGCGCTACGGAGCGCTTTTTTAAAAAATGTATATGCTGGAGAACTCGAGATTCTGAAACTGTTGGTTCTCTTTACCTGGGTATATATATATATATATATATATATATATATATATATTGTGTATATATGTATTGAAAAACACATTTTTTATTTTCAATGAATATACCGTATTATATATATTGTATTATAATGCATACATATGTATATTTTGCGCATATATATATATATATATATATATATATTACTGCATATATATATATATATATATATATATATATTACTGCATATATATATATATATATATATATATATATACGTATATTGTCATCCGCAGACAGATCTGTTTCGCTGTATCCCAGTACATCAGTACGGTTAGACTCCGATTGCTACATAACCCAGGCTCGAAACCCGACGGAATTGGCGTCAGTCATATATATATATATATATATATATATATATATATATATATATATATATATATTGCGTATATCTATATTGCACACAAGCACACACATATACATATATTAATATTCTGCACCTACATACAAAATCATATACATATATATTCATCTTTGTGTTTGTTTTGCGAATGAATATTTTTTTGGGTTTTTTTTCTTTTTTTGTTTTTGCAAATTTTGTTAATGCATATTTGCTGATGTAAGCTGTTTGATTATGATACACTCTAATCATTAATAAGGCCTTGTGTCAAACTAAAAATATAAAATTTTGCGTGTGTAAATACATAAGGTTTTGTATGTTCTAATCAATGTTTTTCTTTCTTGGTATGTTTGTGCCAGTTTACATGTTTATTGAATGTGTGATTTCTTTCTATCCTTTCGTATGTGTCAAGCTGATAAATTTCCCTTCGGTTAAAAAATAAATAAAGATAATAGAACGAAAGTAGAAAAACAAAATCAACCAACGAAAGAAAGAATTTTTTCCGAATACCAAAAAAAAAAAGAAAAGAAATCTTTCATTGTGATTGTTGTATGAAACGAAATTTCTACACGTGAAAGCCCACAATGGAAAGAAAGATCTTTTGATTGTCATTGGCATCTCGTCAGATTCACAGAATGTACATTTGGCGGTTCGAGCGCGCGAGAGGGAAAATATCAAAACAGGTGTCTTTTGATAACAGATATTTACCCAGACACAAGAAATTAGGTAAATATGGAAGATGCCTGGATATCACAAAGATAGATAATACGAAAGACGAGATTGCATCGACCATATACTTATTATCCTTTACGCTTATTACCGTATATCGAAAATATACGGACAAAAAAAAATGTAAAATATGGAAAGAAAATTTTCATGAAACCTTATTTGGATGAGCCAACATGTACCCAACAGAAAGCGACGTTGCTTCAAGTTCTATAACGAATTCATTATTTTATTAATTTTTCTTCTAGTTCTTCACATATCTTTTTGATCAGGATATTTTGACCGCGTAGTTTGCCTGTGTTCTGAAAATTTTCCAGACGTTAGTTAACTCTCTTATTCGGACTATTTTCATGCAGTCCATTGTCCTAATCTTTGTTGTTGCGATAACAATGCTTCGTCCTTTGTGCCACCCTGTTTTAATTAGGTGTATGTCAATCCGGGTAACCTGAACACTTTATTTCATCTATTAGATTAACCTGTTCTCGTTTCTCTGTCTAGAAAACTTAAATATCTACGTAGATAAATCTAGTTGATATTTAATAGCTTCTTCAGATTGAAGCATTCATCTGGATTCTATGAACAGTGCCAAATTAGTTCAGAAATAACAAAACTGTCAGTTGTATACAACTCTGATCAATGAGGAAAGGTCGTTTTGAGCGAAGACATCCTGTAGGTCTTACCGATGACCGCCTTTCTTCCAATTTCCTTGTGTAGCGCCCCAGAATCACAAAGACCTGCACCAAATCACAGAAACCACATCAGTTGAGAACATTCAAATACAGCAACAGATAAAATGTATGTCGCAACTCTTTTGCAAAACATGAACAAAATCACGATGTTGACGTCCAATACAATTTTACATACCACAGTTTAGGTTACTCGGGCCGAACGTATTTCTAATTGGACACCACCTGCTAGGTTATGAGCTGTTTTTGTCAAAATCACTCTCCAAAATCACTGTCTAGAAACTCCTTATCAGTCTGGGAGTATGTGGAACTCAGCATCTCTTCCTTGGTGTGATGCTCTATCACGTAATAATAATAGTAAGTTTACGATTAAAAGACAGAACACTCAAAGCTAATCACCTAGACATCGGGATCGGATACCGTGAAAACAAAATGTTTCATCTTATTGACATGGCAGTCCCTGCATTTTTCTTTTTTTTTTTAATCATATCACCCCAAGCAAGGCGAAAACGCCACTGATGCGCAGGGGGCTAGGTAAGAGTGAAAAGACTGGAAAAGAGAAAAACCGGAAACCACATCCTAAACAGGAAACAAGGGATGAGCCTCTTCACCTGTTCAATAGACGTGGGTGGAGTTTGAACCGGGCGATAGTTTAGTCTATCTACTCCAATTGAAAAAAAAATAAAAATAAAAAAAAGAGTGAAAGGATTAGAAAAGAGAAAAACCGGAAACCACAACCTAAACAGAAAACAAGGGATGAGCCTCTTCACCTGTTCAATAGACGATAGCCCAGTCCATCCACTCCAATAGAAAGAAAATGATGGTGACTTGCCTTGCTAAGTTTTAACTTAGTTAAAGTCCATGCAGTGAAATTTTGGCTAGAAAAACAAGATCAATCCTTCAATTAAGCATGAACACTTTTAAATTTAAGCAAAAGTTAAAAGAAAAAATGGCTTACATTTTAACAATATTAACAATATTTTAAGAGATGATTCCATATTGTTCTGCCGGTGGTTGAAGAAAATATTTTAACTTTTAGGCCCAGGGAGGGGGAGTCAAATAGACAGTGTGACCAGGTCACGAGAATACAGCTAGCCAGTTTAAGAAAGAAAGAAAGAAAGAAAGAAAGAAAGAAAGTGACTGACGGTGTACTGAGAAAAATTAAAGACAAATTCCACCCGGCAGTGAAATTTTGGCTAGAAAAACAAGATCAATCCTTCAATTAAGCATGAAAACTTTTAAATTTAAGCAAAAGTTAAAAGAAAAAATGGCTTACATTTTAACAATATTAACAATATTTTTTTTATTTTAGTATTTGCTTCGGGTTTGGCTCTAAGTAGGTATAATTGTAGTTCTTAGTCTCAGCCATGAAACCATTTACTCAGAGGACATATTTAGCCTTCAAAATTCAGTTTATGATGAAAAAAACTTATTTGATATTGATACCAGGAAATCAAAATTTGACTTACATCCATTCATTTTTCTTTCAGTCTACGGTTTCACTTTAACTGGAAACAACTATTGCTTTTTAGTCTTTCATGCCAACATCCAAAGAGTCTGAGCTCCAGGACCATGGATTAGTTTTAAAGCTTTCATTACACTCGAGCAACGCCGAGCTATACTGCTAGTTAGTAATAATTGAGAAATGTTCACATTGTATCTTTAGTGTATACACTTCACAATGAATAACAGCGAATGCTAGGAAATCTCCTCACTGATGAAGAAACTTGAAGCAGCAAGAATGTAGTCTTATTGACAAATGCTGACAAAACATGTGAGTAATAGGGAGGTTTTAATGAGAATAGGAACCACAAGGAAACTGTTGCTAACAATAAGAAAAAAGACAATTGGAAATTTCTGGAACATGAGAAAAATAGCTTGGAAAATTTAACACTCACAGGTCATACGGAAGAAAAGAGAAGTAAGGGAAACAGAAAATAGCGTACTTGACTAGTTTGGTAAAACAAAGACAATGCTGGTAAAAGGTATAAATTTACATACAACAAGAAGTTGTGGAGAGTTATGATTGCCCAGTTCTGAAGCATACTTTTATTCATATTTAAAGATCAGCATGATCCCCGAAATCGAAATTTCTAAAATGTTGTACAAGAGTACATCAACAATTCCAGTTATAGTTGGATCCCTCGAATTGATTAGAAAAAATTACGATGGACCCATTGAAAGTATTCTTGGTAGCCAAAGACATAAAGAAATAAAAAAGATATGTACTTAAAAGTACAGCCAATACCTTACGGAGGGATTTATCTATGCAAAACTAGCAGTAGATCCCGGCGTTGCTCGGGTGTAATAAAAGCTTTAAAACTAATCCATGGTCCTGGAGCTCAGACTCAGCTTAAAGAATATTTGTGTGAAGTTTGGTGAGAATCGGATAAAAATTGTGGATTTGTACAAAGGACATACAAACAGATAAACAGACACACACACAAACATCTTGCCTTATATATATATATATATATATACATATAATCGATTTTCTGCACTATTGTAAGAACTGCAACCTTGAAACTTCTGAATATCGTTTCTTATGTTTTTGTCTATGTATATCAAACTGGATTAAAATCGGACCACTCCTTCTATAACCCGATTTTTTCGATTATCGATTTTCGATATTTATCGGGTGTACCTCGACACAAAACCTAGCTAAGGACACTTGCAGACGCTCAGAGTACAACTGTGTAAGTTTTCAAGAAAATCGGTTCAACCTTTTCGAAGTCTATAGTTAACAGACACACACAGACAGACACACACACATAGAGACAAAGTTTCAATTATAAATAAGTTTAGATATATGTTATCTAAGGAATGATTTTTTTTCCTCAAAAAATTCTCAGTGAAAAGTATCATGATTTCACAACTTAGATCTCTGGTTGGGACCCAGAAAGATATGAGTATACACCAGAAATCAAAGTTATAATAATTATAATCTTTTCATTAAGATAAAGAACTGCTGTATATACATATATATATAAGTATATATATATATATATATATATATATATATATATATATATATATATATATATACACTCATGGAGAGAGAGACAGTAGCGAGGCAGCGTCGGCTCAGTTCATCAATGAGACAATAGCGGTGTAGCGTCTGCACACTTTCATTCTCTTTGTTACCTGTTATTAAACTTTACTACCATTATGAAACTCTTGCCGTGTGTTCACTCATTATCAGTCGCTTATTATTATATTTTTTGCAACACTTATGTGGCCGAGTAGTGAAGAATATATGTATATCCTCTCTATTATTATAAAGACCGTTTCACTCACACACACACACACACACACACACACACACACACATATATATATATATATATATATATATATATATATATATATCACTGATATTGAGCGCTTTCAAATAAGTACAACGCATATATAATATATAAATAATATAATATATATAACAAATTGCATATATATATACATATTGATATTTATAATTATGTACATGCACTTTTCACGCATATATATATATATATATATATATATATATATATATATATATTTCGAAGGTGTCGATCTAAGACGTTAACTTTAATTTCTCTTTATACGTTTAGTTCTTCTTCCCTTTCGTTTCTTTTTCTTTCTCTTCTTTCCATTTGTCATGGTCTATATTTTTATTTTACTTTCTCTCTTTGGTTCTTTTTTTTTTTTTTGATTGAGCGTGTAATTGTTTTGTAGATTACCGTTACAAATGTTAATTCTCGATATGGGCACGTGTGCGTCTGTGTGTTACTATTTTTGGGATTATTTTGAATATTATTAACTGTTGTATCTTTCGGGTCTGACAAGCAGCCTTTTTCTGTTGTGAAATACGTATTACCCATGAAATTGTAGAATATCTAAAAGATTTTCTAAATTATATTACTATGTTAAATTAAATAAATAAATTAAACATTGAGTTCTTTTGAGTTTGTCTCTATCGGAATTTACCTGACGTATATACCATGTATTCTACCTCATATATATATATATATATATATATATATATATATATATATATATATATATATATAGCCTTTGAGATTTTACTCGCTTGATTGACTCAGTCGATTAATTAAAAACTTAATTAGGCGATTAAAGTTTATCGCTTTACTCGCCCGGCGTCGATTAAAAATCTCGCAATGAAACGTGTCCCTTCAAATAAAGATAAAGGAAATCTGATTCCTTTTACAGCCCAAAATATGACATTGAAGATTCACAAGTTACTTAGAATGACCTACAATGATATTATTGAACTCTTGGCTTTTATCCTCCCAGCCAGTGTAAACATTCGTTTAATTAACACTTCCAGAGTACAACCAAACTGTCTCTGTCGCTCAGATTAAAGACGCTAACAGATTTTTAGAGACTTATTTGGAAAAATATTATCCTATATTTCCTCCCTGCTTACGAAAATTAAAAACGAACATTTGAAAGAAAGAAAAAACACACGCATACTTCTTTCAACCACGCACCGAAAAACAAATTTTGCAAGTAAGTATTTTTTTTATAGAAAATCTTTGAGAAAATCAGATTTGTTATTTTTATCAACAATGAGATGGAGGTTGTAGTCAAACAGAAGAAAGAAACTACGAATTTAGATACCTCTAATCAAATGCTAATAAATGCATATCATTAAGCTAAAATTTCTCAAAGTTAATAAAAAAAGTTTTATAATCAAAATGTTTAGGCTATTATTAAAAGGAAAGATCAAATTTTGTTGTTGTTATTATTTTTAAAAAAATTAAATCCTTTCTAACACGTTCGAATTTTTAATTAAAATTTAATTTTTTGTTTTCTGTTAGCGATTCACGCTATGTTTACGTAAGGCAACTATTAAGAAAATGGAGTCAGTCAAGTAAAATGATTTTCAGGCGAGTAAATTTTCCCTCGCTCTCGACTGCCGGTCGAGAGTTCTCTTTTTTAAGCCTCAAAGGCTATATATATATATATATATATATAATCAAAACCCCTGAACGTGACAAGATGGAAATATACGATCGCTCATTCAGTAAAATGAATTAGAGCGCTCTAGCTATTGGACGCGTATAATGATATGCGCTAAAAAGTCTGCCTACTTCCGCCGAACGCCCATAGCACAGGAGTATAGTCGCCGACTGACACCATTTCGGTCGGGTTTCAATCCTGGGTAAAAAGCAATAGGAGTCTAACCGTACTGATGAGCTGTGATACGGCCAGACAGATCTGTTTCGCCGTATCACAGCTCATCAGTACGGTTAGACTCCGATTGCTTTTTACCCAGGATTGAAACCCGACCAAAATGGCGTCAGTCGGCGACTATACTCCTGGGCTATGGGCGTTCGGTGGAAGTAGGCAGACTTTTTAGCGCATATCATTATACGCGCCCAATAGCTAGAGCGCTCTAATTCATTTTACTGAATGAGCGATCGTATATTTCCATCTTGTCACGTTCAGGGGTTTCGATTATTTTTCTACGTCTTAATGTAGGATACTCAAGAGTAGGTACAACAAAATATGTGTTGCCGTCATTTTAAACGCCATATCGATATAAATATTTTGACGTTATTTTTTACGGCACGGGCCCGCAAGTAATAATAATAATAATAAGAAGAAGAAGAATAACAATAATGATAATAATAATTACCTTGACCGCATGTAGGAAGTTCAGTACAACCGAGCATACCCGATCTATAACAACGAATAGCCCAAGTGAAGTCTTGATTGGTTGCCATTTTCTGGGGAAACTTATATCATGCACGTCTTAAAGCTAGTTGCAAATTTATAGTCTGGGTGCGGGCCGAAAACTGATCATATTCGGTCGGGTCGCCTATCGATGAAGTCTGTTGCTTATTTAAACCCGAAACTTCTAGTGACATGGGAGAAACAACACTGACGACGCATTTAGATTCGGCACTTAAGAGTGTATTCTTAATAATAATTGTAAAATGTGTGTTGTTAATTTTCACAAAAATTATCAGTGAAGAATTCATGAAGCAATTTCTGACTGTAGGTAACTGGTTGAAACCCAAAAAGAAATGAGTATATAGCGAAACTCAAAGGAAATAAAGTAATAATAACAATTAAAGCCTTAAAGAAATAAAAAAAATATTATACACAGAAGTACAACTCATGCATTACGAAGAGCTTTATCGCTGTCAAATTTGTGCGACTTTGGGTTTTTTGTTTTGTTTTTTGTTTTGTTTTCTGTTTAAAAAGCCATTTTTGATCTGAGGTCTCAGGTTGAGAATCGAAAGCAAATGTGTAAACAACAGAAGTGCAAAGATTAATAATAAATACAATGATTTGTATAATAAATACAATGAGAGCATTATTGAAGAGATTTTTCGTCACTTCTTATCCGCCTTTTGAACACAGAATTAGCACGAATAATGTTTATTGTATACTTATTATTTCAGCAAAGAGAAAAAGAAAGATACTCCACTTTATTAATTAATTATGACTAAAATATTTCGATGTCAATTCTCATCATTCCTTTATAAAAAGAAAATTTGGAAAGAAAAGGAAGCAGAGTAAACGTATATTGAATACATACACAAAAAGTTACGAAGCAAATGAAAATAGAAGCTTAAAAAAGAGATAAAAATAGAAAGAATCGAATACTCGTCTGTGGGTTTGTAGACGTGTATGGTCGAGGATACGGGTTTGATTGTAAGAATCAATGGGTGTTTATGTTTCGAAAACATACGGCTGTATCAACCTATTTATTCGCCTCTGTTGTTTGTATTTATAATAGGCATTAATGTATGCTTGTCTGGCGCACAAGTTATGAAGTCTGAATGATCGAACGGGTCACGCAAGTTATTGATCGGATACATATATATGAGCAGAATGAGATAGATAGAAAAGTAACTAAGATAGATAGATAGATAGATAGATAGATAGATAGATAGATAGATAGATAGAAAAGGAACTAAGATATATATATATATATATATATATATATATATATATATATATATAAAACATACTGGGATAGATAGATAGATAGATAGATAGATAGATAGATAGATAGATAGATATGAACAAAATGAGATGAGATAGATAGATAGATATATATATATACAGGTAGAAGGATAAGAACTAAAAGGTAAGACAGAATGATAAAAAGACAGACAGATTGATATGAACAAAACGAGGTGAAATAGATAAATAGAAAGACAGACAGATAGATATAAACAAAATCAGGTGAGATAGATAGATAGATAGATAGATAGATAGATAGATAGATAGATAGATAGATAGATAGATAGATAGGACAAAAGCTGGACAGAGTAATGATAAGGCAACGTGGAGGAAATATCAAGCAGAACAGAAAGAAAATGAAAAGAAAAGTGAACGGAATAAAGAGCGGAAAAGACAAGGAAAAGACATTAAGTAATTTTGTGAAATTTCTAAATGTCTGTTTCGTTCGAGGAAAGCCTATCAATTGAAAGAGCGAATCCAAGACGAGTACAATCCGATTTAAATAAATTAATATATTGACTGATAGACGGAAAGAAGGCAGGGTTGGGTAGGGCGTAAAGATAAGAAAGGTAAAAGATTTAAGATGATTTTTTGTATATTCCATTTATTTAAAAGGAAAAAAGTTTAGATAAACTGTCTGAATATAAGCACAAAATGATAAAGATTGCCATAATAGGAAAATAGACACTAATAATAATAATAATAATAATAATAATAATAATAATAATAATTACACGATTGCAAATACTGATATTAATAATAAACTTTACCTGTGCCAAAATGAAAACAAATTCTTCTAAGGACAATACGGATAAGGGCTTCGCTGAACGCAAAACGACGACAACAACAACACCGAAAAAGAAAGCAATATTCATGGAAGTAATGGAAAACGTAATAGCATTGGTAAATATAGACTTAAAGAAAATGTTTTTCATAACTTCAATGACGATTCAAGTAACAGGAATTGATAAAAATTGTCTCTCATAAAAAGAATTAGGAAATATTAAAAATATAAAATTACACCCATTCTTCTTCTTCTATTTAGTCTTGTTATCATTACAAAGCTCTTTTTAAGACCATTCTATTCTTTTCTTCGTCTCCTTTTTCTTCTTCTAGTTCTTTCTCTTCTACTTATTATTATTAGCAGTATTATTATTATGTCATTTTTCATCATATTTCGATTTCTGCTTTGGTCTCACTACCAACCAAGTCTGCGGGGAGACCTAAGGCAGGTCGTGGCGTGTTGTTATGGCCCCATTTCATGTTTTTCTATCTTCCCTATCATCCCTAGCATTACATAGATAAAGTTTTCCTTAGTGTGTGGGCTGTACTTAATAAGACAATTTTTTGTATATCTCTTAAGCTGGGGTTTCCAGGGATTCTTTCAATGTGTTGTTTTGTTCCATTTTTTATCATTCCAAGTGCACCTACTATCACTGGCACAACTCTTGTTTTCAATTTCCACATTTTTTTTCTATTTCAATTTCCAGGTCTTTATATTTTGACAGTTTTTCAAATTCCTTGATTGCTAGGTTACAATCCGCTGGACAAGCCATATCAATTAATAGACAAGTTTTCTCCTTCTGGTTTTTAACAATAATGTCTGGCCTGTTTGCTTCAATTTTTCTGTCTGTGTAGATGGTGTAATCCCATAGAATGGTGACATCTTCTATTTCTGTAACCGGTGCTGGGTGATATTCATACCAGTGTTTGTTTACAGATTTTCCATAATGTTTGCATATTGCCCAATGTAAATATTGCCCAACTCTATCGTGGCGATTTTTATATTCATTTGGAGCAAGCACAGAACAGCCTGAGATTAGGTGGTTTATTGTTTCTTGGTGTTTATCACAAAACCTGCATTTTGGATCCATATTATTATGCATAATATTTGCCTGAAAGTTTCTAGTGAAAAGACTTTGGTCTTGTGCTGCAAGAATAAAGCCTTCAGTTTCAGACTTTAATCCAGATGCACGTAACCATCGATGAGTATTAACTTTGTCAACATTGGATTTATTGGCACGTTCTGGATATTGGCCATGCAGAGGTTTGTCTTGCCAGCGCTGTTTCATCTGTTCCAGAGCTTTATCTTTGGCTTTCATTTTCATATTATTATTATTATTATTATTATTATTATTATTATTATTATTATTATTATTATTATTATCTGAAACTAAAAAATTACAGTTGATGACTTATCGAATAAGTGGTGAAGACAGAAGGCTGTCTGTTATTTATTATTATTATGTCATTGTTCATTATAAATTGATTTCTGCTATGGCCGCACTACCTACCAAGTCAGCAAGAAGACCTAAGGCAGGTTGTTGTGTGTTGTTATGGCTCCATTTCATGATTTTAATATCTGCCCTATCATCCCTAGCGTTACATAGAAAAAGTTCTACTTAGTATGTGGGCTGTACTTGACAAGACAATTTTTTGTATATCTCTTAAGCGGAGGGATTTTTTTGTGTTGTTTTGTTCCGTTTTTTATCATTCCAAGTGCACCTACTATCACTGGTACAATATTTGTCTTCAATTTTCACATTTTTTCTATTTCAATTTCCAATTCTTTATCTTTATTATTATTTCAATAATAATGCTTTTTCTTACTTTTTAAACATTTGATGCAATTCTTTCATTACTCATACTAAAATAAAATAATAATAATAATAATAATTTTATTATTATTATTATTATTATTATTATTATTATTATTTCTATGGATTTATGATGTATACAGATTTTCTTTTTGGTCCCAACCAAAGAACTAAGCTCAGAAATGGCTTCATGGCATTCTCCAATGATCATTTTTTGATAAAAAAAAAAACGAAAGAAAATTAAACACTAAGATCACAAACATTTTACATAATTAAAGCTCTTCGTAATGAGTCAGCTGTACTTGTAAGTACTTTTTTTTATTTCTTTAAGGCATGACTACAAGGAATTATTTTAATGAGTTGATCAATCCGAGGGCTTCAATACCAACTGAAGTTATTGATATCCACATACACCATATTTTTGCATTTTCATTTCAAGATCTATGCATTTTGATAGATATTTTTTAAATCTTCAAAGATACATTAAAATTTGCAGAGACTCAGTCAGTTAAGTGCCATACGTGAAAAACGCTTAAGCGATCATGTCTCTTTCGAGACATGGCTAACTGGGCAGAAGCTCCAGGTAGAATTGTTGTTGTTGTTGTTGTTTTCTTCTTCTTCTTCTTCTTCTTCTTCTTCTTATTATTATTATTATTATTATTATTATTATTATTATTAATTTTGCATGCCTCATGGACACAAGCTATCAAGTCGTACGACCCGACAGAGATAGTATGTTTTGTACAAAATATACAAAGCCAGGCAATGTAACGATAAGATACTAAGCTTTATTTCTTATCTGTTCATGTAGGTATTTAGTTTAGGTAGTATTGACACAAACGCCTTCGTGATTACTAGGACAATTGTGGTCAGAACGTCCCACAATTTGAAAGCCTCATTGAGGAGTTCAATGTAATTTTCAACCTTTCCATTTTTTAGTTTTTTGCTTAAAAACAAGAACAACCACACCGATGAGAAGACATTTTCTTGTTTTTTTTAGCAACGGTGCTGTCTTGTTTAGTTGCCTTGAGTATCCTGTGTCTTTGTCTCGATAGTATGGTCCTCACGAGCAGTCATGATGAGGATATTTTTCTTGTCTGTTTTGTTTTATCAACAACGGTGGCGTCTCTTTTTATGTCGTAAAATATAAGATTTATTTTAGTGGTGATCAACGGCAGTGCAGATGGACCCTGTGGTCCCATATAACATTACTGGGGGTCCACACACAAAAAAATAACAAATTGACGGTCCATGGTGATATTTTAACGGCTCTCGGAGCAATTCTATTTTTGAACGGTTGATATTACTGAGAATGGTATTTCTACAATAGTTTACACTATATTAGAATAATAAAACTAGAAATACGTAGCATTCTCTATCACAATCAAGTAGAAGGAAAAACTTGACAATTTACATCACCGAAAATTGAAGTTTACTAAGAATTCCTACTATACAATAAAGTCTCAGGTCTGGTTGTATCATTTTTCTTTCATAATTAGAAGTTCTTTTTTACTTAAGTTTCTCATTCACTATTTTGTTCACAACTAGGCTTTATTTTCTTTATGTTCTTTTTAACCTGACGGCTCATGGATGTGCGTTGTGGTGCAGTGGATATCGGCTCGGAACGAGAAAACGGGGAGCTGAGTTCGAATTCTAGTTGAATTCTTTGCCTTCACTTACGCGCAAATACCCTTAGGAAAGGTATCAATTCGTCTATTTCTTCCAGTTATGAGTTAAATAATAGAACAGATTGAGTTTTATAACCTTGGCTGGCAACCATTCTTCCGCATAAAATAATGTCAACCTACTGCGTGATAATCTTCTGCCCAGTCAGTCATGTCTTGTTCGAGACAATATTTCCCCAACGAGTATCACCTATGGCACTTAATTAACTTTCATAGGTCAGTAAGAAGAACAGAAAGGTCCATGTAGACCCCAGTTGAGAACTTGTATTCTGGTAGCTATGAAGATCCATCGAAAATAACAAAGAAGCAAAAGGGTCCATGGGTTAAAAAAGGTTGAGATCCTCTGAAGTTGAAATCCAATAAAAAATCTGGTCGTTTTCGCGTACATTTCATTGGTTTGTAGCTTTACCATTTCTGTTGGGCTCCAAGTTCAAACTTCCTACATCGGCACCAATACTGATGATTGTCCGAATCCACTTGTTGATAAATGTTACTCCTAGCAGAATTAGTATTCGGAGTTTGGTCTTCAGCGGCTACCAGTGGTTTTTCAAACTCGCGTTTCAGTTTTCCTTTCGTCAACCAATCCCACGAATCTTTTTTTATTAATGGCATTAATGTCTATTTAAAATAGCCCATGAAGCGACCATTGCTTCTGTTGCTTTTAAACTTTCTTTTGGTTGTTAGATTTTAGATTTCACCACGTCTTTTATGAGTGTCTCTTTACTGTTTAAAATCGGCCCATGTTCAGTCGCTAAACACTCTGACACGTTCTCTACCTCCTTTTCTGGTGTATATACTCCTATCACATTTAACTTTTTGAGCCGAGCCCCATTCTCAAAAAAGCAGTTTTTGTGTCTATCTTCTCTTTTGCTTCCGTAACAACTCGTTCATTATACCTTACCACAGATGCAACCAGTGATGAAATTACGAATACTCAACTTGGACATTGGATTTAAGAAAAAGCTGCAACCTTTTCATGTATCTCGCTGTAGCTTTCAGTTCTTTCATCTGCTCCTATGGATGAAATCCAATTCCACAATTCTAAAGTATTTGCATCCAGTGTCCTGGGCGTCAACAATAGATTCTTCTCTTGTTAATTCACGACCTGTGACACGTTTTCCTCGCTTCATCGTGCACTTCGATATCCAAAATATCATACTAACGTCCTTGCTGCAGATATACACCGTTTACATCAGTGATACAATCGGACCCCCTACTCTTCATAAAGTGTCGGATATTATCCGTAAAAGCACTACTTGGTCGATGGCATCCTCCAGATTGTCCTTATCCAAGACTAGCAATATAGCCCGGCGTTGCTTGGGTGTAATGAAAGCTTTAAAACTAATCCATGGTCCTGGAGCTCAGACTCTTTGGACGTTGGCATGAGAGACTAAAAAGCAATAGCTGTTTCCAGTTAAAGCGAAACCGTAGACTGAAAGAAAAATGAATGGATGTAAGTCAAATTTTGATTTCCTGGTATCGATATCAAATTTTCTGCACTATTGTAGGAACTGCCACCTTGAGACTTCTGAATATCGTTTTTTATGTCTTTGTCTATGAGTGTATCAAATTGGATTAAAATCGGACCACTCCTTCTATAACACAATTTTTTAGATTATCGATTTTCCATATTTATCGGGGGTACCTCGATACAAAACCTAGCTAAGAACACTCGCAGACGCTTATAGTACAACTGTGTAAATTTTCAAGAGAATCGGTTCAGCCGTTTCGGAGTCTATACGTAAAGGACACACACACACACACAGATAAAGTTCCATTTATAAATAAGTTTAGATTAGATAGATGTATAAGATTTTTAATATTTTCTAAACCATTGATAAAGGAGTGAACGTAAGTAAGAAGAGTAAAATGAAGAACAAATCAACCTGGAATATACCTCTTCGTATACAGACAGATACAGCCAAGATTGATCGCAAGCAAATAATTTAATCTTCCAGGCCAGGTATGATGATTCTAATGCCATTTTAGGATACATCAAACATCTATAAGAACTTCTGTATCTAGAAACAGGCAATCATATCATAAGCATTTTTAAGATCAATTCAAGCCCTACACACGTTAATTCACATTCGTTTGCTGTTTCGGAGGGCAGTTATTTTTTTTAAGGGCAATTCTTTTTGCTCAGAGATATTTTCTTTGTGTGGTAATTGGCAGTTTCTCGATAAATGTCCATACGTCCTTTCTGAAATTATGCCATTTAATAGTTTAAGCTCTCAAAATGCCAACTTCAGGCCGGGATACTAAACTTAAGCAGGTAACGAAATTTAAATACCTGGGAAATGTTCTAACAGAGGACGGAAAGTGCATCATGGAGATCCGAGGGCGTACTGAGGTGGTCAAGGATGCAGTCCAAAAACTGATTAAAATATTGAGAGAGAGGAAAATTTCGTTAGAACAAAAAAAGAGTGTACTGGATTGTTATGTGATGTTTGTTCTTTAATATGGCAGCGAACGCTGGACAAGCACATCAAAGATGAAGAAAAAGACGCAAGTAAACTGAAATGTCTTTCTACAGAAGGATACTGAAGATGCTATAGACCGAACATGTGAACAACGACAAGTTTTTGAAGAGAATGAAAGCGAAAATAAAATTGATACTGAACATCAGGAAAAGATACCTGGAGTTTTAGGGACATGTAACCAGGAAGGAGGGCTTGAAGAATGTGATACTCACAGGACGGATAGAAGGAAAGAGAAACTGAGGAAAGCAATGTATGATATACTTAGTGGGCTTAAGCAAATGGAATAGCAGGGTTTGTTGGGTAACAAGAGAAAGGGTGTTATGTGCTACAAGGGATAGGGAGATGTAGAAGACCATGATCGTCTATGTCCTGAAAGGAGACGGCATATAGAAGAAGAAGATTAGTTCCCATACGCGATTCATAAATGCAATGGAGGTGATAGTATTTGAGATGAAAGACTTTGATTTTATATTTTATAATAAGTTATGTTCTCCCATTCACTGTCCCTTCAACTGCACACCCATTTAATTCTTGTCCAATTTTTTACGCCTGTTAGAAAGCCACTTCAGACAAAGTTATCGAATTTCATCCAGGTGAGCTTTCCTTTTTGGTATGACCCTATATGATCCTCAATGATATTGGTCATAATATTAATAATATTTTCGTTGTGACACATGCTTTACATCAGCATCGCCATCTTGTATTCAAACCGACGTATCACTGTGTGCAACGGGGACTCATCATACCTCTGACCAGAACTTTGTCTCATATTCCGGGATTAGTTTGTGTCGCTTTCAGTGAAGGACTGAAAGAATATTTTCTTCTTAATAGAAAACAATTATATTTTGTTCGAACTACTTTTTTTATCTGCTATTGATCAGATTTACTTTCGCTGTTATCTTTTGTCTAATATATTCCTTGGTTGTTTCGAAACCTTTTATCTTGGTCTTATCAATGAATACCTGTCCTCTCTCCTCTCACTTCCGTATATTGTCTTTTCTCTATGATTCACTTCTCACCTGTGGTTCACTTAGCTTATCTCCTACCCAGATCGACCCCATCCCACAATATCCAGCAACATAAAAATGATTTCAGTTATATTATCCGTTTCACATGCTTTAATACGTATTTTGCCTTTGCTTTCTCGCTACTCAATTTGGTCCTGGGCATGACGGTAAACTGCGTCCGGCAGCAAGGTCTCTGATTAGAAGGTTGTGAGTAGCATGGAACCACCACTTAATTGCTGTTGTTCCCAGGTTCACCATGACCCGGTTTGGTAGCACCTGTGAGGGTCCCAACTATGGGCAAATAGTTAACTCCAAACTAGTGTCAGAACACTCTGAAAGTATAAAAATACTTTTATAGAAATATATACATAAAATACTTTTATAGAAATATATACATAAAAATATACTTTAAAGAAAAAATACATTTTTGAAGGAAAATGTTGCCATCAATACATTTTGGAAGATAAAATTATTACCATAACACATTTTGGAAGAAAATAATATTCTCAGCAAACATTTTTGAATACAAAACTAGAAGATATTTTCAGTTTTCTAAAATAAAAAAGAATAAAATTTTCATTAAAATCTGACTAAATCAACGTTCTCAGTATAACCGAACATTTAAAAGAATACCTTAAAACTCAACCTTTTTGGCATTAAATAGCCCACAGAGGTTGATATGCCGTTAAAAAAAAACCTCAAACTCAGCTACTCAAATTAAAACGGACGTGCATCGAAGAATTAAACGGATGCAAACATTAACATCATCATATAACTCACTGCTTATCATCCAAGTCATCATCTGCAACATTATTTTAAGGGACATGGGTACTGTCAAGCTTATTTCCGAATTCTATTGCTGTATTGCCATTATTATTATTATGTCATTTTTCATCATAGTTCGATTTCTGCATTGGTCTCACTACCAACCAAGTCTGCGGGGAGACCTAAGGCAGGTAGTGGCGTGTTGTTATGACTCCATTTCATGTTTTTCTATCTTCCCTATCATCCCCAGCATTACATAGATAACGTTTTCCTTAGTGTGTGGGCTGTACTTAATAAGACAATTTTTTGTATATCTCTTAAGCTGGGGTTTCCAGGGATTCTTTCAATGTGTTGTTTTGTTCCATTTTTTATCATTCCAAGTGCACCTACTATCACTGGCACAACTCTTGTTTTCAATTTCCACATTTTTTCTATTTCAATTTCCAGGTCTTTATATTTTGACAGTTTTTCAAATTCCTTGGTTGCTATGTTACAATCCGCTGGACAAGCCATATCAATTAATAGACAAGTTTTCTCCTTCTGGTTTTTAACAATAATGTCTGGCCTGTTTGCTTCAATTTTTCTGTCTGTGTAGATGGTGTAATCCCACAGAATGGTTACATCTTCTATTATTATTATTATTATTATTATTTACTCTCTGATTATTCACACTGCTAACAGCTGGTTAGATTTATTGGTTTAATTTATTTTATGTTATATCAACTAAATGGGTTATTTAATGCCAACAAGATTTTTAGGATAGGTTCGTATGAATAGAATATGTATTCTTGGTAAGAAATCAGTTTGTAGTTCAGGTTTCATTTATGTATTTTTGTAAAAGGTGGGGCTGTCGAGAGTCAAATGCATTGCTGGTAAAAAATTTTCAGAATGTATTGTCGATTTTTTTGCTGGTATACTTTCATACTATTTTGACCCCTGTTTATGAGTTAACTATTTGCCCAGAAATTAAGAGGTGGTTCTAAGTTACTCAAAACCTTCTGCTGGATGTAGTTTATCGTCATATCCAGGACGACCTAATAGTTGTTATTCTTTCTGTTCGTTTTACATAATGTGGGCCGATTGTGGGTTCAGAATATTCTTGTAAGTTCAATTCTTAGCACTTACCGACCATTTTCAGCGATAACCAAGACGTTTTTGCAAGTCATGGAGATAGTCCCGAGTGAGCCAACCATAACAGAGACAGGGTGAGCGGTTGCTTGATGCGTTTCCCCAGATTGCCTAGCCAGGCTTTTGTTGTCTCTATACCTTCACTTGCTCGATGTTTTTATTCCAAGGTACTCTTTATCAGGGTGTGCGTTGTGGTGCTGGATGTGCGTTGTGGTGCATTGGATATCGGCTCGGGTCGATAAATCGGGGAGCCGACTTCGAATTCCAGTTGAATTCGTTGCATTCACTTACGCGCAAATACTCTTGGGAAAGATATTAACCCATCTATTCCTTCCACTTATGGGTCAAATAACAGGACAGATTGAGTTATATAGCCTTGGCTGGCAACCAGTCTACCGCAGAAAGCAATTGCAATGATAATCTTCTGCTCAGTCAATTATGTCTCTTTCGAGACATGATCGCTTAAGCGTGTGTCACGTATTGCACTTAACTGACTATTTATTAGGATCCATCTAAAGTTTCTTTTGTGCAGAAATGTTATTATTTTTCTCACAGGATGTGATGTTGATAGGTGATAACAACTTTAGTTACAGGTCATCGCTCTTGTCTTCGGGAACCTTGAGTGGGTGTAATGGTTAGCAAGCTTGTCTAGCTAGGATCATCACAGTTGTATAGTGAGTTCGATATTCACTGAGTGCTCCATACCCTCGGCCTTGTGCAACATCTAAGCTGCGATTAGAAAATCACCATCATAAACCTACTTCTTCCGTGTTCGCTAACAAACTTTGCAAAGTATTCTTGTAGATCGGAGACTCTTTATAATATCTCTATTTCCAAATCATATTCCATGCTTATTGTCACATTTCGTTGAATCACTGGTTCCGTAGAATCATCGAAGTTAAGGGACGTCGATAATGGTCAGTAAGTAGAGGGGTTGCAGCTTGAGAATAAAGTTGGATGCGTTGGTGGTGTAAAGTATAATAGTTTGGAATTGTTAATTGGAGAGCAGAGTTCTAATTTCAGTTGAGTTCATTATATTCACTTACGCACAAATATCCTTGGGAAAGCTATGAATTCACATTTTCTAACCCCAACCATGGGCTAATTAGCAAAACTTGTATCACTGAAGCATTATTATTGCAAAATGTGTTCACAAACTAAAATATTTGCCGGCTTTAAATAACTTGCAAAGGGTTGATAAACAATAAAAAATGAATGAATCAGTAAAAGTAGTCAAGTTTTTTTCATCATAGCTTAAATTAAACAACACGTATAATATTTTTTCTACATATAATTCTTCTTCTTCTTCTTCTTCTTCTTCTTCTTCTTTTACGTACCATGTCCCTTCAGGACGTGAGCAATTATGGTTTTACTAAACTTTATTGTCATTAGCACCTTTTGTCTTTTTTCTATACCTGGCACTCTCTGTTCTGCTCTCCACCTGCACTAGCTAATTATGTATGTTAACCACTTATTCCCTCTGATCTTCTTGACTGCAGTGCGCCCTTTGTGTTTAAAAATTTCCCAGCCTTCTTTCCTCCTTATGTGTTACAGAACTTTCAAGTTTTTCTTTCTGAATTTAATATAAGGTTAATCTTTGGTTCCATTTTTACTATAGCAAACTGATTGCCTACATGTTTCAACCATAAAGTTCTGAGTATTCTTCTTCTGAGTGACATTTATCTAACAGGCAATCATAACGTTTTATATGTAAGGAAATTATCCAGCATTTGCTGCCATATAATAGCACTTATTTTACAAATAAACACTCTTTTCTATGATTTTAACAAAACTTAACTGTTTCATAATACATCTGTGTATGTTTTGGAAAGGTATCTTTCGACATTCAAATGCGACCCTGGATTTTAACTTCGCTAGTTAGAACATTTATTGCTATAAATTAATAGAAAAAATTTCTATCGATGCACAATATAAAAAAATAATGAAATTGTTTAATTTCAGTCAGTAATAATAATCATTATTTTATTTTGAACGTTTTTATTTTTACACACAATATTCTAGCATTATTAAAATATTATTTTTTACACCCCATATCTTTTCATTATTAATATATTACTTTTGAAACACTATATCCTTCCATTATTAATATATTATTTTTAAAATCTATATCTTCGCATTATTAATATATTATTGTTTTACACACCATATTCTTGCCATATTGACATATTAATTTTTTACACACTATATCCTTGCATTATTAATATAATATTTTTTACACACTATATCCTTAAATTATTAATATATTAATTTTCTACACACCTTATCTTTGCATTATTTTTTACACACTAAATCCTCGCATTATTAATATATTAATTTTACACACCTTATCCTTGTATTATTAATACATGAATTTTTTACACACCTTATCATTACTTTATTTATATAAGATATGCAAATGTTATATATCTAAACAATTTCAAAGGTAGAACAATATTCTGCTTTAATATTTTTGCTTGGTCAGCTACTAGAAACATTGTTTCACAATCTTATGCTAGATATTTTTTCCAGCCTTTCCAGCGTTTAAAAAGATAGAAGGGAAGGAAAAGCTCGTATAGAGAGTAAGTGCTGTAACGGAAGGACGAACTAAGTAACTAACTAACTAAGGAAGGAATAAGCAGAATTATTTTGCGATGAAAATATTTATAGAAATGAAACACCGAAATTACGTTAATGCGGTGTTAAAGTGACTAATATCAATAATATAATTAATATGTCAGGTATAATAACATTGCAAATACTTTTTGTATTATACCAATAATCTATAAATACATAGCAGAAGTTTGAAATCAGATGTAGCAGCAATATTTAAAGCGTGGACAAATAGACTTATAATGTAAAACAAGATTCTGGCAAAATCCTTGTTTTACATTATAAGTCTAGTTGTAACTCCGAAGATTAAAATAAAGAATGCAAAAAAACTCTGATATAATTTAATTTGAGAAGCTTATGTAATTCCTTTGGTCATCCATGCAGGAAGTTTAGTGGGATTATTAACCATTTCTTGAAGTTCTTTGGCTAGTTTTTTATGTGCTATATTTAAATAATATAAATACTATAGCCAAAAGTTAGGAATTTTATGTATTTATTATTATTATTAATAATAATAATAATATTATTCTTTGGCTAGTTTTTTATGTGCTATATTTAAATAATATAAATAATATAGCCAAAAGTTAGGAATTTTATGTATTTATTATTATTATTATTATTAATAATAATATTATTCTTTGGCTAGTTTTTTATGTGCTATATTTAAATAATATAAATACTATAGCCAAAAGTTAGGAATTTTATGTATTTATTATTATTATTATTAATAATAATAATATTATTCTTTGGCTAGTTTTTTATGTGCTATATTTAAATAATATAAATACTATAGCCAAAAGTTAGGAATTTTATGTATTTATTATTATTATTATTAATAATAATAATATTATTCTTTGGCTAGTTTTTTATGTGCTATATTTAAATAATATAAATACTATAGCCAAAAGTTAGGAATTTTATGTATTTTTATTATTATTATTATTAATAATAATAATAATATTATTATTATTATTATTATTATTATTTCTCCTTTGGTTTGTGTTCTATACTCTTTTACTATCGGGATATAAGGTCAGAAATGGTATCATGCCATTTTTTACTGATCACATAAATTTTATATTGATAAATCCCTAAGTAATGTATATGGTGAGTACTATCTGGACTACCATGAATTCATTCAATGAGTCTATCGAGACATTTTGCAATCAAACCGAGGACTCCAACTATAACCGGAATCAGAGATGTCTTCGTGTTTCACATATTTTTTTTAGATTTCCACTTATATGTGTTGGCGCCCAGACATTTTTTAGCTTATAATTTTTGCCGCTTTTGTTGTTGTTGTTATTATTATTATTGTTATTAATATTAGTATTATTATTTTTGAGGAAACCATTCAATTCATAGTCGTTTTTCCAAAGGCTTTGAGATCATTAATGTACTGTATATTTTTAAATACTTCCCTGTTTACTCAGCATCAATAGCTATTACTATTTAATTCATGCGAATGGGGTATTAAGGTGTTACGAGGATGCATTTATATATAAAAATGATAATAATAATGTCTAAAAAATTGTAGTAAGGGTTTCTATTGAGTCCTACTTGTTATTACAGAAAAGTTTTAATTCATGAAGTAGTCGTAAAAATAGAGAAATTAGGAATAGAACGTTTTGGAAGATGCCAGAATGTTCCAGTAAAATTGAGAAAATTCTAAATGTTCTCGAAATATGCAAATTAGGTGTTAGACCCTATAAAAATGTTTTGGGAAGAGAGTAATTCGTTGCTAAGAGCATTTGTTGACATTATCAACTCCGACCCGATTCGTGGATCTGTGCATCCAGTCGAAAGAATCTCTAAGAAAAGTTGCCGACCAATTAAACCCTGAAAGAGAACCTCATGGAACTAAAAAGGTAAATATATATTTTTGACTCTTTCATTAACCAAAATAATAATTGTTCTTTATATACACATTTGAGGATTTCCTAAATGTATAGCACTTAAACTTCTTCGCTATCTTAACTGGGTAAAGATATTTGACTACTTCCTTCCCCTTCGTAACACTTACCCGTTACTCTGCAAGTAGTAATCTGTTTTCTGTTTTGAATGCAAGAAATGTAAATTTTGTATATATATCATTTTGTGCTCATCGTAAATTAAATATTTAGTATGTGATTTAACTCTGAGTTTTGGTCAATCATTTTTTTTTTCTTTTGTTACACTTAACACGTAAAAAAGGACATACATAATAAAAGGTTTGATAGAATCGTTGAAAAATCTCCTCGTCGGATATTCAAGTGATTGAAAGTGGCAGTACCTTTGGTTTGTTTTAAGTATACTATGGTTTTCCAGTTTCACGCTATATTTAAGGACATTTACTACCACGGAGGAGACTTTGTATATTTCTTTAAGAACCAAATAGTGTAGAACAATATCAATGGCTTTACGGTAACCTATTCATACTGTGATGAGATTTTTAACTTTTTTCTGCATTTTTTCAAGGGGTGTTGTTTATCAGTAGTTGATCTATGCAACCAATCTTTGACATCCCTTCTGTTCCACGTAAAGAATGATACATTCCTCGATAAAAGTGTGTAAGTATAACTCGTCAGGACAGACGTAATCAATGTATAGTGCCTAGACATCTTATTAGCCTATAATTATTGCATCATTTGTTGTTATTATTATTATTATTTTCATGATTATCATCATATTTTGATTTATGCTATAGACACACTACCCACCAAGTCTGCGAAAGGCATAAGACAGGTATTGGTGTGCTGCGATTGTTATATTTCATGTTTTGTTTTTCTAACTCTCATAACATCACTAATGTTAAATGGGCAAAATTCTTCTTAGTCCGTAGGCGATTTCTCTTAAGCTGAGATTTCCAGGGATTTTTTCAATGTGTTGTTGTGTACTTTTTTTTTATAATTCCAAGCACAATAGTGGTACTGTTCTTGTTTTCAATTTCTACTGTTTTCCATTTTGATTTCCAGGTCTTTATATGTCGATAGTTTGTTTTTTAATTCTTTGGTTGCTATATTACAGTCCGCTGAGTAAGCCATATCAATTAGTAGGCACATTTTCGTCTCGATTTCTCACAATTACGTCAAACCATTTGTTTCAGTCTTCCTGTGTGTAAAGACATTGTACTTCTATAGAATTGTGACGTCTTCTATTTTTGTGCTGGATGATGTTCATACAAGTGTTAGTTAACATCTTTTCCAAAGCTTTGTACATTATTTTGTGTAAATAATTGCCCTACACTACCATGACGATTTTTATATTCGGTCAGCGCTAATACAGAACAACCTGATCTATAGTTTCCCGATATTTGTCACAAAACCTGCATTTTGGATATAAGCCTCAGAATGAGAACCAGAAGAGTCGAGTTCGTTTAACCAATCGAGATCGTTTCTTCATTTATACGAAAACAATATTGGTAAAGTTTTGAGAACTTGAAGAGTCGAATTCGTTTAACCAATGAAGATTTTTTCTTCATTTACACGAAAATAATCTTGAAAAATTTTGAGAACTAGAAAAGTCGAGTTAGTTTAACCAATCAAGATCGTTTCTTCATTTACGCAAAAATAACCTTGAAAAAGTTTTGAGAACTGGAAAAGTCGATTTCGTTTAACCAATCGAGATCGTTTTAATCCATCTTTCCTCCCTCTAGCTGTTGTATAAATAGCAGAACAAATTGGGTTCTATAGCTTTGGTTCGCAACCAGTCTACCAAGGTAAGAAATGGAAACCTATTGCAAAAGAATCTTCTGCGTAGTCAGTTATGTATCGAAAGAGACATGATCACCCAAGCGAGTAACATGTATGGCCCTTAACCGACTGATTATTATGTAATGTTTCTTGTCTAAGAATCTATTAATGTGAACTTATTTAGAATCTAGTTTAAAATGATGAAACTATAATGAACTACTGGGATAACATTGGTATTAATTAATATATAATTGTTTTGTGAATTCAGTTTCTGTTCGTAATATCAGTTAGAGCTTTTTATAATGCTTTTTTTGCATTATTTTTTCATTTTTATGGTGAATTCCTTCACACCCATCACCGAGGTACTTATGAGCTTCTTGCTGTCAATCTTTTACTGTTACTCCAGGGTTTAAGCTCATAGGTTTTTTGTATTGATCTATGTAAAACCGAGGCTGTAGCACATTTATCCAAAGCTCTTTCTATTCCAGTGTCGTCACTGAAACATTTAACTGTTTTCAGCAGACCTTCCAAATAAGTGCCATTCCTAACACACAACTTTAAGTCACCCATTAAAATGTATGGCTCATTCCCTTATAAGATATATTGTAGGCATATTTTGTCCTGTTAAGTTCACTGGTTAATGCTATTAGCTATTATTGTTGATATATACCTTTGTTGATGTTTATTTCACCTGATTTATAGATTCTATTTATATGATTGAGTTGAGTTTCATATCGGCAAACATTGTTTGATGGAATTCATTACGACGGGTTTTACGTTGCATATATTTAATGACTTTAAGATCCAGGAAAGCAGCACATTATGGAATGCCTTACAATATACTATCCCAGGAGTATTAACATTTTTCTTTGTATTGAAGTAGTTTTCCAAGATCATCATTAACACGCGTAAGAGCTACGTTTACACTCATTTAGTTTAGGAGGTAGTATGTCATTTTTTTATAAGAATAAATATGTTTGTTTGGCCAGAATAGATGTCAGCAATTTGTAAATATCGGGAAGACCTGTAATTGGTCTGTTGTTTTGGGGGTCATTTGTGTCATTATTCTTGGGTAGAAGGAACGTATTTTCTTTGGTTACCCATGCCAGAATTTTAGTAGGATCATTGACCATTTTTTCAAGTTCTTTAGCTTGATTTTTGTGAGCTGTATTTAGATAATAGAACCACAATGTAAGAATTTTATCTATTCTTGGAGATTTCTAGTTGTGTGCTTTATTCAGTGCACATTCAACAACCTCTTCTGTGATTCCAGCCCATGTTTGTTCTCTTTTATTTTCCACTAGGCTTACTTTTTGCGTTATCTAATCTAATCTAATTTTTTGCTATATTCTTTAGGGCAAGCTTATGTGTTTTACAGAAATGTATAAACTCTCCCGTTGTTAAAGGAGGTGTCGGCGTGACTTCAAAGTTGGATTACCTATTTCTCTTTAAAATTTCTTCGCCTCGGTTTGAAAGATCTTGTTTTATCGTAATTGTTTTTCATAGCGTAATTATTATTATTATTATTATTATTATTATTATTATTATTATTATTATTGATATCTTCGCCGAAAAAGATTTTTCGACGGGGCGATCAACAATATGAATGTGCGTTGTGGTACAGTGGATATCGACTCGGAACGACAAATCGGGGTGCCGAGTTCGAATTCCAGTTGAATTCCTTGCATTCACTTACACACAAATACCCTTGGGAAAGGTATTACTCCGTCTCTTCCCTCCAGTTATGGGTTAAATGATAGGACAGATTTCGTTCTATAGCCTCGGCTGGCAACCAGTCTACCGCAGAAAACAATGGCAATCTACTACGGGATAATCGTCTGTCCAGTCAGTCATGTCTTTTTCGAGACAGGATCGCCCAAAGCGTGTATCACGTATAGAATTTAACTAACTGACTGAATATAATAGTTGGAATCATGATTAAGCCATCTACTGGTCATAAAGTGAGGAATCAGTTTTATATTGCTATGAATTAATAAACTGATCCCCCACTAATTATTGCATAATAATATAATATATATATATATATATTCTCCCTCTAGCTATAAGTCAAATAACAGGACAGATTGGATTCTATAGCCTTGGTTGGAAACCAGTCTACCGCAGAAAACAATGGCAACCTACTGCGGGATAATCATATGTCCAGTCAGTCATCTCTCTTTCGAGACATAATCGCCTAAAGCGTGTATTACGTATGGTAATTAACTGATCATCAATATATTTCGGCTTCTACTTGCAGCATAGTAGGACATAATGATTTGCAATTGTTATTATTATCATCATATAATAATTCTGCTTGTTCCTTCCTTACGTAGTTACATAGTTCCTCCATCCGTTACGCCACTGAAGAAAGATAACACACTTATTCTATACACGAGATTTTCCCTCCCCTCTATCTTTTTACAAACGCTACTCTCCTCAACCTTTCTCTCACTTTTGCCAAACGGAAGGGTAGTAAAGAATGAGAGAGTAGGCGGAGAGAGCTTATAGCATTACCATAGCAGTAGCAGCTTAAGTTGGTGGTTGTTGCAGTAATTGTGTGTGTATATGAGTGTGTACTGTACAATATAGTATAAATAGGTAGGATTGTTGTCGTATCCCGTGAACTAATAACGAAATTTCTGGCCTCTACACTCTTGGCCATCACTCAGTTGGTCTTTTATGTTTACAATGGAAACAGGAGCCATGATTTTTCAGTAATAAAAAAAAAGTTTTCTCTTTCAAAATCTCTCACAAAATAGCGTACAGTATTTTGGTTGTGGTGTGTGCATACGCTGCTTAATATGATAAATTACATTAACGTAGCTTAAATGGACATTACTTTTAGAGATATTTTAATAAATTTACACTCTGTGTTGTCGTTATTTTATTATCCAATACCTTTATGTTTGAAGAGGTTACTATCATTTGTAGTATGACAATGTAAAATTATCCTTCCGTGGAAATTCCACGGGTTCCGTTAGTTGTTATTATTATGAACAAGTATGAGACATTTAATTTTTATTTGCTGTTGCTCAGTGCCTAGAGATAACAATTACATAGTTATGAATAGAAATGAAAGTGATGAAGATTTAAGAGGACTTGTTGTCACTGGTTCCCCAGCATAAGGCTTGAGCTATTAGTAATCATTGGTCTTATGAATAACGATGATTAATCCGGATCAAATGGTGGTATGCAAATAATTTCACTGTTAAAATTATTCTGATAAACTATAGCCAAGAAATGAAAGGGAGTAAAATGCGATTTATGATCTTTTGAATATTGACAGTAAAACAACCATTTTAATGATGGTGAAACAATATAAATATTGATAGCATAATTTTTCTAAGGGGAATAGAGTTTGAAAATATTCGAGAATTTCTGTTTTTCCTTTTAAATCTTTTTCATTTACCAAGACAAGGAGTCGAATATTAATAGAAAAGGACGATAATTCAATACAACTGATTTACGCTAAAATGGCGGTAGGGAGAGAAACAAGAACCTTAGAAGTTTTATACGAGAAAGTGAAACGCAATTGTAGAAGAGGAAATTGGGACTAAAGTCTAAACCAGACCAAATCAACTTTGAATGGAGTGAGGAAGTGAATTTATTGAAACCAACGAAGATTTTTACTTTCCGTCTGTGTCTCTTTTTTCTTTTACAACCTTTCTTAATTTAATATTTATTTTCCTTTTAAAACACTGAAAGCAGAAGTAATATCTTATTTTTGTTTGTTTATCATTTTCGAGAAAAAAATGACTCGAAAAAAGAAAAACTAGAAAAAAATTCTAAAACGATTTTGTCATTTCTCCTGTAGACACCGCCTCCCCCACTACATTTTATTGCTCGTCCCCCGCGCCTAAAGCATTTTATTATTATTATTATTATTATTATTATTATTATTATTATTATTATTATTATTATTACCTTTCAGAAAGTACCATTTTAGAGAGTATTATCAAGAAACCTCTGTTTGTTTACAATAGGAATTCTATCATCAAAATGACATGACGATCAAGATAAACTCACAATAAATACGATTATGAAATCGACATTTCTTTAGTACAAAGATAAAATGGTTTCTTTTTGTTTTTTCACTTTTTAGGCTTCTTTTTTAAATAGAAGAATTTACTTACTATATAAGCTTGATTGTTGACTCCAAAAAGAAATCCATCAAAGTTTAATCCAGAGGCTATTAGAAAATCGGTTGACAAGAAAACTTAAATACTAGTCAGGAACATCAGCACAAAAATCTATTAAATAAAAGTAAAATAAATGATTACAATTTCTTTACGATATCTTTTACCAGACTTTAACTTGTTGTCTAAAAGGGAACCATTGTTGATGCCAAGATGAATTGAAGAGGGACGATAATGGTCGAATTGTGGTGAGGGCTTTTCTAAATAAGACAAAAATATTTTTATCAAATAAAAAAATATTATTCATTTCTTTTGAGATCTTTTTAGGTTCTGCTGCTTTTCGAATTCTTTTGTTGAAGATATAATACCAATAATCATAAGAGCAGTTATTATTATTATTACGCTTAATATAAGAAGTACAGCAGAAAAGAATATATATATACAATCTACTGCAGTAGGTTTACGAGTCTATAACATATTTATGAGCATTCAGTTAAAAGTTAATAGCAATAAAATGAGCCATTTTTTAAGCATAAACATATACAAGTCATGTTAAAACGATTTCCATTGTCCAACCCTCAGGTTCGTTCTTCCGTTGGATCGCTATATCAGATAACTTGGGTTACAGGAGACACGTGATTAGGTTACATAGTATCAACTCAACAAAGCACTTTAAATCCACTTATTACACACCTACCATTTTTTCTTTTGTAGACACACAAACGAACAATAAATGCGAATAAAACGTTTTGATTAAATGTTAGTTGAAAGCAAAGAAAGTCGGATTTCTTCTTCTTCTATGTGCCCTGTCCCTTCAGGACGTAGGCGATCATGGCTTTCCACGTCTCCCTATACCTGGTGGCTCTTAGCATGCCTTCTCCTGTTACTCTGTGCAACACTCGTTCCATCCTCCACCTGATTAGGTCCTTCAAATATGTTATCCGTTGCTTTCCCCTGTCTCTTTCTCTCTCTATTTAGCCTCTTAGTAACAGGTTCTCCAAGCTCTTCTTCCTCATTGCATATCCCAGGAACTGCTCAGTATTAATTTCCTTTGTGTTTCCATCATTTCTAAGACCTCATCATTGCTCACATAATCGATCCATGATATTCGCAGCATCCTTCTGTAGAACCATATTTCAGTTTCTTCAAGTTTTTCTTTCATCTTTGATGATATTGTCCAGTATTCACTGCCATATTGAAGAACTGACAACACATAGCAATCCAGTACTCTCTTCTTTGTTTCTAGCGAAATTGTTCTGTTTCTTAATACTTTACTCAACTTCTGGAATGCTTCTTTTGCCATTCCAATTCGCCTTCGGATCTCTGTGTCGCAGTTTCCGCCTTCTGTTATAACACTTCCCAGGTATATGAAACAGAATGTCTCTTTGAGAAAGTACGAAATTTCAAAGAAAGTCGAACTAGAGAACCTAAATTGGTAGAACAGTTTTAAAAAAGACACAGTTATTAAATATAAATAAAAGTTTGCATCAAGCTTTGGTCGGATCAAGCGAAATTATTATGAGAGAGGATTATACCTGTAGAATATAAGCATACAAAGTTGTAAGGAATATATAATGATTACATCTCTTAAGATTCTGAGCCAAATTATTTATTTCAGGGTTATTTATTTAATTATTATCTACATTATAATTCTACTTGTTCCTTCCTTAGTTAGTTACTTAGTTTCTCCGTCCGTTACACCACACTGTCTACACGAGCTTTTCCTTACCCTCAATCTTTTTACTCTAAGCAGCTTTTCGCTCACCTTTGCCAAACGGAAGGGTAGTAAAGAGTGAGAGGGTAGGAGGAAAGATCTTATAGCATTATTGTATCAGTAGCAGCTTAAGCTGGTAGTTGTAGAGTAATTGCGTGTGTGTATATGTGTGTGTACTGTAAAATATAGTAAACGATAGGTAGGTTTGTTGTCGTATCCCGCGACTTAATAACGAAATTTCTGGCCTCTACACCCTTGGTCATTACTCAGTTGGTCTTATCTGTTTACAATGGACACAGGAGCCTTTAAAGTAACTTTAATTATTTTTTAAAAAATTTAAACCCCTCTAACATTTTTAAAATTTTGTCAGAAAGTTTTTTTTTATTTGAGTTAGCGGCTAAAGAAATGTTCCGACTGTTTTACAATGGAAACGTAATGATCAAATAATTGTCTGATTTTAATTTAAACTATCAGTACTCATTCACAAATGAAGGAAATTATTTTTTAAATTATTTTTTTTTAAATCTTGATAAAAATGTTTACAATGGACACAGCGGCCATGATTTTTCAGTAATAAAAAACACTTTCTCTTTCAAAATCTCTCACAGTAAAGTAGATTCTATAGACATTACTTTTATAGATATTTTAATAAAATTACACTCTGTGTTATCGTTATTTTATTATCCAATAACTTTATGTTGGGAAACGTTACCATCATTTGTAGTATGACAAAGTAAAATTTTTCCTGAAAATCATAATTATCCTTCCGTGGAAATTCCACGGGTTCAGCTAGTTATTCTTCTTCTTATTATTAATAACAATAATAATAATGTTGTTGTTACTGTTGTAGTTGTGTGCCGTATCATCTTGCCAGAGTCTAGTTTGCAAGTCCGATCCTGAGCAGAAAGAGCCATTTAGGAGATGTTTCTATGTACATTTGGTATGTTTGAATTAAAAGGAGATAGTTTTGCGATGATATGTATAGTTCCACACAACGTAAACTTTTGGCAGCCTGAGATGTTTTACCCAGGAATTTTACTCATATGATCTTCTGTACCCTTCTTTATAATACCCAATGCCCCTATCCTAACAGAGATACTCATTCTATTAATTTTCCACGTTATTATATATGTTGTTGCTGTTGATATTATTATTATTATTATTATTATTTATATCTGGTTTCATACATAATAAAAAGAGGCTTAACGTCAGTTACTTAATTTATTAAGTAAGAACAAAAGTTCATACAGTTGTCTAACTCAGTTTCAAGAATAATATTCGGGATTTTGTACATAGATTTAATCTCACATATGTGACTTTCACCACATTTGCTGGAGCTACGTGATTCCAGCCTATCAGAGTGTGACATTTTTCTGGGAGATGAACTAGTCTGGTTTTACAGATTTTCAGTTAATCAAAATTTTAGCCAGTAAGAGGATTTTAATGGTATCGAAATAATTGGTAACCTGAAGCTATAACACGATTTCCACAACCGACCCTTATATATTTTGCTATTTATGCAGATTAAAAAAAATCTTTTTCCGAATTAAAAACGCATGAAATGATGTAAATACAACTTTAGTTCGTGTTGGGTGTGACTTTTTAAGTTTTTAAGTTAAAATAAAAAAAAAGTAAAATAAGTTGCATTTAATTCATTTCAAGCACTTTTAATTCAGAAAAGGATTTTAAAAATCTGTATAAATAGCAAAAAATACGTTTCGTTTGTGCAAATGGTGCCATAACTGAAAGTACAGTATGCAAGTGGTTACCTAAGTTTTTCTTCTTTTTATGTGCCATGACCCCTCAGGACATAGGTGTTTATGGCCGTCCACAACTTCCTGTCTTTTTCCTCGATGTATTTTTGGTTGTAACTTAAAAACAGTTAAAATTCACGATGCACACATAAATCAAATAGAAAGACGTGTGCAAATGTGACTTTTCAGAACATTTCTAGATGCCCTAATTTCTGTCACGTGTGAACATAACTCACCAGTTCAAAGAGTGGAAATTGGAGAACGCAACGAATCATTTTTTCCAACACAATTCTATAAAATGAAAAATGACAACAGTTAAGGTTTTCTTTACTGATATTTATTGGCTGTGGTGGGGAGAAAAATCTTTTAATAAAAGATGAAATTAATATCAACTTTTTATAAAAACTCTTGAATATTAGATCCAAAATATTTGACGCAACTCCTGTCATAATTTTCCAGTGGATAAATGTGTTGGTTGAATTAATCCAGTGACTTGATCCAAAGAGTTGCAAGTTCAATACTTACACACAGCAGAGGTGAACAAATATTTGGAGAGTTGAGTTAATAATGGGATATTATTGAAACACAGATATCGAGAAAAGGCAAAACATGTGAAACTAGAACAATCTACACCGGTAAAGGAATTAAAAGGTTCAGAACGAAATTTCTGCAAATATAACCTGAAGAAGTCCGTAACGTACGACTGCTGAAACATCGTTAATATAACAGTAAAGATGAAGACAACAGACCGAGCGATGTAAAAGTGTAAAAAAGTAGAATTCTGTCATTCACATATAAGACATTTTTAAAATTTATGAAATTGTACGACTGCATTTTTGGAGTACAGACTGGTTGTATATATCACTAGAGAAAATAGCACATCTGATAAATTTCTAGTATTCTAAGCGTATAAAGCTATATTTTAATAATATAATACATATATTAATGGCAGGAGATTTTCTAAATTAACTTCATGGAAAAATAATCTTGTACATTTTATTTATGCTAAGAAAGTTAATATAATAGGTTAATAGCATGAAACTATATAAAATATGACAATTGAGAATAAAATATATATAATAGTTAATGGCAAAAAAGTCTATAAGATATATAGTGAAAACTGTATAAAATAACTAAAGTCAATGTATAATGATATATGATAACTGGCAAGAAAGTATATAAAATAGTGTAAGCGGCAAGTCGGCTTATAAAATATAATTGTCAAGAAAGTATATATAAATCTAAATTTATTTATAAATGGAACTCTGTGTGTGTGTGTGTGTGTGTGTGTGTGTGTGTGTGTGTGTGTGTGTGTGTCCGGTATCTATAGACTCCTAAACGGCTGAACCGATTTTCTTGAAAATTTACACAGTTGTACTATAAGAGTCTGCAAGTGTTCATAGCTAGATTTTGTGTCGAGGTACCCCCGATAAATATCGAAAATCGATAATCCAAAAAATCGGGTTATAGAATGAGTGGTCCGATTTTAATCAAATTTGATACACTCATAGACAAAAACATAAGAAACGATATTCAGAGATTTCAAGGTTGCAGTTCTTACAATAGTGCAAAAAATCGATAATATATATATATATAAAAGGCAAGATGTTTTGTGTGTGTCTGATTATCTGCCTGTATGTCTATTTTTTTCAGCCCTTTTATTTTAGTTTTTGCTACGGGTTTGGTTCTAAGTTGCTATAATTGTAGTTCTTAGTCTCAGTCCTGATACCATTTACTCAGAGAACTTATTTAGCCTTCAAAATTCAGTTTACGACGAAAATACTTATTTGATAACGATACCAGGAAATCAAAATTTGACTTACATCCATTCATTTTTCTTTCAGTCTACGGTTTCGCTTTAACTAGAAACAACTATTACTTTTTTGTCTTTCTTGCCAACGTCCAAAGAGTCTGAGCTCCAGAACCATGGATTAGTTTTAAAGCTTTCATTACACCCGAGCAACGACGGGCTATACTGCTAGTATTTGAATGAAAGAATTAATTTGAAAACCATCTTAATTGTCAAGAGCGTGTATAAAATTTTCTAATTGATAAAATTTTGTATAAAATATTTAAAGTGACGAGAAAATTAGGTGAGTACTGCCGCGGGTAGCTGTTCCTTAGGACGGGCATATATTAATATTTTTTCCTCGGCAGCGATTCTATTTGCTGGATGGAAAACGACTAAGTTTTACTCTGCACGAAAAAAACAGACGTAACGAATGATGGTAATTTTAGCTGTTTCCTTATACGGTAACGTTCGGCATTCATCGACTGAGCAGCTAGTCTTGCTGTTTGTTGAAATTTATAACGTTCTATTAAAAAAAAATTTTCCGGGAAAATAGATTTCTCACATCGAGCAAATGTTATCGCTGTTAAGTAGTGTGGAATGTCAGTATCTTAATGTCATTATTTTCTTCTTTTTTTTAATCGTATCACCCCGAGCAAAGCGGTAATGCCACTGATGTGCAGGGGGCTACATAAGTGTAAAACGATTAATTAGAAGAGAGTGAAGAGGAAGACGAACCAGTTAGAAAGGAGCAAGAGAAGTATGGGAATACAGGTGTGATGACAGTTGCAAAGGTGGAGAGAAAAGAAAGGATATACGGGGTGGTGAAAGAGTTAGAGTCAAGTGATTAATAGATGAGTGTTGACATTGCATTTAAATTCCTGGAGGTTGTAGCCGTCAGGAAAGCTAGAATATGGAAGAGAGTTCCACAGGCGGGAGAAGAAGTTGCAGGAGTAGAATTGTCGTCTGCATTTGGTTAATCTAACTGTGACTTTGAATTATATTTGCAATTCATTTTAGTTATTACTGATGGATTTAATTTTGTCTGATAAATCTCTTTGCGGTTTTGAAGCTCTCTATGGCCGAAAGCCGAAACTTGAAATAAAGGATAAATAAAAGGTGGAGAACGAACAAGAAGAGGTGAGTAGTATCACTGGGTTAAAGAAGAAAAAATAGAAAGAAAGAAGATAAGGAGAGGCGAAACTTGAGAAAGATAAGAAAAAATATTAATGCATATTCAAAAAAAAAGATGAAGGATGCTGGGAATCATTTATGGATGCTAGCTACGAAGGCTGAACTTTAAATACGAAACAGATAAAAAAAATAACAAAAAAAAAAACAATGAAAAAACGAGGGTGCTGAAATTATCATAAAGAAATGAGGAAGGGGGCTTGGAAAATCTGATACTCACCGGGTGGATAGAGGGAAGAAGAGACAAGGAAATGCAACGCATGGCATATTTGATGGACCTGAGCAGATGGATGGTGAAGCTGGGATTGAGTAGGATAACAAGAGAAAACTAAACACATGGTAATCAGTAAAAAGAGGAGACCAAAATGCCAATTACAATTTGGAGATACTTAAATCAAACAGATGCAGAAAATTAAATAATTGCGAGGTTTTCAAACAGAGAACGGAAAGTGCAACACTGAGTTCCGAAGGCGTATTGGCACGGCTATTGCATTCCAAAAGCTGAGTAAAGTATTCAGTCAGTTAAGTGCCATACGTGATACACGCTTGGGCGATCATGTCTCAAAAGAAACATGGCTGACTGGGCAGATGATTATCCGCAGTAAATTGCCATTACTTTCTACGGTAGACTGGTTGCCAACCAAGGCTATAGTCCTGTGATTTAACCCATAACTGGAGGGAAGAAAAGGATTAATAACTTTCCCAATGGTATTTGCGCGTAAATAAATGCAAGGAATTCAACTGGAATTCGAACACGGCTCCCCGATGTGTCGTTCCGAGTCTGCACCACAACGCACATCCGCTCACCCCAACGCACATCCTCTCACCCCAACGCACATCCGCTCACCCCAACGCACATATGCTGCTTTTCTCTAATCTGACTAATTAACGAATTTTGAATTTGTACACAGATTCAGTGACAAAATGAGAAACCGAATGTAAAAAAAAAAAAAGAAAAACAAAGAAATAAAAAACAAAACAAAACATAAAACTATGTCTCGAAATATTCTGTCATTCTCTATTTCGAATTTTACCCATATATAAATACATATCTACATAATCACACTCACACATACATATATATATATATATATATATATTTCGGTAGCAAAATATAATGAAGAACGGCACAGGTCACGCACCAAATATTCTATGTTAAAAAAGCAACACAGAAAAATAATTTGAATTCGTATGTTGAACATAAAGAGCTTCATTAAGGTTCAATAAGGGTTAGTGCAGAATATTAAAAAAGGAGAAAATAAATGAAGATGTAATTAAAAAGAGTTTGGAACTTGTCCATTGAGCAATGACTGCCTAGTGATTAACACCGTGTATAAGACCTATGTAAAGTTAGATAGTTTATATATATATATATATATATATATATATTGTCATCCGCAGACAGATCTGTTTCGCCGTATCACAGCTCATCAGTACGGTTAGACTCCGATTGCTTTTTTACCCAGGATTGAAACCCGACCGAAATGCCGTCAGTCGGCGACTCTATCCCTGGGCAATGGGCGTTCGGTGGAAGTAGGCAAACTTTTTAGCGCATATCATTATACGCGCCCAATAGCTAGAGCGCTCTAATTCATTTCACTGAATGAGCAATGCGTACATATATATATATATATATATATATATATATATATATATATATATATATATATAACATCGTGCACCCCACCCCGCAGAATGTGCATTGCGGCTCCTTTACCCGCAGAATGCATTTTGAGCCCATCGAACATACTGAACCCTCAATAAATGGTACTTTAAAGAAAATAACATACTCTCCGTATTTAGATATTTGGTGATCACGAAAAGAAGGAAGAAATCGCGGAATTGCTGTTTTAAAGCTATACAATACGAACGTTTTCTCAAATTTTACCAATTTTTTTGTGATTTCCTAGTTATTTTTATAGCCATTTCAGTGCGTCTCGGCTCTCAATCTTCTGCAAGTATTTTCAATTGTGTATATATATATATATATATATATATATATATATAGAGAGAGAGAGAGAGAGAGAGAGAGTGAGAGAGTGAGAGAGCGAGCGAGAAACGGGTTGATAGATGTCTATTTCCACATACAACTATGATAATAATTTTCCACTTAATCCTAATAATTATTTTGTTAATCTTTTTTTTTTTCATTACAATCGATCTGCGGAGCCAAGGAACATTGCGGCTTCCCAGGGCCTTGCGACCTCAAGGGAACATGCGGCCCCTAGGGGACTTGCGGCCCACCGCAATTGTGGGGTCTGCGGTGTCCCAATGCACGGTCCTGCTAACACTTTTTTTAACTCACACTTATTTATTGTGAATTTATCTTCCGAATTCTTATTTTCAAATTAATTTTGATCTTCAAAAATTTAAACGCAATGTAAACCGTTAACTTCTGTAGTCTTAATTCTGGTTCTTTTATTGTCTTTTTTCCTGATTTTTTTCTCATATTCTCGAACATTCAGTAACCCTTTGTATTTTAGTAGCTTTATTGCATTGCTTGGAATGAAATGATTAAAAAAATATGACACACCAATATACATGTTTAGCGCTTTAATTTAGAATAAGTTAAACATGCTACGTAGCCTACCTTAAAGTGATGGTTAAGAAACCAGTTTCGCAAATTGTTCCTAGTGTAGTCAGGCAAATATTTTCTGGTGTCCAAGATATGAACCCTGTGCCAAGATAGGTAAAGTTTAATAAATATCTTTGAGATTTCTTCGGTAGAACAATGTTCAATATTCTGCTCTTTGTGTAGCGAATTGCAATCGTTATGGAAACCTTTTATTCTGTCCCTGTACCACGTTTATCTGACATTATATATGCACATTGAGTAATGTTAGTATTTTATAAAAATAGAAGTATTAATATAGCGACAATGATCTCTTTGACAAACGTTTTAAAATGTTTAAACGTAAGTTTTTGCGTTTCGATAGACACGTTTTCACAGACAGGGGACCACATATTGCCTGATTTCCTGCTTTAGATTAATTGTCATCTTCAACCACACTGAAAGGGTGCATTAATAAAAAAAATGAAGAAAGAAAAATATATATAACAGATATCGGACTATTATTGTATTATTGCTTAATTACATAGAAAGATATCTTCGTAATTTACAATATATACAGTTTTATTCATTTTCTTCACAGAAAAATTATTTGTTGTTCGCGATACTTAATGTTGGGGTAGAGAGACGTGTTTATACAGTTAGAGAATAAATAACATATTTATTTCCTGTTTAAATTTCGCAGCCATCTTTGATCACAGAGAAAAAGCAATCTTTGAAGAAAGTATTCTTAAATCCCGGATACGCACCTGTTGAGATTGATAGCTTTTTTTTAAAAAATAGCAAACTCTAAGGTAATTTAATGTGAAGTAAGGGACGTTCTTTTGAATCGATTAGATCCCAAAGCATTGAGGTTTGGAAATAAAAGGAACATTCGCATTGCATACAAATCTCTAATGGATGGCTTTCACTGAAAACTGAGAAGACAGAATTATAAAAAAAAAATGAATGGAGTACAATTTGTATGGGTAAAGATATTTGAAAATTACTTTCATTGGTTTAATACATTTGAGAAGAATATAGAAAGCTGAGAATCTGGCTGGCAGAAATACAAACAAAAAGGAAAGAGAGAGAGAGAGAGAGAGAGAGAGAGAAAAGAATAAAAACTGGTAATTTAAAATAAAAATAATAGGATGAGAAAATAGAAAAATGAAAAATAAAAAAAACATTTCTTTAGTAAATAATAGAATGATTATTCACATTTCTACGTTAAACTAGCGGATAAAGGGTGATAGAGAGATAGAAAGAGGCCTGAAACAGAGCGAAAGAGAAGGCTACATTGTTGAAAAATGGCGGATGTATATGGTAACATCTTTTACTAATGGTCCGAGTAAAGAAAATGATTGTGTTTTGAAAAGCAAAATGCAGTTCAACAGTGCTTTTTGACGCAGTGGAATTGTTTAGAATTTTTGAAATTTTACTGTATAATAGACGGAAAGAAATTGGTTTTGTTGGCGTGTCATTAACTCAGAAGGGACTTTGCTATACACACGGCACTGTAAATATGTTTCGTTTCTTTTCTCAAAGACATTCTTTCTTTTTGTGACGTGATTTACGCAGCCTCTTGATTCGGGTTTCAATTGAAATTTACGAAGGAAGTCAGATTCTGGTTTTTCGATATCGTTTCAAATTTGAAATTGGAGGAAGTTGAGTTTCTTTCTTTTTCGTATTTTCTACAATTATTAAAATAATAATAATAATAATAATAATAATAATAACAAAAATAATAATAATTATTATTATTATTATTATTAATATTATTATTATTATTATTATCGTTGTTGCTGTTGTTTTATTTCCCTTTATTTTTCTTTCTAAATGTACAGATTCAAATCTTTGATGAAAGTTTTTTCCTCCCCTTCTTCTTATGCTTAATTTCTTCTTCTTTTAAAATTTGTTATTCTTTCTCGATTTCTGTTTTCCAAATTTTTCATTTTTAAACAAACAATTAAATCATATTTCTCTGTCTTTATCTCCTCGCAAAAAAATTAACTTACCGAAGATGGCGCTGGGAAGCACAAAAGCCCGTGAAAGTTTTCCCGTCTTTGTTTGCTTTAAAATATTTAAATTGCTCACACACGAATTAATGTAGACTTTATTTCGTTCTTACCAGCACCAGGAGAATGAAAGCGCTTCTTTGTCAACTAAGAGCTGTTCACTTGTTACTATTGAAAGCCGAAACACAAAGAGGTTCTGTAATTCCAAATGAGACCTATCATAACATACATGACAACAAAATGCTACCATGAATATTAATACTAACAGTGACACTCCTCTTTTCCAAAAGGTATATCACATTGACAGAGTGTCGAATAAGTTGTACAATGAATGCAACATCAAATGAAGAATTCACCGTGAAATAAAGAGTGAAAATGACAAGATAATATAATAAAAATATATGAATAATAATATTAAAAGGCAATTATTAACGTATTAATAACGACTGATATTTTCTCTTTAAATTTCTGAAATGAAGAATTATCATTATTTACATTATTTGCATTTACGTTGTATCTTCCGGCTTTCATCAGCTGATATAGTAATTGTGAGTTCAATCTCTGGCCTAGGCAGTGTCTTTATTAATTGAATTTATTAACGGTTTATCAACTCTTTGTGGGTTATTTAAAAACGAGGTTAATTTTTGGATTTGAAGTATAATTCATTTTTTACCTGAACAATATTTTGAGAAACTATTTTTTTTTCAAATACAAGTTGTAATGAGAACAGAGGCTCAGATTCAACTTCTAATAAGGTTTATTCTGCTTTAATTGAACATTCAAGAACAAAAGGATAATTCTTGACTAGCTTCTATGGTAGTATGCGGGACTTTCCATTGCAGTGGGGGTAGGGGCGCTGGGTATAGAGATCATTTACTACGACACTAGTGTTATTATTTAATCAATAACTGGAGGAGAATAGATGGAGTCTTAGTTTAGGCAAATGTAATGAAATCGACAGGAATTCGAACAGAGCTCACCAATTTCTCATTAACATTATTTACATTGTTCGGATTATTGCTCTCGTCTTTAATGCTATATTCACGACATTTCGGTCGTTGTACGCTTCTTCAGGTGATTAGAACTTCAAACCGAACTATTTATTTCGAATAGTGGGGTTGATTTTTCTCGTTCTATGAAACATACCACTTCCAGACGTCTTACTTATTTCCCTTTAAATTTAACTCTCTAAGATTTTGTTCACTACCGCTGTAGACAAGTATTGAACTCACATTGTCTATTTTTATTCAAATCGCTGGAATGAACCAACGATTTCATTCACTGGGCCATGTGTCCTTGTCCTAGCCGTATCCATAATATCATCCGCACATCACCCGGATATTCTTTACTTGAACTCTGTAGAAACATGGCGAGCAATAATTAAGTAGTACTAAAAAAATAAAAATAGACGAGATATCCCTAGATAATGTAATGGCTTATCTTTTTAAAGTTGCAGGCATCATTATCATCAATATGAAATTGTTCTGATCTTAGAATGGAGATAGGCTTATCAAGCTGAAACACCGGTTTCCGTACGATCACTGATGTTACGCAACGTCAAGCATGGTCAGTAGCTAGATGGGTGACCTCTCTCGAATACAAGGTAAGTTTGGATGTGCTGGTGGTGTAATCGATAACTGCTCTGAATTATTAATCGGAGACCATGCTCCAATTCCAATTAGGTTCGTTATAGTACCTCGTGCATAAATACCCTTAGCAAAGCTATGAATCCAACACTTCTCCCGCAGCTATGGGTTAATTAGTTAGACCTGCAACATTAGATATTTATTATCTTAAAATGATTAAGGTCAATAGACACCTCCTAACACACTAACTCGCATCCATTCTCTTAAACATTTTTCCCGTCGACGCAACCCTCATACTCGGTATCCTTACCCGTCTATCACCCTCCTTCTGACATTTCCTATCACTTTCCCCTATGTAACCCCCTAACCACTCTTTCTCATCATCTTCCCCTATGTAACCCCCTGTGAAACAGTTGCAGTGAAATGCCTTGCTTAGAGTGAAATGATTAAAAAAAAATTTGTCTTACAATCTAAAAACGTTTCTGGATTATAACCTGGAAAGCCTTTTTTTCTTTTTTACTCATTAAATCTTTTGTTTTCGTTTCAGTCCTCCTTCTCTGCTGTTTTTCTGCCTTTGCACCTTAATATTTCCTTCCAAATCGCCCGGTTCACACTCCACCCACGTCTATTGAACAGGTTAAGAGGCTCATCCCTGGTTCCCTGTTTAGGATGTGGTTTCCGGCTATTCACTTTTCCAATCTTTTCACTTTGGTTTCTTTTTTTTTTCAATTGGAGTAGATAGATTTATCTATCGCCCGGTTCACACTCCACCCATGTCTATTGAACAGGTGTAGAGCCTCATCCCTTGTTCCCTGCTTAGGATGTGGTTTCCGGCTTTCTCTTTTCCAATCTTTTCACTCTTTTCGTTTTTTTTTTCAATTGGAGTATATAGACTAAACTATCGCCCTGTTCACACTCCACCCACGTCTTTTGAACAGGTGAAGAGGCTCATCCGTTGTTCCTTGTTTAGGACGTGGTCTCCGGCTTACCCTTTTCCAATCTTTTCACTATTACGTAGCCCCCTGCACATCAGTGGCGTTACCGCCTTGCTCGGAGTGATACGACTAAAAAAAACAAAAAAACTGTTGATTCATTTTTGTTTTCGTCGTGATAACCCGCTCCACCTGTGCAAATCCGTTTCCATCCTCTTTCATTGCTTGTGTTTCTTGTTATATATTTTCCTTTTCCCTCATAATTTCATGCTCTTCCCTAATTATTTCCTCTTTCCTTCACATGTTTTCTTTTCTTAATTCTTCCTTCGGGTTCTTATACTTTCGTTTTCACATCTTCATTCTTTCTCTAAACTTATAACTTTTTTTATAATGTTCGTCTTTCCCTTTTGCTCTCTTCTGTTGTTTCAACGTCTTTATCACTCTTCCATATTAATTCTACTTATTTCTTATCTTTACCCACTCTTTTTATTAGCTTTTACTCTTCTTTTTCTTTTGTTATTGTTTATTTTCTTTTTTGTTCTCTAATTATTTCTTTATTATTTTCTTCTTCTTCCTCTTTCCTGGGACGTCTTTTAACTACCTCTTTCTCTTTTCTCTTTTTGTCTTCAAAGGTATTCTTTTTTTACTGTTTCCTTCTTAATTCTGTTTCGTTTTGTTTACCTTCCAGTTTTTCTTTTTCTTCCTCCTCTTCCTCTTCTACTACTACTACTATCCTTATCTCTTCTCAAACGGCAACAAGGCTTTTAATGGAGGGATTGGAAGATTTGAGAAGGATGGAACCACCTCTTAATTCCTTTTTGTTTCCAGGTCCACACTAAACCTATTAGGGCCCCACCTATGGGCAAAATAGTGAACCCTCAAACAAAAAACTATAAAGGTATAAAAATACATTGTCTAATAAAGATACCAGCAATTCATTTTTATATTTAAAATAATTACCAACAATACATATTTATAGTAAAATTAGCAGCAATACATATTTATAGTAAAATTTGCAGCAATAAATATTTAAAGTAAAATTATCAGCAATACATATGTATTGTGTAATTAGCAGCAATACATATTTATAGTAAAATAACCTATATTATATATGCATAGTAAAATTGGCAGCAGTGCATTTTAAAGCAAAATGACCAGCAATTCATTAGAGTTGAATTATAGAGTTCATACATATAGAGTTGAATTTCAAACAATAAGATTTATAGAAAAATAACCAATCATACGTTTTATCAGTAGATAAAGGCATCCATTTAATTGAAGGCATACAAATGCGTTCAAAATATATATTGTTGAAGGCATCCAATTGTAACCAAAATATATTTAGTTAAAGGCATAAAATTGCGTTCAAAATATATTTAGTTGAAAGCATATCATTTTATTCAAAATATATTTACTAAAAGTCATACAATTGTATTAAAAATATATTTAGTTGAAGGCATACAATTGCGTTCAAAATATATTTGTTTAAAGGCATACAATTAACTTCAAAATATATTTCGTTGAAGGCATAAAATTGCGTTCAAAATATACTTAGTTGAACGCATACAATTGCGTTCAAAATATATTTAGTTAAAGGCATACAATTTTATTCAAAATATATTTAATTAAAGACATACAATTGTGTTCAAAATGTATTTTGTTAAAGGCATACATGTTTTTCAAAATATATTGAGTTAAAGCATGCAATTGTATTTAAAATATATTTAGTTGAAGGCATAACATTTTATTCAAAATATAGTTTGTTAAAGTCATACAATTGCGTTCAAGATATATTTTAAAGGCATACAATTGCGTTCAAAATGTGTTTAGTTGAAAGCATACTGTTGTATTTAAAATATAAAAGGATACACTAGCGTTCAAAATATATTTTGTTGACGGCATACAATTGTATTCAAAATATATTTTGTTAAAGGCATACAATTGCATTCAAAATATATTTTGTTAAAGAGATACAAATGTATTCAAAATATATTTTGTTGAAATCATACAAGTGTATGCAAAATATATTTTGTTAAAAGTATACTATGGCGTTTAAAATGTATTTAATTAAAGGCATACAATTGTATTAAACATATATTATGTTGAAGGCTTCCACGTTTATTAAAAGAAATTTAGTTAAAGGCATACAATTGTGTTCAAAATATATTTTGTTAAAGAGATAGAATTGTATTCAAAACATATTTTGTTGAAATCATACAATTGTATTCAAAATATATATTTGTAAAAGCATACAATTGCGTTAAAAATGTAATTAGGTGAAGGCATACAATTGTATTCAATATATATATATTGTTGAAGGTATACTATTTTATTCAAAACTTATTTAGTTAAAGGCATACAATTGCGTTCAAAATATATTTTGTAAAAGGCATACAATTGCGTTTAAAGTATATTTAGTTAAAAGCATGCAATTGTATTCAAGATATATTTAGTTAGAAAAATACAATTGCGTTCAAAATATATTTAGTTAAAGGAAAACAATTGTATTTAGAATATATTAAGTTGAAGGCATACAATTGCGTTCAAAATTTCGTTGAAGTCATAGTATTGTATTCAAAATATATTCATTTGATGGCATACAATTGCGTTGAAAATGTATTTAGTTGAAGGTATACAGTTGTATTCAAAATACATTTTGATAAAGGCATACCGTTGCGTTCAAAATGTATTTAGTTAAAGGCATACAACGGCGTTCAAAATATATTTAGTTGGAAGCATACAATTGCGTTCAAAATATATTTTGCTAAAGGCATACAACTGCGTTCAAAATATATTTAGTTTTAGCCATAAAATTGGGTTCAAAATATTTAGATTTTCGCGTTAAATAACCCATAGAGGTTGATATGCCACTGAACCAAATCAACCAACCAACCTCTTTCTTTGTTTTCTTTTTCTACTACCACTTAAATTACTACTACTACAATATTTACATCTTCCTTCTTTTTTCTTTTCTTCACTTTCTTTTTCTTCTTCTTACTCACCCAACCACCTCTAGGTTCACTATTGGATTTGTGCCCATTGTACATAACATTTTACTTGTTTGTTTGTCGCAATTAAATACCAATCACACCTCTTCCTAGCCATTCAGGACTAATTCTGAACTTCCTTCCACAAAGAACCTGGATTGTTTCTCGATGAAACGGAAACGTTAAAGAAATAAAGCCACACCCATGTACTGTGTCCACCCTTTCACCGTTTTCATAATGCCTCATGACAGACGCAGCTGGACAAGAGAAACTGGTGTCTGAGACAGCCACACAACAGAATTGTTGTTGGCCAAACACAGCTTGAAGCATCCTCATCGATCTGATTAGTTGTTTCTCTATTGTGGATCTTTTAAAACCCGATTCTCTATAGTCGTCTGTTTTTTTCCCAATTTGTGCTGGTCTCTTTCTCCAATTTGCTTTCTTTTTCTTTTCTTTTTCTTACTGTTTTTGGCTTACGAATGTTTTTATTCTTTAAATTTGTGTTTTTCTTTACCTTCGACCATTCTTTTTATTATTATCTTATTCATTTATTTTGTTTTAATCCGTTGTAATATTTTTTTAAAAAATTCGTTTAACTTCGTTCTTGTTTTTTCCTTCGGTCATTTTTTGCTTTGTTTAATTTTCAATGATTTTTTTCTTTTAACTCTTATTTTTCATTCATTTTTTTTCTTTTTCATTATATTCTGAATTTAGAATTATTTTTTTATTCTAATTTCCTGTGCTGTTATATATATATATATATATATATTTTTTTTTTTTCACTTATTTCATTTTTTATGGATTCTACCATTTATCTTTTCTCATCATTTCTACTTTTCTTATTTTCTTTCTCCTTCATTTTTTATTACGTTCTTCTATTAATTTTTCAATTCTTTTTTCTTTTATTTTTGTGTGCGTTCATTAGTTCATTTTTTATCATATTTTTTTTCTTCCGGCTTTAACTTTTTTTTTTTGTGCTTTCTTTATTCAACATTCTCATTTTACTCTCTTTCTTTTAATGTTTTTTTCCATTTTAATGTTTTATCTTTCATTTTTTTTCTCTCTCATGGCTTCTCATATGGTGAGCTGAATTCTTATTTCTGACTCTGCCATTGTAATCATGTGCCAAACAAAAGCTACATTTATACAGATTTTTTTTTTTTTTTTTGTGTGTGTGTGTGTGTGTGTGTGTGTGTGTGTGTGTGTGTGTGTGTGTGTGTGTGTGTGTGTGCTGTTCCAGAGCAATTTGCATAACATTATACTGCGATTATTGTAATAGAGGTATGGTTAGCAAATTCCTGGCGAAGACAATACACAAGTGACTTTAATCTTCATTAGGTGCCGCTTTGCTAAGTCTCTGTAGCAAGTTAAGATAAACTTAATTCATATCTAATTTTGATGTGCTTTTGTAAACAAACGTTTAGGTGATTAAATGAAAAAAGAAAACAAATATGAGGATTTTCTAAGAGTAACTTGGACGTGGCACACTGTCGAGGTTATGGAGCACCCATTGAAGATCTAACTCACTACATAGTCGTAATTGTTTTAGCGAGACATGCTTGTTAACCATTACATCATGTCGAGATGCCTGTACAAAAAAAAAATGAAAAATATCTCTATGACGCGTTTCATCCCTTAAAAATACTTCATCAGACAAAAATAATAGTTTTATCAATAGAGTAAAATACATAAAGGGGGAGGGGGACATAAAAACAGTAGTTGGTTATCATTATGCACATGTAGAACACTTTTTGGGAGGTGGGTATGTATGTCCAGTGTGTCCAGTAGCACAGCTCAGCCGATCTAATTTAGTTTCCCAAAACTTTTCTTTCTGTGTTTATCATCGTTGATCCTTCATTAGGACAACGGAAGATTTATTATAGAAAGTGTACGAATCTGGACGCAAATTTACCATTGGAAGATTCAGAAATCATTGCAGTTTCTATATATTTTCACCTTAGTAATGTATATTTTTTTTTATATTTAAAGGTGACCGCGATTAAAACAAACGAACAAAGCGTTTGCAAACCTAATTATATTGGGTTATCTTGTGCGTATAACACGTTGAACGCCCCAGAAATTTGAATCTAAAATTTATTTTTTCTGCAGCTTCGGCGTTTCTCCTCGGTATATATTAAACCATTTGAGATCATAACCGCTTCTTCCCCATATTATATATATATATATATATATATATATATATATATATATATATATATATATTAATGCAGGTTAAATTGAAAATATAAGTCCATCGCTACCGTGGCGGATGGCCGAAGACAGTGACAAAATAGTGGCGTTGTGGTCCCTGATCTAATTACAGGCATTTGAGTACGTTATTGGAAATATCAAAATTGATTGTATTCAAACCAGGTTTAAACTGTTTAATGTAGATTGCTTCCAGGATTTTTAGTTTCTGTTTATTATTTTCTTGTTTAAGTATGTATGTGTTATCAACGAGTGTTTTTCTCAGAAGTTGTCAACGCACACTTATATTTTCAATTTAATTCTCTTTATTGTTAATAACTTAAATGTTCTATGTTTACTGTGTGTTAATATTTATTCTTTGATAATGGCTTAAGTGAGCCGAAAGCTTAGACCCGATAAAAAATCAACAATTACTGTGGTTTTTTGTTGTCTTTCAACGATATCACCATCAAGTATATCAGACGGTATGAACGGATCCTACACAAAATTAATAAACAAAACTTGTCTATATTATTCAATGAAACCTGCATTAATGAAAAAATGCTGCCAAAATACACACAATTTATATATATATATATATATAATAAACTAGAGTTCTGAACAGTGGAGGCAACGTAATAATTTGTTCAGTATTAAATAATGATTAATAACAACAAGCCCTACCGAAAGATAAGTTATTAACCTGTTGTTAAAGCTCAATTGTCTAGCTCTGTAGATATAGCCAAGAAGATTCACGACCCAATCAGTCATTACAATTCATTCATTTACCACAAGTACTAATCCATGGCCTTTTAATCCTACATATACCCCAATACCGCCTATAAACTGCGGGCAGGAAAAGGGAAAAAACATGACATAAGAATGTTTTTTATATACAATTCACTTTTCTTTTTTCTTTCTTTTTTTATCAGCTGCTGTCTGCAAAACTGCTAAACTCAACTCTTTGTAACAGCTGATGTTACTCAAATAGTTGTCCCCATTTTGACACCTAACACGTGCACCTCGTCGCATCTCGGATGCTAACCTTTTTTTACCTCCGTTTGTCAAAATAAAATCTGCCTTCACCTGCTGTCACCACCTTGAGCCTACCAGTCCAAAATACACTTCTTGACAAAATTTCACACCAACCTAACGACACTTCCGAAGGGAGAGATTTATTCAACAAGTTTTCCTGATTGTGCAGGCCGGTAGACGAAATAAATACTGTTTAAAATAATAAAAAAGAACGTCTATTCAAATAAGGGGTCCATTAAAAATAACGCTTGAAGTTTTATATATATATATATATATATATATATATATATATTGTAACGTGAATTAATAAATATATTTATGAGGGCACACATATGTAGTGTAATATTATTCTAGTGTTAATAAAACAGTGCTTAATGTAGTATTGACAGAGCTATTATATATATATATATATATATATATATATATATATATATATTAAATATGCATATTGTTCTACGTTGAGAGCGTGACTCGGAGTGTCATGCGTTATGCAATCATCAGGCGCATATTTTAAACAGACAGTTTAAAAGATTATATTTTAACTTCACTCGATGTTCCTGAGAATTAAATCTTAAAAAGTTAAGTTACTGCTTTTTTAAAACAAAAGTAAAAAATTAAATATTCTAAGATTACCTGTAGATTAGAATATAAAATTTAAATTCAAAATATTAATAAATATTAAAATGCAGGGAGAAAGTCTCAAAGGAGCGTAATTAATAAAACGTAAAAAAATTAAAATTCTGAGATTACATTTCGATAATATATATATATATATATAGATAGATAGATAGATAGATAGATAGATAGATAGATAGATAGATAGATAGATTCCATTTGTAAACGAGTTATTATGCAACCCAGGGTTTTACCATGAGTGGTGTCTTCAGGGGATTTTCAATAACTGATTTTACCGTTTACTTTTTATTTTTTAAGAACGCTAATGTAACGGTGTTTTTTTTTTTGCTTTTTTTTTTGCAGACTCACGTGGTAGGGAATTTTTGAACGCGCAAATTTTTAAAATTACAAGGAATTATGACGTTTTATTGATTGTTTAATTACTTAGTTTTTGGTCATAATAAAATTAGACCAGTGCACATTTGTATTAAAAGTGTTCAATACCATTATATTGTAGAAATTTTGAATATTTTGAATATTTTGAATAGTCTTCCTTTGTAAACGAGTATTTACGCGACATAGGTTTATATATATATATATATATATATATATATATATATATATATATTGGGCTAGTGAAATAAAAACATGTTAAAATTCTACATCAGGAATCGTTCAAAGAAAAATAAACGCTTCGTTTTCAATATAAGATATTCACGCGAAGTTTAATTATATGAGATTCTCTCGATAAAAAATTATTAGTCAATGAAAAGTTGTTTTAATGGACGAAACACATAACATGACCTTTTTACCATGTCAATGATCCCCAACTACTTTGGTGTATGGTCTTGTAAATTTTCAATGTTTTTATCCAGTATTATTTATTATTATTATTATAAACGTTATATTTATTGATAAGCAAAAGTACTGAAGTTCTTATTCGTGATTGTTTTCTTAAACAGTGAATAAAATCCAGCCAAAATTGCGAAGTCACAATCTTCCTTTAGCTTGACTGGTGGTTACACTATTCAAGAAAATAAAATGACGGATATCATCTCAAATACATGCACCTACGTAATTAAAAGTAACTTATATAATAATGATAAATATATATATATATATATATATATATATATATATATATATATATATATATATATATATTCATTTTTAAGCGAGTTATTTTGCTACCTTGGTTTCTACAATGAGTGGTGTCTTCAGGCGATATTTAATAACTATTAGTTATTAAAAAGTCACCTGAAGTCACCACTCATGGTAGAAACCAAGGTAGCGAAATAACTCGTTTAAAAAAGAAAAATATTCAAAAGTTCTACAATATATTTGTATAGAACATTTTTTAATACAAAAACTAAGTATTAAACAATATATATATATATATATATATATATATAGAGAGAGAGAGAGAGAGAAAGAGAGAGAGAGGGAGAGATAGATATCAATACAGATATGTATACGCACATATATAAATATTTATCTGGTGTTAATAGAAGAGTGCTCGATGTAATATAACAGAGCTATAAAGTATATATCAATAAATATACATATTATGTAACGTCGATAGCATGACCCGGAATTTTATGCACTATAAAATAGCCAGGTGCTTATTATGAACTGGCCGTTCCTGGATTTGACCTTTTGATTCTTGCGTTCTTCATTGTTGTTATTTGTTATAATATTGGAATGACATTTTCAAACATTTTAATTGTATAATTTAATTTGATTTTGGCTAAAATTTAATCATGAAATTTGAAAGTAAAATCTTATAAGTTAAATTAAAATTTAAATTAATAGTACATTTTTAGAACAGAGTTTATGTTGTGGATTCATGTTTAGAAACCACACAAAATCACAATACCAAAAACAGGTATGCAGAGATAAAATATAAGTATATTGAACAAAATACATACAACCTGGAACACGGGTTAGTAGATTCAGGAATACTAGGAATACTATTAGTAAGAATCAATATATACAATCTTGTAGATAAAATGTAAGTCCAGGTAATGAGTCTGTCTTCTTACTGACCAATTGAGCGGCGGTCCCACTACTCAACTGAACTCTTTTACAACTGCTGCTCTTTGTATAGGCAGGATTATTTGTACACCCTAAGACAAGTCCATTTATTGTGCAATAAATGGGTGATCCCCAACAGTTATATGTTTTTTTTCTTCTGGATCAAGAGGATTTTTTCTATTTAAGAGGAAAACAATAGTGATCAAATAAAATTAAAAATAAAAGTAATGTAAAAATGTCTACATAGGAGGATCTATGTTAACCCGGGTCAACATATTTGAGCAGATATTTATTTCTATATTTTCATGTGGTCAGTAATTCAGTATTTTTGTTAAATTAGAGCTATTTATGCGTTTTACGATAACAAGTTTTTTTTTTCTAAATGGCATAAGTTACATCTATTTCCTATTCTATGAGAAGATTTGTTTTTGCGATACTACCTGGATATCATTTTCCTCTTTGGTGAAATAAGGGAGGGCAAAAATTGTTGTACAGTCCATTGTCACAAGAAATTAAATGTATTAAGGGATAACGAATTCATCAGATATGCAAAGACAGAAATGGGCGTAAGACAAGGATGTGTCTTTTCACCGGATCTATTCAACTTGCATAGCGAGACTATTCTGAGGACCCTAGATGTTATGCAGAGATTTGTCATCAGATGGCACAATTTGAACAACATAAGTTACGCAGATTGTATAGTGCTGATAGCAGACATAGAAAGGGAACGACAAGATCTCTTACAGAAGGTAGTTGAAGAGAGTGACATAAAAGGACTGCAAGAAAACCGAATGCATGGCCATCAGCAAAAACAGCAGCCCAAAATGCCAAATACAGGTGGGGGATACTAAAATCAAGCAGGTACAAAAATTTAAATAGCTGGGAAGCGTTATAACAGAAGTCGGAAAGTGTGACACAGAGATCCAAAAGCGAATTGGCATGGCGAAAGAAGCTTTCCGAAAGTTGAGTAAAGTATTAAGACACAGGACAATTACGCTAGAAACAAAGAAGTGAGTACTGGATTACTATGTGATGTCAGTTCTTCAATATGGCAGTGAATGCTGGACAATATCATGGAAAATGAAGGAAAAAACTTGAAGCAACTGAAATGTGGTTCTACAGAAGGATGCTGAGGATATTATGGACCGAGCATGTGAGCAATGACGAGGTGTTAGAAAGAATGAAAACGAAAAGGAAATTAATACTGAGCATCAAAAAGAGACAACTAAAGTTCCTGGGACATGCAATGAGGAAGGAGGGCTTGGAGAATCTGATACTAACAGGCCAGATAGAGGGGAAATAGACAGAGGAAAGCAGCGGATAACATATTTGAAGGAACTGATCAGATGGATGACGGAACGAGTGTAGCGTGGTGTAACAGGAGAAAGCATGCTAAGAGCCACCAGGGATAGAGAGAGGTAGAAAGCAATGATCGCCTACATCCTGAAAAGACAGGGCACATAGAAGAAGAAGAAGAAGAAGAAGAAGAAGAAGAAGAAGAAGAAGAAGAAGAAGGGATAAAGGCATTTTGTTAGTAACAGAGAAAAGAGTGCTGCACTGCTATGTTGCTTATAGCTTCTTCTGTGGAAGTGAATGCAAGATATTTTCCACACAAATGAAGAGGGTATAATCAACAGAAATGTGGTACTTCAACATATGCTAAGAATGACATGGACTGAACAAATGATTAACAAGGAAGTTTTAAAGAAAATAGGAATTAAATGAACGCTTATACTTAAAATTCGCGTTGTGGTGTAATGGATATCGGCTCGGAATAACAGATCTGATATCTGTGTTCGAATTCCAGTCGAACTTATACACTTGCAAAATGTATTAATCCATCTCTTCTCCCTCCAACTATGGATTGAATAGCACGAGAGATAAGATTTTACCACAGTGCAACCAGTCTATAACAGAAAGTAATGGCATCCTAATGCGGGAAAATCTTCTGCCTAGTCAGTCATGGATCGAAAGAGACATGATCGCTCAAGCGTTTATCATGTATGGTACTTAACTGTCACATATGGATAAAAGATTGAATAGCAGGATAAATTGGGTTCTATGTACTTGGTTGGCAACCAGTCTACCTCAGAAAAACTGGCCAACTACTGGGGGAAAATATTCTGCCTAGTCAGTCATAGATCGTATGACAATTAAATTATCAATACTTACAATCGAAGCGAGACTTAGATAAAATCCATTGCTAGGTATACTTCTAAAATTGTTGGTTCACTGATTCGTAGCAGGCTATTATTCTATTCATAAAATATCTTATCTACCACCTTTTCCGCCATGCTTTAAATATTGATGCCACATACGGTCCGGTGTTTCTGATGTATATTTAGAGATTCTTGATAAAATCCAAAGAAGAAACTGCAACATTATTAGCCCTTAACTGCCGTCACGGCTTTATTCACTTTGCTACCGCCGTATAATTACATTCCTGTGCCTTTTCTATAAATACTTCCACGGTAAATATTCGGATGAGCTCGTCGGTATAACACCTAGACTGCATTAATTTAAACGCAGTACAAGATTAGGTCTCGTCAATTTGCAGTCGAATTGGTTATATGAAACCATAATTTCTATTCTAACAGGTTATTTCATCGCACTTTTCGTTTCTGGAACACTCTTCCGGTTTTATGCTTTCCTACCTAATGAACATGAATAAATGTAGGTACTTCCGGTCAAAACAGCATAGTATGAATAAAAAAGGTCCCAAACTTATTAAAACAATATTTTTCCTTCAAAATATTTATATTATTATTAAGAGGAAAGATCAAAGTAATTTTTAATTATTTTAAAAAAAATTTTAATTCGTTCTAACATTTTCGAAATATTGTCAGAAGTTTTGTTTTGATTTGAGTTAGCGGATAAGAAGCGTTACAATGGAAACGTAATGATTGCATTACCCACTTTTTTCGGTTACAAACACATTAATATGGCAATTCTTGCAAAAATCAAATAATTGTCAGATTTTAATGAAACTTTCAGTACTCATTCACAAATAAATTAAATTGTTTTTTAAATTATTATTTTTTTTAAATTTTGCTAAAAATATTTTTTTTACCTCTGTTACCCATCTTCCACGTAAATCCATGAAATCTTAATAAATTTTACACTGATGTCTAACTTTTATTGTATTAGTTCAACGCAGGACTCATTGGGGAATATAAATCATCTATTTTTTTATTTTAATTTCGCAATCATTATCCGAAAACCTTCTCCGAAGAGTAAAATAAAAAATGCAATAAAAGTCTGATATAATTTAATTTGAAAAGCTTGCAATTTACTGGAATAAATAATAACTATTGAGGACATTATACTCTGAAGAAAACAATTTGGATTAATAATAAAATTTTAAAAGAATTGTTTTAATTATTTTATTGTTATTAAATAATTTAATAATATATACAATTTTTAAAATCTTCAAAGAATTGATTGTGAGTAGACTTCTTAGTTAAGAACTGATTATTATATAGCCTATCTAAAATTGAAAAGTTTCATAAAAATTGTTTTGCTAAAATATTTTAGATTAATTAAAAAATATTTTTTGTGTGTAAGTACGTTAATTCTGATTAAATACGATGTTCCGTTTGATTACGTACGATGTTCCATAGGAGTCATAACATGTTGCCATAAAAAATTAAACTATATATTTTTACCAAACCTTAAAATAATGATAACTTATGAATAAATAACATAATATAACTTAATTGCGTTATTTCAATTTCATTCTTTCTTATATAATTAAAATTATTTTAAAGAAATCAAAATTTTAAAATTTTTATTTATTCAGAAAGTATATTCAAATGTCTGGCTATCAATTTAAACTAAAATTCTATAAAATATTATATAATCGCTGAAAATATTAAATTAAATTTTTAATTTTAATATTTAGTTAAAAAAAAACAAAAAAAGAAATTAAAATTTGAAAGTCTTATGTTTTTACCTAACTGAAATTTTAGCACGTGTAGGCGCCACCCTTTTAGCGTTCTTGACAAATTCCACCTGTCATATATTTCGTCACCCTGATAACGCAGGTAAAAGAGGGCTACCGGAATTAACATTTTTTATTGTACATTTCTGGCAGTAAACAGTTATTTCTTGATTGAAATCAGATAAAGGTAAGTTTGAATTTTGAAAATTTACTTAAATGACTTGTCAGCTAGGTATATTTTATTTTTGCAAGATTTTTAAAACAGAAATTTGGCTACTGTTTACGTACTGTTTACGTAATGTATCGATCAATCATTTTTGAGTGGGAAATTTAAATTTTATTTTTTCAATTCAGAAAAAAATTAGATTAAAATCAATATAATTTTGGTTTAAAATACACCAGTGTGTTTTTCCTTTTCGGAATTAAAATTTAATCTCTTGGCTTTTAATTAAAGCTAATATTAAAGCTTGAAGATATTTATTTATTATTAAAATTTATTATTTATTTTTAAAATTTCAATTTAAATTTAGATATTGAAAATGGATGGAAGTACCTAAATAAATGGACGGAAGAACAAGGAGAGATGATGAATAAACAAACCTTATTAGGATCTACAAAGGATAGGATGTAATAGAGAGCCATTATAGTCTACTTGATGAATGGATATGGCACATAAAAAAGTAGTAACGTGGATTGCCTAATATTGAGGATACTATCTGTGAGAATATACTGTTGTCAGATTAGATGAAACCAAAATGACAAGCAGTTTGTTTAGAAACATAAAGGTAAAGTTCTCAATTCAAAGAACGATATCCTTATGACAAAATGCAGAAAGAGAGAGAGAGAGAGAGAGAGAGAGAGAGAGAGAGAGAGAGAGAGAGTACAATATTTCTGGAGTATTTTTCTATGAAAAAAAGACGAAATTCGGTAAGAGTTAGCATTGTAATGAAACAAGAGGATTATCAAAAAAGGATTATCAACATTAGAAATCTGAAACGGAAGCTTGATTAGAACCTAATTCATGACACCGAACCAAGATACTTTTCAATCAGTTTAGACATTTTTTCAGGATAAGAATATAAAAGTTTTACTTTGGCCTTCAAATAGTTCCAAACTGTATCCAACTGTGCACTTATCTGATGAATAGAGTAAGGGAACCAAGAAATATGCAACAGCATAAAGGTTATACAAGCATGAATTCACTCATGCTACGAGCCTGGCATCAAGGTCCCAACCTTTGATGTCAAAATAGTCTAATGTAACCAAAATTTTGGTTACATTAGACTATTTCTCTATTCCTGCCTGTGGAACTCCCTTCCGTATACTTGCTTTTTAAAACATTATATGAAACATCAATTGCGATCTTATACCTTCCTAAATCCTATCGACCTTCCTAAATCCTATCGACCTTCCCAAATCCAATCAACCTTCCATCTTTTATTCGGCATCCCTCGTACCCTGTTTTCTCACTCTGTAACGCTCTGAGCACCAGTGGCAATTCTGTCTTGCTTGAAATGAAATGCTTATAAAAAATAATGAAATATCTAAAAAATATTCGTCAATAGTGATGGTAATTTAGCAAAGGATTTATTATATATATATATATATATATTATTATTATTATTATTATTACTTATTGTTTTATTATTTTTTATGGTAATTTATTGTTTTATTTTTTTTTCCATGGTAATTTAGGAAAAGATAATTTAGCAAAAATGAAGTGAAATTGATTTAAAATAAAGTTTTGGGGAAGAAATATTGGGGAATGAGAGCTTGAAAATTTTGACAGACAAGTGATATTTTGAAGGCAAATGGGTATAAATTAATATCTCGTATCTTAACTAACGAGTAAGTGTGAATAGAAGATAAGAAGAAGACAAATGTTAGTTGTAGTATTGAATGCTGCGTAGATCTATAATAGAAACAAAGTTTGGAGAGACGTGTCTGACAACTTTATGCAGGGAAATGACACAAAAGAGAAATAGCGAATAACATACAATATGTAAATATTGGCTTGTGTTACTGTAACACTATTTTAACCTGGCCGGACGGAAGTAATGAAATTAGTGGTAATATTAACTGTTGAAAATAAGACGAAAAAAATTGAGTTGGCCCGTATTATTAATTTTTTAAAATCGAAAAGAACCAACTAAAAATAGTTGTTTGTTTTAATATGGACGCTGGTAATAAAATTTATTATGGGCAGAGGAAATTAAGAGGTTGCAAACCCCAAAACCGAGAGACAGGGACGAAATTATATTTTGCAGGTGTGTTATTTGATAAACAGCCGAGTCAAAGGAGGTTATTGATGACAACTGGAAACAGTTTGACTATGAGAAATACACTTGAAGCCTGAGTTACACTGCAGTTAAAAGAATCTTTTTTAAACAAAACATAGTTCTGAAATATCAGAAGGAATTTTCCCAAATAAAACGAAATATTTAATGAGAGTAGAAGGTTAAATTCCATGAGAATAAAATAAAATTTAGCTTTAGTTGGAAAAGAATTATAAGCTAAATTATTTTTTCGGCATTAAAAGAAAAAGCCGAAAGAAATGATGTCACCATCCAAGAAGCTGATTCATTGGTTGAACCGGAGGGAAAAAACAGAGAGAAAGGCGGTGAGAGCGATTTCATTCGCCAGAGATTAGATTTGCATGTTCATCATCCTCCCACCAATGAATTTGAACCAAGAATAAACACGGGGCCCCGAGGGAGCTACGAGCAGTTGCGCCGAGCTGAAGTTGGTGAAAAGTAAGATAGCAAGATTTCAACGTCACTTTCTTGAGATCAACATTCATAACGTGGGCGGGGAAGAACACCGTTGTAATAGTCGACTTGAAGACCAGCTGCTGAATCGAAACCAGGCGACGAGCATCCGTTCACATTACAAATTTAGGAAGTTGTAGAGAGTTATGGTCGCTTTCTTCTTGAAGAGACAAGGCAGAGAAAAGAAGAAAGAAGTTCTGACTATACGCTTTTTCTTATTATTATTATTATTTATGTGTCTCTTTAGGACGTAGGCGATCATAGACTTCCACTTGGTCCTATCCCTTGTCGGTCTTCACATTTCTTCTTTTGGTATCTCTCCCAATCGTTACTCCGCCATCAATTTGCGCAACCCCATCAAATATATCTCGCGCTGATTTCCTCTGTCTTTATCCATCCTGTGGGTATTAGATTCTCCAAGCCGTTCTTCCTCTATTGGTGTCCTAGCAACCTCAGCTGTCTCTTCCTGATTCTAAGTATAAGTTTGCTTTTTCTTTTCGTCTTCTCCAAAACTTAGTCGTTGCTCACATGTTCGATCCATGGTATCACCAGCACCCTTCTATAGAACATTTATATAGAAATAAGCTACATTTTTTTAAAATATGCGAATCAAGAATAATATCTTTTATAAAGCAGAAATAAAATGAAACTATTTAAAATTTAATAATTTATTTGGTTTTTTGTAGGTTTTTCTGAAATTATGATAAATCTGTAATTTTTGTCTCTGAAATTTCCATGAGTATTCTAAAAAATGTAAAGGATATAAGAAAGGTCACATGCTCCCAGACAAAAGAAAAATATTTTTATTCCTTTTTTTAGCTCTTTTTTTTTTACGGGACACAAACTAATGAACCATGTGGGGATTTTGAAAAAATTATGGCTTTTATTTTGCAGAGAAGTCCAACCCGCCTTTTAATTATTGATATTTATTTGTTTTGTGTTAGGACATTTTCTTGCAAGAAGCGACCCTGATAGTCACATTCTAGTTTCAACCTACCATCCAACCGCTTTCCACAGTTTGCTTTCCTTTCTTTCTTTCTTTCTTTCTTTCTTTCTTTCTTTCTTTCTTTCTTTCTATATTGCGTCTCTAATTTTTGCATAATATTAATTATCATTTTAATCTGTTTTTTCTTACTTTTTTTAAATACATTTCATTGTATGTTTACTTTAATGCAAATTTTTCTTCCTTTCCTTTTTCTTCTCTCTGAATTTGTCTTGTTTCTTTTTTTCACTTGCATTCCGTCTTCTTTGCTTTTTAACAATTGTATTATTCTGTACTGTCTTTTTACTTCAAAATTTTTCTTCTTTTCTCTGTCTCATTTAGTATCCCGCGTTCTTTCTTTTTTTCTCACGTAGACTTTCTCACACCTCCATTCTTTTTATTTCTTTTTCACATTTTCTTTCAAACTTTTTCCCCATCTTTCTTTTTCTATCGATCACTTTATTTGTTTTTTGGTTGTTTTTTTTTGTTGTTGTTTTTTAACCTCGAATTCTTTCTAATTTTTTATCATCAGTTTCTTTTACCTCCTCTAACGCACTTTCTGGATTTCCCATATTTTCCTCTTTTGAGCTCAATACTTATTTTCTTTTTTTTTTCTTTTTCTTTCTTCCTTTCTTTCTTTCTCACATATTTCATACTTTTTTTCCATACTTATATACTTATTTCTTTTGTCATCCTTCCTTTTTTCGCCATTTTTATTTTAATCACATAAGAGTTATATTATCCGACTCAAAGACTGAATAATTACCCGCGTTATCCGGGCATTTTCCTTGTTATATCTTTCTCTTATTCTTTGCACTATTTTTCTTTTTCTTTTTCTTTCTCTCGCCTTTTCTCTGTTTACTAATTTATTTGCGTGCCTCTTATTCACTAATATTTCCTCTCTTTCCTTCTCTATTTCATTTTTATCTCCCTTTTGATTTTATTTTTTCTCTCTTCCTCCATTTCTCTTTCTCTTGCTTCTTTTTTATGAATAGTTTTTCTGATATCCATCCGCGAATTGATTTGTTCGCATGGCGTCATTATTTTTCTTTCTTTCTTTCTTTCTTTCTTTCTTTCTTTTCCTTTATTTATTTTCTCGCTCCCTTTTTATTTCCTTCTCTGTTTCCTATTATCCTTCGCTTTCTCTCTTTCTTGCTTTTCTTTTTTTTATCTCTTACGTTTTATTTGTAATATCAGTACATTTTTTTTACTATCCGGCCATTAATTAGATTATTAGTATGTCACTACGCTAATATTTGTACTTTTTCCTTGTCTCCTTCTTTTCTCTGAATTCCTTCTTTCTTTCTCTCTTTTCTTCTCTTTTCTCGTTTTTCTCTCTTTATGACCTTTCTTCTTCAAAATTATTTTCTCTTTCTTTATCCCTATCAATGGGTCTTTCTGCCTATATGTCAGCAAACGGCTTGTTCGCATGTCGGTTCGTCATCATTATTCCCTGTTCCCTTCTTTCTTTCTTTCTGTTTTTATTTATTTAAGTAAGTATATGGAAGGGAATTCCAAAGTCGGGAAGTGCGAGAAAAGAAGCTATAGAGTAGAAATTGTGGTTACATTTTATCTGTTTCACTGTAAAAGGGTGGGACCTAGTTGCTAATCTAATAGGTCGTGTAAATTCATACCTAGGGGGCACCAGTGAGCTAAGTTCTTTGGAGTAGAAGACGTGAAAATATTCGTAGAAGAAAGGAAGCCACGTCATGCCGGTGAGAGAGCGACTGCAGCCGGGCTGCCAAGTCGGTATCCATAATATTACAGATTCTCCGTTGGATTTTGTCAAGAACTCTGAAGTGAATAGCAGGGGCACCCGACCAGATGTGGCAGCAGTATTCAGTACACGGGCGGATGGTAGATTTCTATATGTGCAGGATGGACTCAGACGGGAAAACTTCCTGGCAAGGCACATTGAACCAACCTTCTTAGAAGTGAATTTAGCTATGGATTCGATATAGTCATTCCACTTGAGGTCCGCTATGAGCGTTAGGCCAAGGAGGTGTAGTGTTTTGCTAATAGTGGGGTGTTGGAGCGATTGTCTATGATGGTTAATGGATAGCAGCTTCGTTAATTCGTTCTATCTTTCATTCCTTCTCTCTTGGTCCTTTTCTGTCGTGTTCTTTTTTTCACTATCAATAATTTTTCTGTGTAAGCGTTCACCAATTAGTCTGTGTGCATGTTTCTTAATTTCCGTTCAGTTAAGTGCCATACATGATACACGCTTTGGGCAACCATGTCTCGAAAGAGATATGACTGACTAGGCAGAAGATTATTCAGCAGTATGTGGCTATTGCTTTCTGCTATAGACTGGTTGCCAGCCAAGGCTATAGAACCCAATTTGTTCTGTTATTTGATCCATAACTGGAGGGAATAGACGAATTAATACCTTTCTCAAGTGTATTTGTGAGTAAGTGTGTTACATCGGGTAATAGAATTATGTGAAATAATACAAAACGACGTAATTGTATAAAAGTAGGTGTATTGACAGGAAAGAGAAGTATTTACATGAGGTGAGGATTAGTAGAATACAGAACAAGGCAATTAGTATACAGTATCGTCGTAGAGACGTGATTGTTTGACTAGTAGAACACTTCCGGTACAATACCGGAAATACCCGACTGACTCGCTCACTCGACTTCCTTACTCGACTTCCTTCTTCGAGGTATAATCACTACTTTTTTATATAGTGATTCGAATAGTCCATTTCCGTGGAAAGGTGGAGAGCGCCCCAACAAAGTGAATGCAAGGAATTCAACTGGAACTCGTGCTCGGCTCCCCGATTTGTCGTTCCGAGTCGATATCCATTGCATCACAACGCACATTTATTTTCTCTATTACTCTCTTTCTTTTTTTCTCTCTTTATGAACTTCCTCCTTTTCTCTTTCTTATTTCATTATCAATAGTTTTTTGCCAATACGTCTGCTTGCATCTCTCTTTATTATCATCATTTCCTCTGTTTCCTTCGTTCCTTCTGACTTCCTTTCCTTCTGACTTTTTTTCTTTTTCTTTCTTTATTCTCTAGACCCTTTTATCTGTTTTACTCTTTTTTTCATTATTAATACTTTTTATGCGTAACTGTCCGCCAACTGGTTTGTTTGAATATTTCTTCATTGCCATTATTTTCTTTCTTTCTTTCTTTCTTTCTTTCTTTCTTTCTTTCTTTCTTTCTTGTTTTTTTTTTTATCAGTACGTCTTCTGTCTATTCGCCCGCCAACTGGTTTGTTTGCAATATCTCTTCATTGCCATTATTTTCTTTCTTTCTTTCTTTCTTTCTTTCTTTCTTTCTTTCTTTCTTTCTTGTTTTTTTTTTATCAGTACGTCTTCTGTCTATTCGCCCGCCAATTGGTTTGTTTGCAATATCTCCTCATTGCCATTATTTTCTTTCTTTCTTTCTTTCTTTCTTTCTTTCTTTCTTTCTTTCTTTCTTTCTTGTTTTTTTATCAGTACGTCTTCTGTCTATTCGCCCGCCAACTGGTTTGTTTGCAATATCTCCTCATTGCCATTATTTTCTTTCTTTCTTTCTTTCTTTCTTTCTTTCTTTCTTTCTTTCTTTCTTTCGTTCTTTCTTTCTTGTTTTTTTTTATCAGTACGTCTTCTGTCTATTCGCCCGCCAATTGGTTTGTTTACAATATCTCCTCATTGCCATTATTTTCTTTCTTTCTTTCTTTCTTTCTTTCTTTCTTTCTTTCGTTCTTTCTTTCTTGTTTTTTTTTATCAGTACGTCTTCTGTCTATTCGCCCGCCAATTGGTTTGTTTGCAATATCTCCTCATTGCCATTATTTTCTTTCTTTCTTTCTTTCTTTCTTTCTTGTTTTTTTTTTTATCAGTACGTCTTCTGTCTATTCGCCCGCCAACTGGTTTGTTTGCAATATCTCTTCATTGCCATTATTTTCTTTCTTTCTTTCTTTCTTTCTTTCTTTCTTTCTTGTTTTTTTTTTATCAGTACGTCTTCTGTCTATTCGCCCGCCAATTGGTTTGTTTGCAATATCTCCTCATTGCCATTATTTTCTTTCTTTCTTTCTTTCTTTCTTTCTTGTTTTTTTTTTTATCAGTACGTCTTCTGTCTATTCGCCCGCCAATTGGTTTGTTTGCATGTCTCTTATTCCCCACCTCTTCCATCTTAAACATTTTATTATCAGCTATTCTCTCGACATCCCTCCTTTTTTCTTTTCTTATTAAATTGTCAGACCAAAGAATGACTCAATTGTATTTCGGCTATTGTTGTTCCTGTCTTTTATTCCAGTTTATTTTCAACGTTCCTCCAAGAACAACGAAGAATCGCCATTCTAACCTGACCCGAATGCTAAGAACTGTTTTTACTTGTTCATGCATTATTTACACTTTTTCGGACATTTCCATCCCTTCCTATGCTATTAGAGGAAAGTAATTAGAAACAAGAAGGTATTCTAAACGTGATATAGGGTTTGGTGGGGACATTTTGCTGTTGTGGAAGAGCAGAAGTCTAGATTTTACAATTGGTGTAATCTGGCTGAGAAAAAATAACAGATCAGTTTCTGATTAACATTTTCCTTTTCCTGAACATAATAATTATTAAAACTTCAAATTTGTTTGTGACTTTAAATCGAACATTTTTAATTTTGCTATTCAGGTTTCAAAAAGCTAATCTTTGATTTATATGACAGTCGAAGAGATTCTGTTCATATATATCTCAAGTTTGGATTCGCATATTTCCAAGGAATCGAACCACGTTTGTTTCCGCTGTATTCAATACGTAAAGAGAAAATTTACTTTTTTTTCCACAAGAACTTCTAGTTTAGAGAACAGTCTCATTAATTATTTCTTATAACATTACAAACTTAACCCCTTCAAGTCAAAGGTCAATCGTTATGTAGTCTCTGTATATTCTTAAAGCCTCTAACAGCTTTATCCTTATCAAATAATCAAGACGGTGTAATCAGTTTATTAGTGTGACTCAAGATTTGCATCGGGTGAAACTTATAATATAAATATTCTATCTAAATTTAATTGAGAGAAAAGTTGTGCAGAACAATGAAAACAAGAAAGATTTTTATCACAGCCTGATCATATATATATATATATATATATATATATATATATATATATGGGGTTATTTACTGGAAAAGCAAATAATCATGCCGAATGAGATATTGCAATAATACCTTCACGAAAATTCAAAGTCGGCATGACTGAAATGATGCTGCTCAGCTGTGACAATCTTCTCCACATTATATATATATATATATATATATATATATATATATATATATATATATATTATAATTTACGTTTTAGAACATGTACATAATTTCTTCTATATATGTCCTCTTCCCTACAATCATATGTTTGTTTCAGTGTTTGGATTTAAACACTTCCTCAGGGGAAAAAATCACTGCTCTATACATCATATATCGAGCACTGTTTTAAATTAATGTTTCGGACGAAAAAATTTTTCTTTTTTCTCTCCTCATTCTATACTCACTCGGATATATATATATATATATATATATATATATATATATATATATATATATATATATCTTAAGAAGGCAAGATAGGCAGTGCCTACCCTGAATAAAATAGAACAGCATCTACATTTTCTTCTGTGGCACAATGTGCACCTGATCCAACAAAATTATTAAGGTTATTGTGATTATTATTATAAAATGCAAAATATTTTAATCTTTGTAAATTTACTATATAAATGTCACAAGCAGCCTTCCATGAGTAATTACTGATGACCCATTCATATATATATATATATATATATATATATATATATATATATATATAATCATTTCACCCCAAGCAACGCAGTTTTACTGCTACTGATGTGCAGGGAATTACATAGGAGGAGAGTAATGAGAAAGAGGACAAGGATGTGTCAAAAAATGGGTAAGAGAAGGATGTGAAGAGAGCCGATGAGAGTAGAGTAGACGGAGAAAAGAGCATGAGAGATAGGATGCGAGTCAGAGAGTTAGGAGATGGCAATTGACATTGCATTTAAATTCTTGCAAATTGTAACTGTCGTGGAGACAAATATACAGAAGGGAATTCCACAGGCGCAAAGTGCTGGGAAATAAGCTGGTGGAGTGGAAGTTTCGGTTACATTTGATTGATTTCACAGTAAAAAGAGTGGGACCTAGTCGTTAGTCTAGTAGCTCGACTAAATTCATGCAAGGGGGGGGGCACCAGGGGGCTAAACTCATCGGAGAAGAAGAGACAGGGGAAAGCCACATTACGTCGGTGTGAAAATGACTGGAGTTGATCTAGCAGGTCGGGAACAATTAGACTACTGATTATGCGCAGGATTTTGTCAAAAATCCCGAAATGAATAGCAGAGGCATCCGAACAGATGTGACAGCAGTATGCAATGCACGGGCGAATGGTAGATTTATACATGTGCCAGGACGAGAAAAACTTCCTGGCCCTACACAGGGAACCAACCTTCCTAGCAGCAAATTTAGCTATGGATTCACCGTATTCATTCAGCATGAGGTCTGTTGATAAAGTAGGCGGACTGTTTCGCTTTCAGAAAGTTCAGCCTGATCCATGCTGATTGGGGGCAGGATCAGTTGTCTATGGTGATTAAAGCATAGCATCTTCGTTTTAGAAGCATTAAAATTTACAAGCCATTTCTTCCCCCAGTCCACCACAGATTGTGGGTTCTTTTCAAAATCAGCAGCGAAGTTTGTTTTGTAATCCTCGGCAGATTTCTTATAGAGGCGGGAGTAAATGGTTGTGTCGTCAGCATAGATGCCTACTTAGGACCTGAATGCATCAGGGAGATCGTTGATGAATATCATAAAAGGCGTAGGACCTAGAATAGAGCCTTGACAGACACCCGCGTTAGTATTATAATATCTGGAAGCACACCCGTTCAATACGCGATTTGAAAGGATCGACTGGATTAGGTCAAACAAGATACGGTTAAACCACAGCAGTGTAACTTGCGTAGAAGGCCAGCATGCCAGACTATGTTAAATGCTTTAAAGATATCTAGTGCAACAGTTACAGCTTCGCTGTTCTTATCGATAGTCTGGTATATATACTATGATGGTCGTTAACATATCAGCAGTAGACCTGGTGAAGCGGAAAACATACTGCTTATCGGAGAAGAGGCCGTGGGTTGTGAGATGTTGAACCACTTCACCATTGATAAAAGCCTCGAACACATTGCCATATATATATATATATATATATATATATATACTCAAAATTCAGCCGATTTATATTAATTGATCGAAGGCATAACAGCAACATTCAGCACGCGTAACTGTCAGTCAGTTAAGTGCCATACGTGAAACACGCTTGGGCGATCATGTCTCGGAAGAGACATTACTGACTGGGCAGAAGATTATCCCGCAGTAGGTTGCCATTGCTTTCTGCGGTAGACTTGTTGCCGGTCAAGGCTATAAAACCCAATCTGTCCTGTTATTTAACCCATAAGTGGAGGGAATATTTGCGCATAAGTGAATGAAATAAATTCAACTGGAATTCGAACTCGGAACCGCGATTTCTCATTAAGAGACGATATCCACTGCACCACAACGCACATCCGTAATTGTAAATTTAAAATAAAGGAGGAATTGGTCGAGAATTTCCAGACATTACTTCGGACCTTTCATTTATCAACTTTTCTTTCTAGAAATGATAATATGGCCAACTTTGCTGTTTGGCACAATCTGCAAATATTTCCAGCGTTGCAAGGTGTGCTTTTTTATATGCTTCAAGTTCCAAGATTTTCTAATTTGGTACGATTTTTAAGACTCTCCAGCATGAATTTAGACATGAAATTATGCCAACCTATTTTAAAATTTCCTTTATTACATCTTACATATATTTTTCTAAGTTCATCTGTACCTTGTACTTCTGCTTTGTAAATAACTGCTGTTTAACAGACTCCGTCAAAGGGCATTTGTTTTTGTCTCTGCAAATTTCCTCGTATTATTCTTCATTTTTTTTTTATATATTTGAGGTTTATATTGAGTGCCCTGGAATTTAGTTTATTATGGACAGTGCTCAATGTATAGAAATTTATATAAATATATAGTTATGAATTAATTGTCCATTGCGACAAGGACATTTCTATGTTTCGAGATAGAAAAAACTGAATGGAGAAAAGAGAAAAAAAGGGAAAATGATAAGATCAGGTTAAAGGCATGTTAACATTTTGACCGTTAAGGAGGGAAAAGAAACAAGCGAAAAAGATAAGTTGAGGCAGGAAAAAAGAAAAAAGACAAAAAGCGAAAAGGTTGGTTAGTATGTATTCTTTGGGGGCCAAATCACAAACTGAAACTCCGCTCTGATAAGTCAAAAGAAACACACATGTAAATTTTATATCTTCCCACATAAAGTTTTTGTTATTTAAATGTAAATAATCTGCACAACCAACATCAACATTGCCTGATGATGAGAATCTATCTCGAAACATCTAGAAATTTCCGAGTCGCAATAGACAATTAATTCATTATATATATATATATATATATATATATATATATATATATATATATATATATTTATATATATATATATATATATATAAAGTGTTGAGTCTGATGAGGCTTACTGCCAAGATCGTTGCTTTTTGAGTGGTTTACTGAAAGAAAGATACTGCATTAATAGGATTGATATGCAGATGATTATGACTTATCTGAGCAGAGTCATGCCAACTTTGAAGTTTCGTGAAGGCACTATTACTTTTTTTTCGTGAGGAGTGAGGACATCTTAATTGTGCCTTCAGAAAACTTTGAAATCGGCATGAATCTGCTTAGATAAATGAAAAGATTATTTGCATTAACAATATATATATATATATATATATATATATATATATAAAGAGAGAGAGAGAGAGATAGAGAGAAAAGGTAGAAACAGATAAGGAAGTAGGAAGAGAGAGAACATGGAACAGGTAGAGTTCAGTTGTAAAAGTTGACGGATTAACGGAAATAAATTATATATATATATATATATATATATATATATATATTACTTGAACTTTATTTTTAGTGCATATTCTTATTAGATTAGACCATCCGTTTAATAAAATATGTAGGATTTTCGTTACAGGTTTTCCTATTCAAATTGTTACGTTTAACCTGAATTGTATATGTTAAAGAAAAAATGTTAAGTCTGCTTTGTTATCGATGCATTCTACAGCCGAGAGATCTAATGACGGCGTTTTTTAAATAAGATTTAACAAATATATTTTAGACGGTAGACAAAAATGAATAAATATGGTATTAAAATGTCTACATCAATACGAGTGTGACACTATCTCACGCGGTGATGCTTTCCCTTCTCTCGCGGGGATACTTTCCTTTGGTTGGTTTAAAACAACGGAGAGAGAAATTGATATTGGTGATATTATTAGTGTTTTATTGCGTCACGCGATGTGAGGTTAGGAAAAAGTAATAATTTTAGTACCATCAAGTGCTTCTAAAAACACGGGAGCATAAAATTTAATTATTTTGTGAAAATAATCATTTCTCTTCTATTATGTTTTTATAAATATCGCTGCTTTCATGTTCAATATAAACTTCCCTGACTTTGGAGTTGAAATGTTGATTCCGCTAATATGAAAACGCGTAGACAAAACAAGTGTCAGAGTGATTTTATAAGGTCATCCGAAGGTCAAGGTCACTGTTGAACACAACCGTCCGAAACAACCCGACCTGAATTCAGTTCGATGTGAGTTGGCATAATCTCATTGGTCGAGGTAAGACATCCGCAAATCGAGTGGGCGGAGATCGATTTTCATTGGCCGAAGACTGTGAGCCGGCCGGATCCCCAGAGAGGATCTAAATTGGTTATAAATATAGATGCTCGACACGAAAAAGTTTTTGAGTTGGGTGACAGTTTTGTGAGTTGGGGAGCGAGTTAGAGCAGTTTGTTGAGTTGGAGCTGCTATCAGTCGAAATGTAGCGACTGGGAAAATGGCTACAGCTGGGGAGCCATGACCCACGGCTGGTCGCCCACCAGAGAACTTATGGCGAAAAGTTAATTTAGAATGAAGCCTGCCGCAAATTAACTCAAAGAAGTTAATTTGGAAAAATGCGCCATCGACATGAATCTCGAAAAACGTTATTGTTATTTGTTTAATCACGGGAGAATCGAAAATTCTGATTCTTCGTTCGCTCAACTTCGGCAAACTCCGTTAACAACCCGAAAGAACTTTGCTGTTTTAGAAGTTACATTGGAAAATTGACAATCCTGATTATAGTGAATTAATGAAAAGACTTTAACGAAATATGAGAAGATACTTTAGTGAAATTTTAAAGAGATCTCAACGCTAACGAAACTTAAATAAGACGTTTTTATTAAGAATTAGAAGCTATGATGCTTTTGGCGAACTTTCTCTCTCCGTTGTAAATATCATTTTCGACGATTGTATATCATTTTCGACAACTGTATTCTTGGGAAAAGAAAGACATTGTTTTTTCTTCATATAAAGACATTGATCGTAGCTCTCCAGGTGTGTTCGGCTTGTTCATTTATTTCATTAATTTTTTTTTGTTGTTGTTGTTTTTAATGTTTTCAAACCACAAGTGTACACCAGTGTCCGGACAGGCTAAAAGGGACGACTATTAAGTTTGCAAAACGAGAACTCTGGGATCTAATCACAACGTGGGACAGTGACCCGTTGTTGCAAAAGATGTCCTCTAACCCAGCTTTTGCGGCGACATCATCGGACGAGATCTTCACGACTGGGTGGCAGTGTCATAACTGGGATTGTCACGACCGTCAGCGAGAAAGAGCGTCACATTCGACAGACGGCCAGCCCGGCCCGAGGCGTCACATCTGGTGCCGTTTCGACCAGGATCTTGCCTGAGGGCTGCCGTGCCCTGTGCCGTATTACACATTTGGTTGCAGTGACCAAGTCGTGACCTGAGGGGTGCCAGCCGTCCGTTGCAGAGAGTGTTACACGAGTATCTATTAAAAATAAGGTTTAAGTAATAAATATCTATCGGATTAATAAATAAAAAACATATTATATTAAACTTATATATATATATATATATATATATATATATATATATATATATATGTATTACGCTCTCACACGCTGATTGAGCCCTCTGGGAAAATAGTAGACTTTGATAAACAGTAGCTACTCTGGCATGTACGCATCGATCATTCAGTGAAATGAATTAGAGCGCTCTAGCTATTGGGCGTGTATAATGATATGCGCTAAAAAGTGTGCCTACTTCCACCGAACGCCCATAGCCCAAGTGTAGAGTTGCCGACTGACGCCATTTCGACTGGGTAAAAAAGCAATCGGAGTCTAACCGAACTGATGAGCTGTGATACGGCGAAACAGATCTATCTGCGGATGACAATATATATATATATATATATATGTGTGTGTGTGTGTGTGTGTGTGTGTGTGTGTGTGTGTGTGTATTTCTTAAATTCTCACCAATGCACTGTCCGGTAGACAAAATACATAGCTTAGTAAATCTCAATCTCTACTCAAATACGTGTATCTAATGAAATAACGTTTGAAGTAATATATATATATATATAGAGAGAGAGAGAGAGAGAGAAAGAAAGAGAAAGAGATGAGTAAAAATATAATGAAAATGAAAATTGACAAATGTCAATATGAAAGTGATGCTCTCTTCATATTTCTTATTTTCTTTTGTTATAATAGATAGATAGATAGATAGATAGATAGATAGATAGATGGAAAAAGACATATACATTTATGGATTGAGATAGATAGATAGATAGATAGATAGATAGATAGATAGATAGATAGATAGATAGATGGAAAAAGACATATACATTTATGGATTGAGATAGATAGATAGATAGATAGATAGATAGATAGATAGATAGATAGATGTTAAAAGACAGTTACAGATATAAAGGCCGAGATAGATAGATAGATAGATAGATAGATAGATAGATAGATAGATAGATAGATAGATAGATAGATAATGAAATTCACAAATAGAGTTATACCATCAGAATAAACAATCCTTTATGGAATGAGGTTCTTATTAGTGCATTTAATTGAAGAAATTGAGAAAAAGAAACCCATGGTGCCTCTTCAGAAGTTGATGGCGTCGAAATTGCCCGTCTCCCTCGGCTTAGCCTGAGGGGAGACAGTTTCTATGTAGAGCGCGCTAACGTGAAGGGAAATATTTTCGAGTGAAATATAAAATGGAATGACAAAGGAGGCGCAGAAAAAAGAATCAACGCGCAGAAATATGGCGAAGAAGGTTTTGAACTTCAAGGAGAAAGGCACATTTTAATAAATATAATTCGGACATTGCAAGAAATGCGTTTTACGAAAGTATTGTGAATAGGAAGTAAATATTATTAAATGTTTCTTCTTCTTCTTCTTCTTCTTCTTCTTCTTCTTCTTCTTCATTATTATTATTATTGTGTCATTTTTTCATCATATTTCTATTTCTGCTTTGGTCTCACTACCAACCAATTCTGCGGGGAGACCTAAGGCAGGTCGTGGCGTGTTGTTATGACTCCATTTCATGTTTTTCTATCTTCCCTATCATCCCCAGCATTACATAGATAAAGTTTTCCTTAGTGTGTTGGCTGTACTTAATAAGACAATTTTTTGTATATCTCTTAAGCTGGGGTTTCCAGGGATTCTTTCAATGTGTTGTTTTGTTCCATTTTTTATCATTCCAAGTGCACCTACTATCACTGGCACAACTCTTGTTTTCAATTTCCACATTTTTTCTATTTCAATTTCCAGGTCTTTATATTTTGACAGTTTTTCAAATTCCTTGATTGCTATGTTACAATCTGCTGGACAAGCCGTATCAATTAATAGACAAGTTTTCTCCTTCTGGTTTTTAACAATAATGTCTGGCCTGTTTGCTTCAATTTTTCTGTCTGTGTAGATGGTGTAATCCCATAGAATGGTGACATCTTCTATTTCTGTAACCGATGCTGGGTGATGTTCATACCATTGTTTGTTTACAGCTTTTCCATAATGTTTGCACATTGCCCAATGTAAATATTGCCCAACTCTATCGTGGTAATTTTTATATTCATTTGGAGCAAGCACAGAACAGCCTGAGATTATTATTATTATGTCATTTTTCATCATATTTCGATTTCTGCGTTGGTCTCACTACCAACCAAGTCTGCGGGGAGACCTAAGGCAGGTAGTGGCGTGTTGTTATGACTCCATTTCATGTTTTTCTATCTTCTCTATCATCCCCAGCATTACATAGATAACGTTTTCCTTAGTGTGTGGGCTGTACTTAATAAGACAATTTTTTGTATATCTCTTAAGCTGGGGTTTCCAGGGATTCTTTCAATGTGTTGTTTTGTTCCATTTTTTATCATTCCAAGTGCACCTACTATCACTGGCACAACTCTTGTTTTCAATTTCCACATTTTTTCTATTTCAATTTCCAGGTCTTTATATTTTGACAGTTTTTCAAATTCCTTGATTGCTATGTTACAATCCGCTGGACAAGCCATATCAATTAATAGACAAGTTTTCTCCTTCTGGTTTTTAACAATAATGTCTGGCCTGTTTGCTTCAATTTTTCTGTCTGTGTAGATGGTGTAATCCCATAGAATGGTTACATCTTCTATTTCTGTAACCGGTGCTGGATGATGTTCATACCAGTGTTTGTTTACAGATTTTCCATAATGTTTGCACATTGCCCAATGTAAATATTGCCCAACTCTATCGTGGCGATTTTTATATTCGTTTGGGGCAAGCACAGAACAGCCTGAGATTAGGTGGTCTATTGTTTCTTGGTGTTTATCACAAAACCTGCATTTTGGATCCATATTATTATGCATAATATTTGCCTGAAAGTTTCTCGTGAAAAGACTTTGGTCTTGTGCTGCAAGTATAAATCCTTCAGTTTCAGACTTTAATCCAGATGCACGTAACCATCGATGAGTATTAACTTTGTCAACATTGGATTTATTGGCACGTACTGGATATTGGCCATGCAGAGGTTTGTCTTGCCAGCGCTGTTTCATCTTTTCAAGAGCTTTATCTTTGGCTTTCATTTTCATATTTTTTGCCGCAATAGTTGGTTCTTGGCTACTGTTTTGCTTTTCTACAGAATCTACTAACTGTAATTCTTGTTTGTATTTACTGCCTTCTTTTATTATTGAATATTTTTTCTTTCTTTCTTCATGTTGCCTTACTAATTGTATCATCCAATCCTTTGTTGTTTCTATGTATGTTAGTAAGCCAATAGTTGTTGTCTTGTATGACAATTCCAGCTGAATAAGACCCCTTCCACCTTCTTTACGGGGTATGTATAGACGGTCTACATCAGCCTTTGGGTGATGCATCCTATGCTTAGAAAGAAGCTTTCTTGTTTTAGCATCCATTCGCCTGATGTCGTTTAGAGTCCAGTTTAAGATGTTGAAGCTATATTGGACAACTGGGATTGCAAGGCTATTAATGGCCATAACTCTATTCTGTGAATTTAATTCAGTTTTTAATATCATTCGTAGCCTTCTATAGTACTCTTTACGCACTATTTCTTTCATTTTTTTATGGTGAATGTTTTCGCTCTCATTTACACCTAGGTATTTATAAGCTTCTTCTGGTTTCAATTCTTTTATTGTTACAGCAGGGTCTAGGCTAATTGAGGATGTTTCTTGTATTGATCCACGTAAAACTGTAGCTTTAGCACATTTATTCAAATTAAATTTCATTCCAATGTCTTCGCTGAAGCATTTTACAGTTTGCAGATTATTATTATTATTATTATTATTATTATTATTATTATTAGCTGTTATTTCCATGTTGCCTAGTCTGCTTAATTGTCCAAACTTAAATTAACCTCTACTTCCATTGCACTCACTGTGACGTGGATCATTTTGTTGTGGGGTAATGGTCAGCAAACATGTCTCGCTGAAACCGGTTACAAGTAAGCAGTGAGCTAAATGCTCACTGCGCATTCTCTTATACTTTCGGCCTTGTGCCACATCGAAACGGCGCTTAGAAGATCATCACTTAATGATAAGAGATCGTGTCATTTATTGGTAACCATATTTTCTGATGTAAGTTAAGGCAAACATGATCATGCCGTCTGTTGTTATTATTATTTGCAGTTACTTTCATGTTGCCTTGTCAACTTAATCATTAAAAATTAAAACTATTCTCCCGATAACCCATAATGATAATTTTCACATAATCTCACTCATGAAAAAATCTTCTTATTTTTGTTGTTATTCATTAATACATACTTTGAAAGTTTATCATTACTATTATCATGATCATTCGATTTATGATTTATGCAATGCTCACACTAACTACCAAATCTGTGGGACGACTTAATCCATTGGTCCCCAATTTTTTTTCGTGAATTTGTTACTAAAAATATTTAATTAGTACAAATTTATTTAATACTAACCACAAAAGATTTCATTGCCTTATTCTAAGAAAAAGTAAATTTTTAGTTTGGTCCTTATTTTATGATCAAATTTATAGAGTATCGTATATTTGAGCAAAATTACTTTCATACTTTTTCTTGGCTTTAAAGGACAGTTCGAGCATTCATATATACTATATACAAATATGAGTTAGATATAAGTATTACTTAGCAAAATAGTTTTAGCTTGAATGATACTAAACATAAAAAAAATTATTTGCATTATTCTAAGAAAACAATAATTGTTTAGTTCGGTCCTTATCTTATGGGCTTATGGCCATATCACGTTGAATACACCGGTTCTCGCTCGATCACCGAAGTTAAGCAACGTTGAGCCTGGTCAGTACTTAGATGGGTAACCACTTGAGAATACCAGGTGCTGTAAGCGCATAGTAACGGATGTGCGTTGTGGTGCAGTGAATATCGGCTCGGAAAGAGAAATCGGTGAGCCGAGTTCAAATTCAAGTTGAATACCCTGCATTCACTTAAGAACTGGCGCCCTTGAGAAAGGTATTAATCCGTCCCCTCCCTCCAGTTATGGGTTAAAATAACAGGGTAGGACTTGGGGACCCTGTCCTTAAAAACAAGTCCCAACGAATTTTGATACTCGAAAAGAAAAATTTATTACGAGACAAAAAATTACATAAGAACAATAAATTGTTGAAAGAAAAAGGTATTACCAGCAATAAAAAAATTAGTTGGCAATGAATGACCCGCCGAGGTTTATATGCCATAAAAACAAAACAACCAACCTTATTTTAGGACCAAACTTAAAGAGCATGGTATATTTTAACAAAATTACTTTCATACATTTTCTTGGCTTTATAGGACAGTTAGAGCCTTCATATATGCTTTATACAAATATGAGTTAGATATAAGTATTACTTACCAAAAAAGTTAAATAATAGATGAAACTGAGTGTATCCTCCTCCTCCTCCTCAAGATTTTCATTCTATACTAAAATCTGAGACATCAGTATTACCAATATACATGAGACAGTAGATGATATATTTGAAAGACACTTTATTCTTTATAACTAACCAAAGATATGTCTGAGAACTGCAGAAACTGTCCTTCTGGTCCTAAAAAAGATCATGGTTTCTAATGGGTTAAGGCAGGTAGTTGCGTGTTTTTAGAGGTACATTTCATGATTGTTTTTATAAATCCCATAGTATCGCTTGCATTACATGGACACTGTTCCTCTTAGTGTGTGGGCGGTACTTATCAAGGCAATCTTTTGTATTTCTCTTAAGCTGGGGTTTCTAGAGATTTTTCTAGGCATTTCTGTTGCATACACATTTCCTTCCGGGTCTCAACCAGAGACCTAAAGTCAGAAATAGCTTTATGACATTTTCCACTGATAAAAAGCAAAGAAAACAATGATACCGCGCACATTCTACATAGTTTTACATATTGTGTGATCTGTACTCTTGAGCATAAGTTTTATTATTTCTTTTAAAAAAATGTCTACCAGGTATCCTTCACTGAGTCTATCAGAACCTTTTCCAATCAATCCGAGTACTCCAACTACAACTAGAATTACTGCTGTCTTCATGTGCCACATTTTAGAATTTTAAATTTCAAGATTCTTGTATTTGATAGTTTCTTAAGATCTTCAAAAACACATTACAATCTGCATGTCATTAAGAAAACACATTCTCTCATTGTGGTTACAATCTGCATGTCAATAAGGTCTTTAAAACACATTACAATCTGCATGTCAATTCTGTCATTGTGGTCTTTCATCATGATGTCTGGGAGGTTAACTTTGATTGGTCTGTCTGTGCGTATTGTAAAATCTCGTAAAATTGTTTAAGGTCCTATCTCTGTAACCGGGTCTAGGTGGTGTTCATACCAGTTTCTTGCAGTCTTCTTCCCATAAAAGCTACAAATCTTCCAGTGCAAATATTGGCCCACTCTATTATGTTGAGCGTTCCAGTTCCCTAATCTTTGTGACAAAATCCATATCATGTGAATGTGTTTCTGCAATTCTCTCTTTCTTGAGTATTACTTTTCTTAGCTCATTTAAGTGCCATACGTGATACACTCTTAGGTGGTAATCTCTCTTTGAAGACATGACTGACCATGCAGAAGAAGAAGAAGAAGAAGAAGAAGAAGAAGAAGAAGAAGAAGAAGAAGAATTGTTAGTGGCTTTTTGACGAACTTTTAATGAAAAGATTAAAAAGGAAAAAAAATACACCTGGGGTATGATATTTGAAGTTCATCCCAAGGGTTCTGCACGCCGAGATTGTCACTCCAGGACAATATTATCAAAAAGACAATTTCTTAAAAACAAAAAATGGCTTTGATGAGAACCGAACGTGATCATCATGGTTGGAACGCCAACGGTTCTAACAACACTGCCTATTTAAATCCAGGTAAAGAAATGGTTGTTGATCATATTTAAGATGATTTTGTCATATTTCTGAAAAAATTGAATTTTATTCACAGGTGTTATTCGACATATTTGTTACGTTCCAAAAATAAAACAAATATAAAGTTTAGATAAAATACTGAAGTGCCGTGAACAGAAAAATCTAGTTATTGGATTACGAGTTGTTTTCTTTCTTTCTTTCTTTCTTTCTTGATATTCCTGGATCGTGATTTTATTCCTTTTGACAAGCAGCTCCGTTAAGACATGGTGCTTTTTGACAAGAACATGACATGTTACTACATAGCTACTACTCCGCACATGTGTTGCTTTATGATATGAAAACAAAACCCAGGTTCGTTATTGCTTCTTTTTCGTCAGTCAACCCCGTTGTCATTGGTGCAATAGAATTGAAAAGAATCAAAAGAGAAAGGTTATGACCTGGAAATGTTATTATAGACGATGTTATAGCGCCACATTGTGGTGGCTCTTTGCAAGAAAGGAAAACATTTGGCTTAGCTTAATTCTGTTCAGGGAAAATAGGCACAATGGACACTTTGGAGATTTAATTATTTTCTTTGTTGTTAAACAAGAAAGAATTACTGTTCACATATCCTTTAATAAAGTTGTTTTAATTTGTTTTTAATAGAGAAAAATTATAAAAGTAAATTTTGTTTTTGTATTTTTTAATAACGGTTACCAAGAATATGAAGGTGGCATTTAACACACACACACACACACACACACACACACACACACACAATATATATATATATATATAGTGCTGAATTGTGATAATGTTTAGCACGAAGATTGTCTGTAGTTTAACTGATAAAGGTTATTTTGGCAAGAGGGTTTTTATCGTAAAGTTCTCGAGGTGGATGGAGATAGAAAACTGATAGGTTTAATGCAAAGAGTTTGTCACTTTAACTGAGCAGGTTCATGCCGACTTCGAATTTCCGTGTGTACACCGTTATCTTGTCTTCACTCATCACAGTTAAGATAAAAACAAACAAACAAACAAACAAACAAACAAACAAACAAAAAATCCTGATGACTGAAGATAGGATAACAGTGTACTTATGAAACTTTGAAGTAGGCATGAACCTGCTCAGTTAAAGTGAATTTTTTGCATTAAACCTATATATATATATTTATGCATATTTGGGCAACAACCTTTTTTCAAACATGTTTCACTGAATAGGAGAGATAAGGAAAATTTGAAATTTGATGAATTTTTTATTGAGTTTTCTTTTATTCTTAACTTTAAATCTCTCTCTCTCTCTCTATATATATATATATATATATATGTATCATAATAAATGATACCATCGTAGATCATTTGAAAAAATTAATGTTCCAAGAAACTGTAAGTAAGGCTTGCAGGTGGGCTCTGTGGGTGTTGAAAAACCACAAATGAGACTGAGCAGGCATCTGCCACGGGGCTTAACTATCCATCCCGATATCCTCGAATACGAGGGACAGCCATTATATATAACATATTTTCTATACATTTATTTTAAGTATATATATATATATATATATATATATATATATATATATATATTTAGTATATCGAGGCAGCAAGTAATTTTCTAGACATATGCTATTAAATATAAGAGACAATGAATGTCTATTATGTTTAATCATGAGCCGTTCTAAACGTCGTATTTTTGCTTTAATTTCAGTTGAAAATAAAGACAAAAATTCTCCAACATTTGGATAATTATTTATTGGTTTTCTTCTAAGCTTTCGGCTCACATGAGCCATCTTCAGAGAGGTAGTTTAAACTGAAATATTATAAAATCCACCATCACCGACGATTTTATTTTGTGTTGACATAAAACTCCGCTTGGCAACGGCAATAGTTACCAAAAATAATAAACGCAGTTCTTAAGTTTGCGATGCGGTTTTATGACGTCACACCGCGGGATAGGTTTTGTTGTCATTTCGCGCTATCCCGCGGTGTGACGTCATAAAACCACATCGCAAACTTAAGAACTGAGTTTATTATTTTGGTAACTATTGCTGTTGCCAAGCGGAGTTTTATGTCAACACAAAATAAAATCGTCGGTGATGGTGGATTTTATAATATTTCAGTTTAAACTACCTCTCTGAAGATGGCTCATGTGAGCCGAAAGCTTAGAAGAAAACCAATAAATAATTATCCAAATGTTGGAGAATTTTTGCCTTTATTTTCAACTGAAATTAAAGCAAAAATACGACGTTTAGAACGGCTCATGATTAAACATAATAGACATTCATTGTCTCTTATATTTAATATATATATATATATATATATATATATATATATATATATATATATCTGTGTGTGTGTGTGTGTGTGTGTGTGTGTGTGTGTGTGTGATGTGCATTTCGGCAACAATTCTTTCAAATATGTTTGGTTAAATAATAACTACAAACGCTGTCTTTCAAATTTTTTATTAAATTTTTCAGATTTCTAAATTAGTTGTTTTATAATATTGATAAATTTGGTAAAGTTCGTGTTTATTTTCATTTCATATTAGCAGTATAGCCCGGCGTTGCTCGGGTGTAATGAAAACATTAAAACTAATCCATGGTCCTGGAGCTCAGACTCAGCGGAAAGAATATTTGTGTGAAGTTTGGTGAAAATCGGATAAAAATTGTGGATTTGTATAAAGGACATACAGACAGATAAACAGACACACACACACACAAACATCTTGCCTTTTATATATATATTATTATCGATTTTCTGCACTATTGTGAGAACTGCAACCTTGAAACTTCTGAATATCGTTTCTTATGTCTTTGTCTGTGAATGTATCAAATTTGATTAAAATCGGACCACTCCTTCTATAACCCGATTTTTTCGATTATTGACTTTCGCTATTTATCGGGTTTACCTCGACACAAAACCTAGCTAAAAACACTCGCAGACGCTTATAGTACAACTGTGTAAATTTTCAAGAAAATCGGTTCAGCAGTTTCGGAGTCTATAGGTAACGCATATACACACACAGCACACAGACACACACACATTTATAAATAAGTTTAGATTATTCACTAACTTTACCCAAGAAGTCATGGTCTTGTTTAAGAGACATGGTTTATCCATTTTAGATAGAATTGAATTTTATTCACAAGTGTTATTCGACATATTTGTTACGTTCCAAAAATAAAACAAATATAAAGTTTAGATAAAATACTGAAGTGCCGTGAACAGAAAAATCTAGTTATTGGATTACGAGTTGTTTTCTTTCTTTCTTTCTTTCTTTCTTTCTTGATATTCCTGGATCGTGATTTTATTCCTTTTGACAAGCAGCTCCGTTAAGACATGGTGCTTTTAGTACAAGGAGTACTGTTCAGCTAAACTTTTTAGCTATTATTCCACAACGTGGTAACCATCTTTTTTTTTTATCATATCACCCCAGGCAAGGCGAAAACGCCACTGATGCGCTGGGGGCTACGTAAGAGTGAAAAGACTGGAAAAGAGAAAAACCGGAAACCACATCCTAAACAGGAAACAAGGGATGAGCCTCTTCACCTGTTCAGTAGACGAGGGTGGAGTGTGAACCGGGCGATAGTTTAGTCTGTCTACTTCTTTTGAAAAAAAAATAAAAAAATAAAATAAAAAAAAGAGTGAAAAGATTGGAACAGAGAAAGCCGGAAACCACATCCTAAACAGGAAACAATGGATGATCCTCTTCACCTGTTCAATAGACGTGGGTAGAGTGTGAACCGGGCGAGAGTTTAGTCTATCTACTCCAATTGAAAAAATGATAATAAAAAAAAAAAGAGTGAAAAGATTGGAAAAGAGAAACACCGGAAACCACAACCTAAACAGGAAACAAGGGATGAGCCTCTTCACCTGTTCAATAGACGTGGGTGGGTGTGAACCGGGCGATCATGCTTTAATAATTTCAAAGAGAGAGAGAGAAAGAGGAAAAGAGAGAGAAAGAGGAAAAGAGAGAAAAAGAGAGAGAGGAAGAGTAAGAGGGAGAGAGCGGAATAAAGAGAGAGAGAGAAAGAGGAAGAGAGAGAAAGAAAGAGGAAGAGAGAGAAAGCAAAAGAGGAAGAGGGAGAAAGAGAGAGAAAAAAGGATGAGGAAGAGAAAGGAAGAGAGAGGAGGAAAAAGGAAGAGGAAGAGAAAGAAAGAGAGAGAGGAAGAGAGTAAAGAAAGTGGAAGAGAGAGAAAGAGAGAGAGAGAGAGAGAAAGAGGAAGAGAGAGAGAGAGAGATAGAGCGTAGGAATGAAGAGTACTCAGACAAAACAATGTTTCAAATAGTGTTACCTCATCGATATTTATTTAATCCCATGATATCAGGATATATATTTTTTTAATTAATTGATACCTTTTCCGTAGATTATTTCCTGTTTAAAAAGTTATGCTTCGTTTTCTTATCACATGTTGCTACCGATGTAAAACTACATTCACGTCCAAGCGTATGTTATATTTTAGACCACATTTCCTGATTGAAAATACTAATTTTACTTTCTTAATCAACGATGTAATTTACTTCTTGTATGACTTTCTGGAATGAAGAGTTATCATTATTTTACATCATTTACATTCGGACTATTGTCCTCATATTGTCGTAAAAGGGCTAGCAATAAATGAGCAGTCCTACTAATAAGAACCAGACGAGATAGACTTAAACATGTACAGTGGAACGAGAACAGTGTACTCCCGGAGATCAAATAAAGTATTCATTTCGAAATTATCCGTAGGTTACCCGGATCGATATACACCTGATGAATGCCGAAGGGTACAACGACTGAAATGTTGTGATAACAACAACAACAAAAAAAAATAGTCCATATTTATATACTGTAAATAAGGATAACATCTCACCCCAGAAATTCAGGTAAAAATAAGAATTCCAGGACATATGCCTCGACATATGCAGTGGAACAAAAACTAATTCACACGCTGTCTGTTGTCCCCATGTTATTTGTTATCACAGTACGCCCAGGAAAAATACAATATTGGCCTAATGCGTGGTTTGTGAATTTTGTGACATACTAATTTTAGGTTCGATTCATGGGCTGTACAGTGTACTTGGACTCAGTGAAAACGGGTAGAGCAATAACCGAATATAAATAATAATAATAATAATAATAATAATTTTCTTTTCTTTAAACGCGTAACGAAAAACTTCAAGCAACAACCAGCAACTTAAGATGTTAACTGTGCTGAGGAGTGAATGGCTGCTACGTTATAAGGTGCCCAGACAATGCCCTACAGGTTACGGAACCCTGTCTGTAAAAGACCGTTACCCAGTGTGCCAGGTAACTTAAGATGGATTTGTGGAAATGTCCTTCAATCGTGTAAACAGTATAAGAACTAAAAATCAAACCGAAATATCAAGTATGGCTGTAAACAGGAATCCCATCCTTCAGGAGGGAACATCGAAAATACGAGATAATTGCAGTGATGTCACTGAGAATTCTCCAACTATAACCACAACCGTTCATTTAAAGAAAGAAGAGCTAAAATGTGCTGCTGAGGAGTAATGACAGCAGGAATATCAGAAGATTTAATGACAGCAGAAATATCAGAAGATTTATTCTATGCAGGGTCACCACTATGTAGTGAGATCGGTATGCTTGTGAATGACCTTGTGCCAAGCATAAACAATCCCATTGCCATTGAGAATAATTGAACATCTTATTTTGTTGATATAAAATGTTTGTATTGAAAGTCTGGATAAAGTTTCTCTTCATTGTTAATGTGTTTTTAGAATTCCCTTTTCTGAGTCAGTTGAATGATAAGAAATGATTTTGTGTAAGAAAAGATACGCCTATGCTTTTTATGAATTTGCGAAGATATGAATCCATCTCTTTTCCCCTAAGCCATGGGGTAAATAGCAGGAAAATCTGGGTTCTGCGATGTAATTATAAAAACAGTGTTAGTAGTAAGCGATAATGTACTTCCTTAGCGATGAAAAAGACGGAAGTGGTGTCTTTGATCTTCATTCTTTGCTGATAGTCAGTCAGTTAAATGCCATACGTGATACACGCTTTGGTGATCATATCTCGAAAGAGACATGACTGACTGGGCAGAAGATTATCCCGCAGTAGGTTGCCATTGCTGACAGTACATGAGTAAAAAGTGAATGTAATGCGAATAAGAGAGGGTGAATGAATAAAAATGCATGTCGCCTGAACTTGGTATCTAGTAGACGACATAGGCTCTCTGTATTTTTGAAGGATAGAATCCTTTAACTCTTAATAAATTGTGTCTTTTGTATTCCTCTTCAACATTGTTCCGGCATTTATTTACAGACGCCCACTAAGTTTATGAATTGTTTTCCTTTGTCTTTCTTATATGAAATCTGTCCTGTGGGTATCAAATTTTCAAAGCCCTCTTTCATTAATTATGTGTCGTAGAATTTTCAACTGTCTCTTCCGGATGTTAAGAATAAATTCCCTTTTTGTTTGAATTTTTCTCTAAAACTTTGTCTTTGCGTAGATGTTCGGTCCATGGTATCTTCAGCATCGAACCCCATTTCTGTTAATTCTAGCGTCTTCTTCATCCAGATCATGTTGAATATACCGGTTCTTGCTCGATCACTGAAGTTAAGCAACATTCAGCTTGGTTAGTACTTAGATGGGTGACCGTTTAGGAATACCACGTGCTGTAAGCGTTTAGTGACGGATGTGCGTAGTGATGCAGTGGATATCGGCTCCGAAAGAGAAATCGGTGAGCCGAGTTCGAATTGCAGTTGAATACCCTGCATTCACTTAAGCACTGGTACCCTTGGGAAAAGTATTAATCCGTCCTTTCTGTCCAGTTATGGGTTAAATAACAGCGTAGGACTTGGCGACCTTGCCCTTAAAAAACAAATCCCAATGAATCTTGATCCTCGAAAAGAAAAAAAATATTACTAGACACAAAACTTATATAAAAACAACAATAAATTGTTGAAAGAAAAAGGCATTACCAGCAATAAATAAATAAAATTTAGTTGGCAATAAATGACCCGCCGTGGTTGATATACCATAACAACCAAACCAATCATCTGTGAGTTTGTAAGTAGTGAAAAGACATGTAAGTGGTCTGTAGTTTTTTTCGAACATTTTTTGTCAACATTGTTGGGTAGAAGGACGGTAGTTCCTTTGGTTACCCATGCTGGAATTTTAATAAGGTAATTAACGATTTATTGAAATTTGGGGATTGTTTCTTTTTTATATTTGCTGTGTTTAGATAATAGAGCCAAAAGTTAGAAATTTTATCTACTCACGGAGATTTCTAGTTGTGTGTTTTTTTTACAGTACACATTCAACATTTAGATTTTTCAACATTTAGATTTTTCTCTAATTCCTGATTTGTTAATAAATAAAAATTTTACCCGATTTGATTTAAAGACATCCGGGGATGGTAAAATTTGGTAAGCCAACAGTCTTATAAAAGAAAGAGTTTTTATTGGTGAATGAATAAATGTATATGGTTTCTCAATTGGATCATGAAAAGGTGTACCTGTATGTAAGCTCGGGTTTTTGTGCGATCAGATTTTACTCGCTATGACTGCCTTCTATGAAGCGTTGTACAAACCTCATAAAAAAAAAACTTTGAAATTTGGCGAAAAATATTTGGAGAAGTAGTTAGAAAATACACTGACAAAAATAAATTAACCAATATAAGTAGGTAACTCATGAGAAATAATCGATTAATAGGTGCTGAAATTAAAGCAATAAGAAGAACTCTAGCCAAAATAGGCGAATTAACAGAACATGAAAGGGAACCAGAAATGAATATAAAATATACAATACATTAACCCTCTAGGGCCATTCGTATCATATTTGATACAGTATGAAAACAAGCCTTGAAAGAAATATTTTCCTGAAAAATTTTTTAAGAGAAATATTTTATAAATTTCAAATGAAAGCAGTACTGACTGCTCAGTCAATGAATACCAAATGTTTCCTTATAGGGAAATACCAAATGTTTCCTTATAGGGAAATACTGTATCAAATATGATACGAATGGCCCTAGAGGGTTAAAAAAACATATTTAATAATGAAGAAACTGGTATACAGGCTGTGAAGATAATGACGAAATTTAGAGGAGTTATAAAGACGTGATCTTCGTGACTCAAAAACCTTCAATAAAACAAGTTCAAACCTCATTGAACCGAATTGTTTTAAAGAAAACAAAAATAGAATACAAGAGGCCAGGGAAGATATCATGAGGCATAAAATTCAAACCCCAAATATTGAAAGAACTCCCAGTATTACAACCAACAAAGTTAGAGCCAGGAAGTTTTTTTCCAGTCTGAAACAATCCTGCACATATACAAATATACCATCCGCCCGTGCCTGAAATACTGCTGCCATATCTGATCGGGTAATTATGCTATCTACCTAGGGGTTCTTGACAAAATTCAACGGAGAATCTGTAATGTGATCGATCCCGACTTGGCAGCTAGAATACAGTTACCTTCTCACCGGTGCAATGTGGCTTCCCTGTGTCTCTTCTACAAATACTATTATGTCTTTTGCTCAGATGAACTTAGCTCAGTGGTACCCCCTATACATGAATTTGCTCGAGCCACAAGATTAGCAACTAGGTCCCACTTTTTTACTTGGAAACCAATAAATTATAAACGAAAATTCTACTCCATCATCTTCTTTTCTCGCACTTCCTGCCTGTGAAATTCACTTCAGTTTATTTGCTTTCCCGGCAACTACAATCTTCAAGAATTCAAATAAAATGTCAATAGTCATCTTTTATCTCACTAACTTGCATCCTCTCTCTCTCTTTCTCTCTTTCATGCTCCTTTCTTTGTCAACTCCACTCTCATCAGTATTCACATCCTTCTCCTACGCTTTTCCTGACAGACCCTGTAACCTGTCACTCTTTCTCATGACTTTCTTCCTATGTAACCCCCTGTTCAACAGTGGCAGTAAAATGCCTTGCTTGGGGAGACACGATTATAAAAAAAACTCAAATGAATTCTGAACGAAGTAGACCCATTTATAAATCGCATCGAAGTAATATATGCATCAGCAACAATCGTAACTAAAACATTTAACATCAAAATAAAAAAGGCAGTCTCACAGACATGAAGAAAAATAAGAAAGTGCATTGTCAGTACCCGTTGAACCGGCAAGAGGAACAAATGTAAGGAATAGAAAAAGTTAGAAGGGTAAAAAAAATATATAAAATTTTCATTAAAAATCCAGTCTTATCAGCTAAAGAAAAACTAAATCAAACAATACAAGTGAAAGCTTAAAGAATCAGACGTAATGAAAAATGATCAAGATTCTATAGACAGAAAAATAACTGTCATACGAATGCAAAGATTTACAGAGAAATCGACAAACTAAAAAAATGAAGTGTCATCCTTCCCAACCCGCAAGAAAATGGAAGTGTTTATGCAGTTCTGGAAAAAATATAGGCTTGGCCTAAAGAGCATAACAAAGAAGCAGATTGGATTATGCAAGAGGTGGAATGGATGAAAAATAAAACAAACTTGAACAGGAATTGCAGAAGAATATATTGAATGTGTACTGTAAAAAATACACACAACTAGAAATCTCCCTGAATAGATAAAATTCCTAACTTTTGGCTCTATTATCTAAACACAGCAAATATAAAAAAGAAACAACCCCAAAACTGCTACAAATCGTTAATTATCTTATTAAAATTCCAGCATAGGTAACCAAAGGAATTACCTTCCTTCTACCCAAGAATGGTAACAAAAATGTTAAAAAAAAACTACAGACCACTTACATGTCTTCCCACTACTTACAAACCCACAGATGAAGAAGACGCTAGAATAAACAGAAATGGGGTTCGTGGCTGAAATACCATGGACCGAACATTTACGCAAAGAAAAGTTTTAGAGAAAAGTTCAAACATAAAAATTTATTCTTAACATCAGGAAGAGACAGATGAAAATTCTACGACACATAATGAAGGAAAGAGAGCTTTGAAAATCTGATACCCACAGGACAGACTTCATATAAGAGAGACAAAGAAAAACAATTCATAAACTTAGTGGGCTTGTGTAAATGAATGCCGGGACAATGTTTAGAAGGAATACGAAAGACAAAATTTATTAAGAGCTACATAGGATAAGAAATTCTGGAGAGCCATGATCACCAACGTCCTGAAGAAACACAGGAGATAAAAGAAGAAACAATGCTATACTTAAGTTATTTCGTGAAATTACGACGACGACGACTAAAAAATTACCTACTTAATACACTTTCAGAATATTTTTTCAAGGATCCTTGGGAAATGGTATTCCATTGAGAATTGGATGTGTAGAATAGCATATACGTTCCCTGGCTCTTCTTCTTCTATGTGCCCTGTCTCTTCAGGACGTAGGCGATCATGGCCTTCCACTTTTCCCTATCCCTGGTGGCTCTGAGCACGCCTTCTCCTGTTACACCGTGCAATCCTCGTTCCGTCATCCACCTGATTATATCCTTCAAATAGGTTATCCGTTGCTTTCCCCTGTCTCTTTTTCCCTCTATCTGGCCTGTTAGCATCAGGTTCTCCAGGCCCTCCTTCCACATTGCGCGTCCCAGGAACTTCAGCTGTCTCTTCCTAATGCTCAGTATTAATTTCCTTTTCGTTTCCATCATTTCTAAGACCTCATCATTGCTCACATGATCGATCCATGATATTCGCAGCATCCTTCTGTAGTACCACATTTCACTTGCTTCAAGTTTTTCCTTCATCTTTGCTGGTATTGTCCATACGTGATCGGATTGAGAACTTTTCCACAGTTCCTTGGAGATACCCTTTAATTAATTAGACACATTTCAATTTGATTAATTCACAAAAATCAATAACCTATTCACAACGTCATTCACTACGCGAAAAAAGTAAAACGTCATTGAAACCACCCCCTTAATATTATGATGTTAATTAAAACACGATGTCATTATTAAAAATTTATATTTCATTTACGAAATTCGTAAATGGTAAATCGTGATTAAATGTTTCTGTATTTGCAGCAACAACAAAAAGAAACGGCAAAATTCTTTATCTAAACTTATTTATAAACTGAACTTTGTCTGTGTGTGTGTGTGTGTCTGTGTGTGTGTGTGTGTGTGTGTGTGTGTGTGTGTGTGCGCGCGTTACCTATAGACTCCGAAACAGCTGAACCGATTTTCTTGAAAATTTACACAGTTGTACTATAAGCGTCTGCGAGTGTTCTTAGCTAGGTTTTGTGTCGAGGTACCCCCGATAAACATCTAAAATCGATAATCGAAAAAATTGGGTTATAGAAGGAGTGGTCCGATTTTAATCAAATTTGATACACTCATAGAGAAAGACATAAGAAACGATATTCAGAAGTTTCAAGGTTGCAGTTCTTACAATAGTGCAGAAAATCGATAATACATATATATAAAAACCAAGATGTTTGTGTGTGTGTCTGTTTATCTGCCTATACGTCTGTATTTTTTTCAGCCCTTTTATTTTAGTTTTTGCTTCGGGTTTGGCTCTAATTAGGTATAATTGCAGTTCTTAGTCACAGCAATGATACCATTTACTCAGAGGACTTATTTAGCCTTCAAAATTCAGTTTACGACGAAAAAAATTTATTTGATATCGATAGCAGGAAATCAAAATTTGACTTACATCCATTCATTTTTCTTTCAGTCTACGGTTTCGCTTTAACTAAAAACAACTATTGCTTTTTAGTATTTCGTGCCAACGTCCAAAGAGTCTGAGCTCCAGGACCATGGATTAGTTTTAAAGCTTTCATTACACCCGAGCAACGCCGGGTTATAACGCTAGTATATTATATCATCAAGAAAAGCAAAATTAATAACATTTGTTTTTCCTATTCATGACGCAAAATTGTTTTTAAATAAAAATAATTAATTTTACATTTTTTTGGTTTTAACATATATAATAGCAATAGACCTGAACAAAACTTTTACAAAAATAGATGAAATTGCAGCTTTTATGCAACCTAATCGCCCATAATCCCATATGCAAGCGAAAAGACAAGTCCTAATACTTATTTGATTAAATAGATGTCCACATTTTTAAAATTTTTAACATAATTGTTTCGGTCTATCTCCTTACATTTAATGAGGATAATAAAATTATAGCAAACCAAATGCCTTATATTAAGATAATTTAAATATAGTAATTCTACGATTAATGTAATAACTGCTGATTTTAAATGCATTTCTATAGCAAAATAATTATCAAAGACTTTAAATGATACACTGTTGTCTGCATTGTCGTTGGCGCCGGCTTTATCTTGTATCCAAGAATTTAATTTTTTCGGCGGACCTGAAGCAGACTACCACCACTATTAATTTTATTGTTTTTCATTTTTCTTTTTCAGCGCAGTCCTATTGAGTACCCGCTTAGCTTTACGATTGACAAAAATGAAATAAAATAAAATAAAATAAAATAAAAAATAAACAAAATTGAAAAATTTCAATATTTAAACATTTTCTGAGGGGGATCAGTTTCTCATACAACGTTATAGTAACTCGAGCCTCTATTTTGAAACCAGTCGCCGGTACGACATTACCTATAAATTTGTTCATTATCAAATTTTTTGGACTTTTTCGGTGCAATATTATTTTTTACACCTTAAACTTTACGAATTACAAAAATTTCAATATTTAAACAATTTATAGTAGGTTGAAAATAGAGGATCGATTTACTTTAACGTTGTATGAGAAACTGAAAACCCCACAAATTTGTTTAAATATTGTAATTTTTCAAAACTTTTTTGATAATCGGAAAGTTTAAGTAACAATCGATAGGACTGAGCTGAAAAAAGTAAAAAAAGATAATGAAAAACAACGAAATTAAACGTGGTGGTAGTCTGGTTCAGGTCCGCCATTTTTTCTTTGCTCATCGCTTCCTCTAGGATGAGGGCGTCAATGACTGAATTTTCCACCAATATGCTGTTTGTAAGTTTCCAATTTCACCAAAACTTGCTCCCGTTATTCATTCCCTATCACCGTTGGACTTTGCAAGATTTGGTTGAAGGCTGAAAGAAATCAGAGTAGAAAAAAGTACCGATGACGTTAATTTTTAAGGTGGACCTCAACTTACCAGGAAGTGTGCCACACACTTGATTTCAAGATCTTTCTTTGGGGCACAAATGGAATGAGACAGGCAGTACGCCGTTATGAACTGCAACAGACAGCAGCTGATTTATAATTTCGAGTGGCGCCTTTTGTAGTATGTTCCTTATACCTAGCCCATTTCATCTGTTGATTCAACCGTTGGGATCTGTTGCAATCAACATCAGTTTGTTCCATCGTTGGATTCTTTGAGGTTAGTCGGGCTTAGACTGGGTTCTCGTCTTCCACCTTGCTGCCAACATACAGTACTGCGCAAAAGTATTAGGATATTAACTATTTTATTTTTTATGTCTTGCTAGAACCTATCACGACTGAGTAGTGAGTTCGATCCTACCAAATAACTCATACTTTCTGTCTTGTTCCACATCTAAGCGGCCCTTAGAAATTCAAATACTTCTTTTGTTAATGTAAAAAAAGTAAGCTTCTATTAGAGGTCCTTATACCGAAAACTTCACCTTATTTATTGAATGATCCTCGTATATACACACAAGCTGAAGAAACCAATCATGGCTGCCACACACACACACACACACATATATATATATATACAGTACTGCGCAAAAGTATTAGGATATGAAATATTTTATCTTTTATGAGGCATATTGACAGAAAATAAACAATTTAATTAAAGTAATTTTATTTGATTTACTCAACAAATGCTTTAAGAAGAAAAAATACTTGTTAAAAATAAATTTAATATTTATTATAATAGCCTTTTGCTTTGATCACAGCCTTCATTTTGTCAGGCATTGATATCACAAGCTTCTTCAGTGTATCTAATGGTATCTCCTGCCAAGCAACTTGTATTTGTTCCCAAAGTGTGTCTTGCGAAGTAACATTAGATTTATCAATATTTTTATCCAAAATATCCCATAAATGTTCAATAGGATTGAGATCAGGGGGTTGCGGGGTCCAATTCAAATTTCGAAGCCTTTCTTCATTTTTCTTTTTAGTAAAATAATTCATACAAAGTTTGAAGTATGTTTAGGGTCATTATCTTGTTAATAAATAAATCAGTGAGGTTTTTAGGAAAATCACACATGTGCTAATACTTTTTCAGATTACCGCTAGCGTGCAAAATGTTAGCACAGGGGTGATTTTAAACTTTATTTGATGCCTCATAAAAGATAAAATAGTTCTTGTCTTAATAATTTTGCACAGTTCTGTATATTATATATAAAATCTCAGTAATAATTTTATTGTTTTTGTTGCTGGATGTGTTCGTAATTTGTGATTATGTAGCGCTTGACTATATGGTCTGATGAAAGGCATTTTTAATGCTTGAAAGATTCAGTTTTTGAAACCGTTTCTATGACTGATCTGAGTAAACGGTTGTGTACAGAAGATTAAGTGCCATACGTGATACATGCTTGGGCGATAATGTCTCGAAAGAGACATGACTGACTGGGCAGAAGATTATGCCGCCGTAGGTTGCCATTGCTTTCTGCGGTAGACTGGTTGCCGATCAAGGCTATAGAACCCAATCTGTCCTGTTATTTAACCCATAACTGGAAGAAAGAGACGGATTAATACCTTTCCCAAGGGTATTTGCGCGTAAGTGAATGCAATGAATTCGGTTGGAATTCGAACTCGGCTCCCCGATTTCTCGTTCCGAGCCGATATCCAATGCACCACAACGCACAGGGATGGCACTGAACTGACTGACAAGAGATAGATTAGACAAATTTATGAGTGAATTAGACGATATGTTCGTAAATTTTGAAGTATATATTTAATTAACTATGTTTCATCTAATTTTCGGATAATGCTATAAATACTCTCATAAAATATATTAATAGCTGGTTCGTATGAAGTAGACTGTTCTGTAAAATCAAATCCTACATAAATTTCTATTTAGAAAGAACTCTTAAAGATATATGCCAATGAAGCGTATATTTGATTAACAAGTCTCCTTTTTTAAATAAGTTAGTTTATTATTTCAAAAGTTAATATTAGCTTGTTCTGATCCTATAACTATTATAAGTATATCAAATATTGATTCAGGGGCACCTCGGTGTGGTGTAATAGTCAGCAAGCTTGTCTTGCTAGAACCTATCACGACTGAATAGTGAGATCTATCCTACCAAGTAACTCATACTTTCTGTCCTGCTCCACATCTAAGCGGCCCTTAGAAATTCAAATACTTCTTTTGTTAATGTTTCAACCTGAATATTGCGTATTTTTTATTCAAACATAGGTTTCTTTTTCTTTTCTTTTTGCACATCACATTTTATGGTAATCCATTAATTTTACGAATGGATTAATATCGGAATCCACTGAGATCAGCGAAGACTATTTATTCCATAAATGCGATATCTTATCTGCCTCTGTCTCTGTCTCTGCCTTTTCGTCTGTCTGTCTGTCTGTCTGTCTCTCTCTCTCTCTCTCTCTCTCTCTCTATATATATATATATATATATATATATATATATATAATCAGGGCCATGACTGGTGCGCAGAAATTACTGCGAGAAAAAAAAAAGTGTCCAGGGAATGTTGAAGAAAAGATAAGAGAAGGGAATGAAGAAGATAGATGATGGCTGCTGACATTGCATTTAAACTCCTGGGGATTGTAGCTATGACGGAAGTAAGCAAACGGAAAGGATTTCCACAAGCGGGATGTGCCAGAAAAACTGTTCGAGTAAAAATTTACATACAACTATTTTGACGTTAAAAATGTGGGAAATTGATGCCAAACTTTTAGCACGCGTAAATACATGTGGTCAGGGAACCAAAGAAAGAAGTTCTTCAGAGCAGTCGCTATAAAAATATTTGTAGAAACGAGAAAAGGAAGCCACATTACATCTGTGAAAAAGTGATTGAAGGAGAGTTTCCAAGTCAGGACCGATTACATTGGAGATTATCTGACTAAATATGGCAACAGTATTCAATGCATGGACGAAGAGTAGATTTATAAATGTGCAAAATGAATTCTGACGCGACAAACTTCCTGGCCCGACACTGTAACCCAAACTTCCTAGCAGTAGATGTAGCTATATATCTAAACACACACACACACACACACACACACACACACACACACATATATATATATATATATATATATATATATATATATGCGAGTGGACAGTGAGGTTAAAACTGAGCGGCCACAGTCTGTTTCATGTTTAAATGCAAACTTCAGAACTAAGGATTGCGTTCGGCATGAAACAGACTGTCGCCGCTCAGTGTCAGCCTCAGTGTCCAATTTTATATTTACATACGCTCTATCCCTGATACTGAGTACTTCTACCCATACATGTAGCATACCTGAAATCTCTATATATATAGCGTAAATTTGTTGGTTCTCTCATATTCTCTCATATGGTTTGTTTTAGTAAACGGTTAAATCACTTACTATGTCGCTTACATATTTTTTTATGTACAATACATTTTAACAATTTACCGTCTTTTTCACTTTTCACGACTTTAATTCATAATGAACTTAAAGAAAACCATGTAACCTCTTCACTAACACACGCAATATCTTTGCAGACACGCTAAGATACGTGTGTGTCCAATTGTTTCATTACTGACACCGAAAAAAGTGTGAGTTTTCAAGCCCTTTCGATTCTTTATCTACCTTACCCTTATAATCTAATTCTTTTTATGATCTCTCTTATCCATCATAACCTAGGTTTCTATTGGTTAATTGAGATAAACCCTCCGAAATTCCAGCATCTGCCTAATTATCTGGATATGGTAACAATTGTGCTGTTTTTAAGTTTCTATGTATAATGATTACTAAAAGAAAGAACTATTCCACGACCTGAAGAGGTGCTAACCAGTTATTACCGAAAAACAACGATCCTTGTGCAGCAGTAAATTATGTTTCTATTCCAAAAAGGTATATATATATATATATATATATATATATATATATATATGATTTGTATATTTCTTTTCTTACCTAAATAAGAATAATAAGAATTATTATACTGAAGTGCTAATATATGTAAGAATTCAATTTCAAATATAAAGAAAAACTTTTAATAAAAATCACTGGAGGATCTAAGATAAAAAAAAGCCCCCATTTTGAAAAATTGAAATTCATTAAAGAAACTGTATCCTATACAACTATATAAATGTTTTATATATCTTTCTTTTTTTCTTTTTTAATCGTTTCACCACAAGCAAGGTATTCCACTGCCACTATTGCGCTTGGGGCTACATAGGGGAAGGTAAATAGAAAGAGTGTTTAGATATAGGAAATGTCAGGGGTGATAGGTATTTGGGAGGCTGGGAAGAGTGTTTGAAAGAATGGAAGCGAGTTAGTGTGTTAGGAGGTGTCTATTGACCTTACATTTAAACTCCTGGAGATTGTAGCCGTCGGGGAAGCAGTCATGTGGAAGGGAATTCCACAGCCGGGAATTACGAGAAAAGAAAATGTTGGAGTAGAAGTTACGGTTGCATTTTATCTGTTTCACTGTAAAAGGGTGGGATCTAGTTGCTAATCTAGTATCTCGTGCAAATTCGAACCTAGTGGGCACCAGTGATCTAAGTTCATCGGTGCAGAAGCCATGGAAGTATTTATAGAAGAGGCACAGGTAAGCCACATCGCGCCGGTGAGAGAGAGACTGCAGGCGGTCTGCCAAGGCCATATCTACATACACACACGCACACATACACACACAAACATAAGACGGGAAGACTAAAAACGTTGTTCCAAGAGACGTCACACAGGAAGTCACGGAACGAATCCCAGTCTGCTCTTTAGTAGCAGTAGGATATTCTGCTGGTCTGGGTTTCTTGGGTTGGTGGGAGTGGAATGAGATGTTGACGGAAACTACGGCGTGGTAGAGTTTCCGAAAGGGCAGAGCTGTCTGGTAGTGCATGAGTCTGGTATGGAAGTGAAGCAGAGGTCTAGTAGTGAGTCTCTTCCGTTATGGCTATTGGAGAAACGCGTGGGGAAGTCCACCACTTGCATAACGGATTGGGAGATTGAAAACTTAATGGCGTGGACATCAGCAAGGTCCGTGACAGATGTGGCACAATGCCAAAAGTACTCCCTACTCAGTTGTAATAGGTGAGAGCGAGACAAGATTGCTAACAATTACATCCAGCCGAGGTGCCCAAGATAGATAGATAGATAGATATATAGATAGATAGATAGATAATGTGAATTTGTACAATTTTTCTATAAACAAGAACCACATATGCGAAAGTATCTTCGTACACCAGAAGAGAAAGATCGCTAAATATAATCAATACAAAATGTGTGGTATTTTTAACAATATATGTTTAAAGGAAAAATTGTTATCTAAATACTGACTCAATAATATTTCCTTGTAGTAACATCCATCACAGACAATGGCCGTAGGACAACTAATCGAACGTAGGGAAAATAGTGTCTTGGTGTGTTAAAAATCTGATGCAATCACGGATGACGCAATATTTTTCAAGGCTAAACTGGTTTCATCATACATCCTGAAAAAAGATCCATATTACTGAACACTACTGCAAATGATTAAATTTGAGGAAAAAATTACACCCTGTAATTCCAGTGGGTCTAAAAGTGACCGTACGGTGAAAGAAAAAAAAAACAGGTTTTTCAATTAATTTTCTCAAGGGTGTAATACAGCCACTGAGCCTAATATATATTTAAATACACCGCGAAAATAGATTCATATATCTCTACAACTCTGCAAATGACGTAATCTGATGGAAATAACAAGTCGATTCCATCCTGTCCAAGCCACATTCACCCTCGTCGGGACTGAGCCGGCTTTCTCCCCGATGGAGAAAGTTTCACTGGAATTTGTTTAAGGACAGGGTCCCAAGTCCTGCCCTGTTATTTAACACATAACTGGAGGGAAGGGACGGATTAATACTTTTCCCAAGGGTACCAGTGCGTAAGTGAATGCAGAATGTTCAACTGGAATTCGAAATCGGCTCACCGATTTCTCTTTCCGAGCCGACATCCACTGCACCACAACGCACACCCTGTCATTTCAGTGGATCTAAAACTGATCGTATAGTGAAAGAAACGAAACTAAAACAGTTGTTTCAATTAATTTGCACGAAATTGTATTTACTCAAAGAAGGCGATGAATTCCTAGTTGGTCCGGCTAAACTTCTCCACAAATTCTGATGTTAATTAAGTTAAATACTAGCAGTATAGCCCGGCGTTTCTCGGGTGTAATGAAATCTTTAAAACTATTCCATGTTTCTGGAGCTCAGACTCAGCCTAAATAATATTTGTGTGAAGTCTGGTGAGAATCGGATGAAAATTGTGGATTTGTATAAAAGACATAGAGACAGATAAACAGATACACACACAAACATCTTGCCTTTTATATATATATATATATTATCGATTTTCTGCACTGTTGTAAGAACTGCAACGTTGAAATGTCTTTGTCTTTGTCTATGAGGTTATCAAATTTGATTAAAATCGGACCATTCCTTCTATAACCATACTTTTTCGATTATCGATTTTCGATATTTATCGGGGGTACCTCGACACAAAACCTAGCTAAGAACACTCGCAGACGCTTATAGTACAACTGCGTAAATTTTCAAGAAAATGGGTTCAGCCGTTTTGAAGTCTATAGGTAACGGACACACACAGACACACACAGACACACACAGACACACACACAAAGTTCCATTTATAAATAAGTTTAGATTGCAAATTATTCTGCGACCTTTTACCATTTTATTCCTATCTATCTATCTATCTATCTATCTATCTATCTATCTATCTATCTATCTATCTATCTATCTGACCGTAAGTGCCTAATTATAAACTAAGGTTTTACAAAATATATGAGTAACACTAATATATATTACGTTTCAGACATACTTGATAAGATTTACTTATAAATTGGATATTATTTTCATCCTTTTTTTCCTTCCAACATTTTAACCGTTTTCATGGATGCGCAATGTGGGTGAACCCTTTTATTACCAGCTGTATTCTGTGGCAAATGGAATTTATTAAAATTAATGGAATTTTCGCTAGCGGCAAAAAAATAAATAACGACAAGCTTGCATGTCGATGAACGAAGAGCGACGCGTGTGCCTAAATAAAGCGAAATGCTGACACCTAATTAAGTTTATATATTCATATATGCGAGAATTTCTCTATCTCGATATATATATATATATATATATATATGTGTGTGTGTGTGTGTGTGTGTGTGTGTGTGTGTATGTGAATCATCTTGACATATTATTTACTTGTAAAATTTTACAATTAGATCCGTGATGAGTGGTTGAAATTCTACGACAGTCCTATGATGGAATGTATAAATCAGTCAGTTAAGTGTCATACGTCATAGATGATTGGGTAATCATGTCCCGAAAGGGACATGACGGACTAGGCAGAAGATCATCCCGCAGTATGTTGCCATTGCTTTCTGCGGTAGACTGGTTGCCAGTCAAGGTTATAGAGCCCAATCTGTCCTGTTATTTAATCCATACCTGGAGGGAAGAGACGGATTAATACCTTTCCTAAAGGTATTTGTGCGTAACTGAATGCAATGAATTCAACTGGAATTCGAACTCGGCATCACGATTTGTCGTTCCCAGTCGATATCCACTGCACCACAATGCACATGTAGCCGAATTCTAATTTCAGTTGTTATATTTATTTACACGGAAATACCCTTTTGAAAAAAAAAGAATCCACCTTTCTCTACCGACACATGGTTTAATTGATAAGACTTGAATCACTAAACCATTATCATCTAAAATATCTTAAAAATAATTTTTGACTTTAAATAACCTGCAAAGAATTGATTGGCCTACAAAAAACTAGAGAGAGAGAGAGAGAGAGAGAGAGAGAGAGAGATGTAGTGACATATATACGACATATCGTGTTACGTATCACACTGTTCTTTCAGATACATTTTCAAAACAAATGTTAAATTTTTGTGAAATTTTCTGAAAGCAGAGCCTGCCAAAATTGTGTATAATGTTACGTGTTCTTTCAAACATACATGGTTATTTTTGAATTACAAATTTCTACCTGCCATTAAAATAAATCGTTGAATTTTGTATTTAAATTAAATTATTTATTAAATCCCAGGGGAAACGTACCAAAAGGCTTAACAGGCACTCCTTGTGCTTCCTATTTAATATATATTCAACAATTCACCAATGTATTTATGCATAAATCGCATGCAGTAGTTCCAAACATTCTTTTTTTTAAAAAATGTGGAGATAAATTCACCGCTGCTTACCCGTTAATATCTTAATCTGTTAATCTGTTAATCTCTTATGCCAACAGAATTTTTAAAAAAATCTTTGTAAATTACATGCTGGGAATATGAAATTCTTGCTTCTAAATTTTACAGTGGACAATGCATAGGTTTGTTATTAGAGGTGAAGAAGCTGGCAGTTGTTGAATGTGTTATGGTTGTGGTTAGTGTTATTGTTCAGTGAGAACATTTTAAAAGAGAAAATGAAAACAAAAAATAAAAAGAAATGAATGTTCCTTTGCGAAAAGGCTGGCTGTGTTTGAACTGTTATGTCTAAACACGACAACGTATTAAATATTTATGTTAGAAATTCATGAATTACTGAATGGACAAAGAAAATATCATAGGTGACAGGGGTTTAACGGAATATACTTTTATTTTTACAAGTTTTTTTCATCCTATTTTTGTTATATACTTCAGCTGTAAATCTATGAGAAACACGTATATATCAATATATAAACACATATTCTTATTCTACGATGGTGACGATTGTGTGGAACAGCTGGAAAGAGTTCGCGCACACGATGGGTCTGTCGGGAGTCGGAATCCACTGGAGTCTCTCTTTCTTCAGTCAAAATTCTAGACTTAATATAGTCCCTAAAAATTGTGCACGGCGCCCATGGCCACTTCTCTTCATCCACACACAGTTTTGCTTCTCCGGTTTGTCACTTTCTTGATTTTATCTACGGCCGGCTCTATCTGTTAATTACTTCCGTTGGTCAGACGCCTTTCAAGCCGGTTGTCACTTTTGTTGACCTTATCTAAGGCCGGATATATCTGTCAATTACATTACAATTACATCCGCCGTTCAACATAATATATTATATTTTGCCGCTGCTTTTTATCGATACGCTCAATATTGTCATGGTGTAAAACATCAGAAAATATAAATAGAGATATTTGAACGATGGGATCTATTTTTGGGATCCAATCCTTAGGAAGCTGTACCGGATAAAGGGGTTCCCACAGAGAGGGATATATGATTTTTGTGTTTCCGAATAACCTCTCATTATTGTAGTCAAATGCTGATTGACTGATTGGTTTGTTTTACGGCAAATCAATCCTTTATAGGTCATTTAATGCCGAAACATTAGTTGTTGTAATATGATGGGTGGAAGTTAAATGTTACTTATGTTTCAGATGAAACTTTTTGACTATATCTTGTTGCACAGTTTCGTCTCTCTTAGGAATCTGAGAATATTTTTAGGGTCAACCTTGTTGAAAATATCCCTTAGATTATTTTCTTGACAGTGTTTTAGTCGGATCTGTTCAAGGTCTATGCAGTTTATCAGTATATGGTGTACTCTGTAGGATTCTTGTCATGGTATGCAGATTGGTACTTCTCTTTTCAGTAAGTATGAGTGGGTGATATAGGTGTGCCCTATTCTTAGTCTAACCATTACCACTTTTTTTCTTCTTGACATTCTTTTATTGGTTTCTTGTTTCTGATAGTTTGTGTCACTTGGTGTAGTCTATTGTCAGTACAGGAGTTCCATGACTCCTGCCAATTTTTGAGGGTATATGTGTAGTTTATTGTCACTACAGGAGTTCCATGACTCCTGTCAATTTTTTAGGGTATATGTAGTCATGTGCTGGATAAAAGCTACACTTATACAGAACTGGATCAGAAGTATCTGCATTACATTAATCTGCGATTACTGTAATAATGTTATGGTTAGTAAATTACTAGTAAAGACAATTCACAAGTTACTTCAAGTCTCACTATATTTCTGAACGAAGTTAATTCATATACAAGTTTGTAGACGAAAAGTTTAGGTAAAAATTAAACAGAGAATCTACAATGTAATTGATCTCGACCTGGTAGCGTAACACCAGTCACTTTCTCACCGACGTAATGTGGCTTTCCCCTGTCTCTTCTTCTGATACTTTCACGACCTCTGCTCCGATGAGCTTAGTTCCCTTGTGCCTCCTCTCTGTGAATTTACTCCAGCTGCTAGACTAGCGACTAGGTCTCACCCACCCTTTTAGAGTAAAACCGATCAAATTTAACTGCAACTTCTACTCAGTTTCTTTGCTTGCACGGTAGAATTCCCTTCCGTATACTTGCTTCCCTGATAGCTACGATTTAACCCTCTAGGGCCATTCGTATCATATTTGATACAGTATGAAAACAAGCCTTGAAAGAAATATTTTCCTGAAAAATTTTTTAAGAGAAATATTTTATAAATTTCAAATGAAAGCAGTACTCACTGCTCAGTCAATGAATACCAAATGTTTCCTTATAGGGAAATACCAAATGTTTCCTTATAGGGAAATACTGTATCAAATATGATACGAATGGCCCTAGAGGGTTAAATGCAATATCAATTGCCATCTCTTATCTCCTTGACTCGAATCTCTTCCCTGACAACCCTTGTACCATGTTCTTATTCCTTTCCACTCTACCCTCATGCAGCTCTCTTCGTATCAATATTCTCATCCTTCTGTTATCCATTCCCTGACACCCACTGTAACCTGATCCTCTTTCTCGTCACTCACTTCTTATGTAACCCCCTGCGCACCAGTGACAGTAATGTCTTGTTTGGGTGAAATGATTAAAAAAATTGAATGGAAAAATACTACGTTAATTTTCTTAGAGAAAATATGTAGCACCCTGAGAGAATCGAACGCTCTATTCAATAGTAAATTAATTCAGCGAGACAACTTTACTAACTATAACATCACCCCTACGTGCCGCTGTTGAAGTTATCATGAATGAATTGTAATATTATTCAAATGTTATGACTGAATGGGTTTTTAAAGAAACAAAAGGAAAAGAAAAATCAAATTAAACTCTGTAATGAAGTAACTACAAACTGCGGATACTGGAATCTAGCAGGTGCAGAAATTTAAATACCAAAGAGGTTTTCTAACAAAAGATGGAAAGTGCGACACTAAGATCCGAAGGTAAGTTGTCATGACCAAGAATACATTCTCGAAACTGAGCAGCGTACTGAGAGACAGGAAAATTTTGATGAAAAAAAAAAGAGAACTGGATTCTTATGTGATTTTTGTTATTGAAACAACCAAAATGTGGCACTACAGAAGGATGCTGAGGATATCATGAACCGAACAGGTCAGCAAAGTTGAGGTTTTTGAGAGGATGGAAACGAAAAGGGAAGTAATATTTAACATCAAGAAAAGACAGCTGACGTTCCCGGAAAAGGTAATGAGGAAAGATTGCTTGGAGAAACTGAAACTCAAAGGTCAGAGGAAAAAAGAAACGGTGGAAGCAACACGAAATAGACTTGATGGGCAAGTGGATATCAAAGCGGGGATCGGGAGAGGAAAGCGTGATAAGTGCCACTAGAAATCGGAATATGTGGAAGGCCATGATCACCTACGTCCTGAAGGAACATGGCACATAGAAGAAGAATGATTTAGAAATTCGCCTACTTTGATAAAAGGCACTCAGATATGCTAACACTAATCAGAATTCACTTAAGACATTTCCAATACTTTTGCTCTTGATATCTCAAAAGCTTTTGACAATATTTCGCATTCTGGTCTTCTGTACAAGCTCCAGATCTATGGTATTTAATGTCGATTGTTTAATTTACTTCAAGCGTTCTAGTCAAATCGTGAAATGAAGGCTGTTTTGAACGGGCAAACTTTCAGATCCTTTCGTACGAACGCGGGCGTCTCTTTAGGCTCTATTCCAGATCAGTCATTTTTTCTGATCTTCATTAATGATCTTTCTGGAGTAATCAGTTTCCAAGAAGGCACCTATGCAGATGACACCACCATTTACTCCCGTCCCAATAAGAAATTTGCCAAAACTGACAAAGTAAACCCGGCTGCTGCCCTTCAAAAGGACCTGTTGAATGGGGTAGGAAAGGCTCGTAAATTAATTTGAATGCCTCCAAAACGAACCTGCATTCCTTTGACCACCACAGGGAGAATTTCCTGCCTAACTCTATTAAATCTTATTATGAAAATATTCCCGCTGAATGACACATATTTAAAAAAAAAACACTCAGTTGGGTAGGGTTATGCATATAAATTTACCTTTTTGCTTAAAAAAAGGAAAAAAATAAAACAACAAAAACTGAGTATCTACTCAAATACGAATATCTATTAAAAATAATGTTCAAACAAATAAGTTAAATATTTCGGTTGTTAATCCATTTCGTAAATCTCCAGAACATTCCGTAACATTTTTATCTACATTTCTAAATTAAATAGATAAAAATATCTTGTCTGTTTATGAAAAACAAACCGTTCTTTAAAAAGACATAGATAAAAAAAAAGAAATGTTTTACTAAACCTATCATCTTGATCTCCTGAAAGATCCATGTCAATTGTCTTTTAATGTGAAAGTATTATAGAGTTAACCGTTTAACAATTGGCGTCATCAACTGATGTTTAATTGCAAATCAGCCTATATCATCAATTGATAGCTTAAATGTTTTTCAACCGTACATCATTCATTCAATATTTGAGTCTAAATGACAACTTCATAAATCCTGGATTTCATCATCTCTCCCTTTACACCTAATGATGTGTAGGGCAGTAACATTTTGTTACTGTTTCCGTAACAAACTGTTTTTCTTTTCTCGCACTTCCCGTCTGTGGAATTCCCTTCCGCATACTTGCTTTCCCGACAGCTATAATCTTGAAGAATTTAAATGTAAAGTCGTCACCTTCTGTCTCAATATCTTACATCCTCTCTCTCATGCTTTCTCTTCAATCTCTCATTCCTTCTCATAACAATCTTCCTATGTAACCACCTGCACAACAGTTGCAGTAAAATGCCTTGCTTGGGTGACACGATAGTAAAAAAAATGAAATATCTGCTCCTCAGACCAAATTCATACAACAATGAATGGATCAAAATTACCCGGAAAAACTTCAAGTAAAAAAGAAAGAAAAAAAAAAGAAAATAAAGAAGAAAAAAGAGGAGAGAGGTGGTTAACGCAACAGTGTTAGACATTAGCGTCTATATTCTATCTAGACGAAAAGACGTTCTTGGCCCAGATTTACAATGACCGTGCTTATGGAGGTCAGGATATATTGACATGGATTTTTAGTTGTTTATTTTAAGATGCATGACATTAAAAATTAAAATTATGCGTAGAATTTTCGCTAGAAAAAATTAATCATTAGTTTTTCTTATTAAATCTAAACGTAATAATAATACTATTATATTATTACATAAAACATATTGGTAGTAGTAATAACATGATAATAAAGAATCTAATATTTAAAAACCTTAACTTAATAAAATAATAAGAATGATAAAAATTATAGTAACACAGACACTAATAATAAAGACAAAATCTAAACTTATTTATAAATGGAAGTTTGTCTGTGTGTGTATGTGTGTGTGTGTGTGTTTGTGTGTGTGTCCGTTACCTTAACCGAGTTTCTTGAAAATTTACACAGTTGGACGATAAGCGTCTGTGAGTGTTCTTAGATAGGTTTTGTGTCGAGGTACCCCCGATAAATATCGAAAATCGATTGTCGAAAAAATCGTATTATAGAAGTGGTCCGATTCTAATCAAATTTGATACACTCATAGACAAAGACATAAGAAACGATATTCAGAAGTTTCAAGGTTGCTCTTCTTACAATAGTGCAGAAAATCGATTATATATATATATATATATATATATATATATATAAGGCAAGATGTTTGTGTGTGTGTCTGTTTATCTGCCTGTATGTCTGTATATTTTTCAGCCCTTTTATTTTAGTTTTTGCTTCGGGTTTGGCTCTAAGTAACTACAATTGTAGTTCTTAATCTCAGCCATCATACCATTTACTCAGAGGACTTATTTAGCCCTCAAAATTCAGTTTACGACGAAAAAAGCTTATTTGATATCGATACCAGGAAATCAAAATTTGATTTACATCTATTTTCCTTTCAGTCTACGGTTTTGCTTTAACTGGAAACAACTATTACTTTTCGTCTTTCGTGCCAACATCCAAAGAGTCTGAGCTCCAGGACTACGGATTAGTTTTAAAGCTTTCATTATACCCGAACAACACCGGGTTATACTACTAGTATAACAATATTTGATAACAATACTGAAAAGAAAAATAACAATAATGCACAAAACATATTTTTAAAATATTAATGGTATAAAGTCTTTAACGGGAAATTCTAGAGTATTTTCAAAACTTTTAATTTTAACTTTGATTTTTTTATGGAATCCCATACCTACTTTCATGTCTAGTTTTAAAAATTAGTTCATCACTCTGGTTTGGGCTTTTTATATTTGATTATAGTTATTTTTCTTCCGAGCATAGATTGCATCTGTCCCTGAAGTTTTTGGAAGTTTGAGCATATTTAATGATCCTTCATTTAATTTGTGGGGTGAGTCCTCCGTCCTTTAATTTTTAGTAGTGTTTCGATATTTTTGGGGGGATATTTATCGAAGTATAAAACAACAGCATCTGGGTAAAAAGCATTTAACTAAACTTCGTTGATAAGTGCAAGGAGATAATGTTAAAGAATAAAAGCGTGGGAGTTTTATACACCCAGAAATGCAGTAATTTCTGTCACGGTACTACAGATATGTATCCCTGTAGTAAGTACCGAATTCTTTTTAAATCTCCTGGAATAAGCAGCAATCAAAGAAGGCTTTGATATTTTAACAATCAGAGGTTATATTAAGGCAACAACAGTAGAAGTAAACATTGAATAGCCTAATAGATGAATAGATGGTCGAACTCGGAACATAACGTCAAAGAAGACTAGTAAAGATCAAGAGAAAGTTGTGGAGAGCTTCAACCACATAGGCCCTGAGAGAAATTTGTAATAATAATTTTCATTGAAACTCTTTTGCTAAAAGGTACTTCCTTCTGAGAGAGCCTTTTTGATAGTTATAGAGCTCCGATAGATATGCACGGTTCCCAAGGAGGATCGATTTTATAACAGCATTAATAGTCAACGTAGGGTTAGAGCTCGTTCTTGTTTTTATTATTGATAAGATTATATTTTTATACATATTGACTTTGTTTTTTTATTATTTATCAACACTTTGCAGGTTATTAAACAGCCAGAAAGGATTTTGCTTAGATTGTAAAAGTTTTCGGAAAATATTAATGATTTACTGATACAAGTTCTACTAATGTAACCATAGCTGAGGGAATCAGTTGGTTCATACTTTTCCCAAGGGTATTTCCATGTAACGAACTCATCTGGAATTGGAACTCGGCTCTCCTATTTTTACTTCCGACAGTTAGCCATTAAACCAGCCATACATCTAAGCTTACAGCACCCCGAATTCCCTAGCGGTTATCCATGTAGGCACTGACTAGATAATATTCCCAAGCATTTACCACGTTGGCACTGAATAGGCTCAATGTTGCTTAACTTCGGTGATCAGTGTTTCAAAATGATGTGGCCGGAATCCTTTCAATATAGTTTTAAGAAGGTGGATCAATAATTGCAGTTCCCAGGCATGACGGTAAACTGCATCCGGCAGCAAGGTCTCTGATTGGGAGGTTGTGAAGAACATTGAACCATCTCTTAATTGCTTTTGTTCCCAGGTTCACCCTGACCCGGAGTGGTAGCACCAGTTAGGGTCCCAGCTATGGGCAAATAGTTAACCTCCAAACTAGTGACAAAACCCTATGAAAACATAAAAATAAACTTTAATAGGAATATATTGCCTATAAATGGACTTTTATAGAAAAATATACATTTTTGAAGAAAAAATTATTACCATAACCCATTTTGAAGGGAAAAATATTTTCTGCAAAACATTCTTGAATACAAAACTAGAAGATATTTTCAGTTTTCTAAAATAAAAAAAAATAAAAACAAAAAATCTTCATAAAAATCTGACTAAATCAACCTTCTCACAATAACCGAACATTTTGAAAAATACCTTAAAATCCTACATTTTTGGCATTAAATAACCCACTGAGGTGTTGGTATGCCGTTAAACAAATCAATAATTGCATAGTCCGACAGAATTATTTCATGAATTCTAATTTACAATTTTTATTGTAAGTTTGAAAAAAAAATGGTTTAAGTAAGGATTATGTTATAAAATAAATGCTTTGTTCAAAATAAAAGCTTATTTATCATAACGTTACTGTTGTGTCGTTGCTCGTACCATGTGACATCCGGTCGCCCGGATGTATAAAAGACAATGTACACCTACTACTGCGAGAAGTTGTAAATATTGTATATACCTCTTGGTTATAGCATTCTGGTAATAATGTACTTTATGTACATTTCACTGCGTATCTCTTCATTCCACGATACAAGAGTTACCAATGTAATTTCGTATTTAGGCATATACTTTACATAGTATGTTTTAAGACCATAACAATAGACCATAGCTGCATGCAGTGTATATGATAATATTAGCCATTTTGTTATAAGGAGAAGTTAGCATTTATTGCTCCAGCAGCAAATGCTACTTTAAATTGAAATTTATGAAAACTTCCTCTAAAAAATAAATTTTCAAGAAATTTGGTGTCTGAAGTTCACTAACAGTTATAGGTATTTTCAGTATTAATGGTGGTTTCCTTCCTAATCTTTTGTTTGAAGTAGTGTGAAACGTCAACATCTTGATGTCGTCATTATTTTCTTTTTTTTTTTTAGCTATATGTCCTGTGCATTTTAGCTGTTGCTGTTTTTGAAAGTACTCAAGAGATGTGGTATTTCGTTATCTGGTGCTGTACTTTGTGGCTTTGTAGCACCAGCCCACGAGAATAGAAGACGGATGCTCCTCGCTAAGACCTACTGGTTTAAATCGTTAGAAGCCATTTTTTACTATTGATCTGAGAAAGCAAAGGTATACAGCTAAAAATTTATAATTATCTGGTATCATGCATGACTTCCATGTGAATATCTCGACTGCAATTGAAAACTATGACTAGCATATTACCATTAATGTTTTGGTTCTGTAGAAACATGTCGCGTTGGGTAAAACTACGTTTAATACAGTCTAGTCTATATTCTATTTTCTTATCTCGTAAACAATGTTTCTTAAAACGAATACATGCGCAAAGAAACCTTAAATATATAGTAATTATTGATTTCATCACTTGGATTTTGATGATCGGTTCAGGATATGACCCAACATGCTATCATTCTAATTTCAGACCATTGTTTCACTTTTAGAAAGATTTAACTTGAGATCGACTTCATGAAACACGTAATAAGATTTGGATCTATTATTGCTACAGATCACTCTGCTAAAAAAATGTGCAGGGAGACATATTTGATTTAATTTCTGGCTTCATGTAAGATTGTTAACCAGTAAAATGAATATAGATATTTATTTGACTGGATTAAACTGAAACACGACAAATTTAATAATAGTATATAACATGAGTGGATCTAATTATATAAAAGTGCTGTGTATACTGTAAAATAAATATAGATATTTATTTGATAGGTTTAAATTGGAACAAGACAAATTTACTAATAGTATATAACAAGTGTTGATTTTGATTATATATAAGTTCTGCGTAGCCTGTAAAATGAATACAGATATTTGTTTGACGGGGTTAAACTGAAACACGACAAATTTAATAATAGTATATAACATGAGTGGATCTAATTATATAAAAGTGCTGTGTATACTGTAAAATAAATATAGATATTTATTTGATAGGTTTAAAATGGAACAAGACAAATTTACTAATAGTATATAACAAGTGTTGATTTTGATTATATATAAGTTCTGCGTAGCCTGTAAAATGAATACAGATATTTGTTTGACGGGGTTAAACTGAAACACGACAAATTTAATAATAGTATATAACATGAGTGGATCTAATTATATAAAAGTGCTGTGTATACTGTAAAATAAATATAGATATTTATTTGATAGGTTTAAATTGGAACAAGACAAATTTACTAATAGTATATAACAAGTGTTGATTTTGATTATATATAAGTTCTGCGTAGCCTGTAAAATGAATACAGATATTTGTTTGACGGGGTTAAACCGAAACAAGACAAATTTAATAATATTATAAACCAAGTATTGATCTGACTATGTACAAGTTCTGTGTAGCCTGTAAAATGAATATAGATATTTATTTGACAGGGTTAAACCGAAACAAGACAAATTTAATAATAGTATATACCAAGTGTTGATCTGACAATATACAACTTCTATGTATACTGTAAAATGAATACAAATATTTATTTGACGGGGTTAATCTTAAACAAGACAAACTTAATAATAGTATATACACTAACAGTGGATCTGACTAAATACAACTACTGTGTATACTGTAAAATGAATGTAGATATTTATTTGACAGGGTTAAATAAAAGCAAGTCAGATTTAATAATATTATAATATACCAACTGTTGATCTGACTATATACAAGTTCTGTGGAGCCTGTAAAATGAATATAGATATTTATTTGACGGGGTTAAATTGGAACAAAACAAATTTAATAATAATATATACTAACTGTTGATCTGACTATATGCAAGTTCTGTGCACACTGTAAAATGAGTATAAATATTGATTTGCGGGGTTAAACTGAAACAAGAGAAATTTAATAATAGTATATATAAAGTGTAGATCTGACTATATACAACAAGTGTATATTGTAAAATGAATATAGTTATATATTTGATAGGGTTTCATTGAAACAAGACAAGTTTAATAATTTTATATACCAAGTGTTGATCTGGCTATATACAAGTTCTGGGTATACAGTAAAATGAATATAGATATTTATTTAACGGTGTTAAACTGTAACAAACCAAATTTAATAATATTATACAATAAGTGTTGATCTGATTATATACAAGTTCTGTGTAACCTGTAAAATGAATATAGATATCTACTTGACGGGGCTGAACAGAATCAAAACAAATTTAATAATATTATATATTAAGTGTTGATCTGATTATATACAAGTTCTGTCTTAACTGTAAAAAGAATATATATATTTATTTGACGGTGTTATACTGGAACAAGACAAATTTAATACTAGTATAAAACAAGTGTTCATCTGACTATAGGCAAGTTCCGTGTAGCCTGTAAAATGAATATAGATATTTTTTGACGGTGGAACAAAACCATTTTAATAATAGTATATATCAATGTTGTTCTGACTATATACAAATTCTGTGTATACTGTAAAATGAGAATAGATATATTTATGGACGGCGATAACAGAACAAGACATATTTAATAATAGTATATAACATGTGTTGATATGACTATATACAACTTCTGTGTATACTGTAAAATGAATAGAGATATTTATTTGATGTGGTTAAACTGGAACAAGACAAATTTATTAATAGTATAAAACATGTGTTGATCTGACTATATACAAGTACTGTGTAACCTGTAAAATGAATATAGAGACTTATTTAACGGGCTTAAACTGGAACAAAACAAATTTAATAAGAGTATATAACAAGTGTTGTTCTGATTCTATACAAGTTCTGTGTAAAATATAAAACGAATATGGATATTTATTTGACGGGTCTAAACTCAAACAAATCAAATTTAATAACAGTATATACCATGTGTTGTTCTGAATGTATAAATGTCCTGTGTGTACTGTAAAATTGATATACATATTTATTTGACAGGGTTAAACTGAAACAATACAAATTTAATAATAATATATAAGTTTAATAATTTAATAATAGTATATACCAACTGTTGATCTGACTATATACAAGTTCTTTGTAGCCTGAAATATAATATAAATATGTATTTGACGGGGTTAAACTGAAACAAGACAAACTTAACAATAGTATCTACCAAGTGTTGTTCTGACTATATACAATTTCTGTGTTGCCTGTAAAATGAATATATATATTTATTTTATGAGGTAAACTGGAACAAGACAAATTTAATTATAGTATGTAGCAATGTTGATCTGACTATATAATTCTGTGTAGCCTTTAAAATGAATATAGATATTTATTTGCGTGTTTAAACTGGAACAAAACAAATTTAATTATAGTATATACCAAGTGATTATCTGACTATATACAAGTTTTGTGTAACCTGTAAAATGAATATAGATATTTATTTGACGGTGTTAAGCTGGAACAAGCCAAATTAATAATAGTATATGCTATATGCAATCTGACTATATGCAATTCGGTGTAGCCTTTAAAATGTATATTGATATTTACTTGACTGGTTTAAACTGGAACTAGACAAATTTAATAATAGTATATACCAAGTGTTGATCTGACTATATACAAGTTCTGTGTAGCTTGTAAAAAGAATATAGATATTTATTTGACGGGGTTAATTTGGAACAAGACAAATATAATAATAGTATACACCAAGTGTTGATGTGACTACATATAAGTTATTTTGAGATTATTTTCTTAGTGCAGAGAAGAAGTGGTTTTAGTTTGTGAATAAGGGATAAAAGAGGCAAGAAAACGAACGAGAGAAGAGCAAAAAATAAAGGAAGACAAACAAAACCATGAAGACAATAAGTAACAATAACTAAGTGACTGTAATAGATAAATTCGTTTTTTTGTCAAACTGGTTTTGAGTTCAATCCCTGGTTCTGGCACTGTTCTATTATAATGCTCAAGGCCGAATACTTGGAAAACCATTGAGAATGAAACTCACCCATTAACCGTAATAAATTTAAGGAGACAATCTTGGTAACAATTGCACCATAATGATTACCATTACGCAAGACACGTTTTGATAACAACAATAAGGACGAAAAGAACAGACCAAATATAGATAATGAAAATTATTAAAATAATGGTAATTCCTCAGATTGATACGTTAAATTAGGCTGCAGAAATATGTTATTATTATTAGTAGTAGCAGTAGAAGGAGAGGAAAGGCAATGAATAGGAGGATTCAGACATAGCAGATTAAAGAGAAAATAAAACACAAAAGATGAATAATAATAATAATAATAATAATAATAATAATAAAAAATGTGGAAATTGAAAACAAGAGTTGTGCCAGTGATAGTAGGTGCACTTGGAATGATAAAAAATGGAACAAAACAACACATTGAAAGAATCCCTGGAAACCCCAGCTTAAGAGATATACAAAAAATTGTCTTATTAAGTACAGCCCACACACTAAGGAAAACTTTATCTATGTAATGCTGGAGATGATAGGGAAGATAGAAAAACATGAAATGGAGCCATAACAACACGCCACTACCTGCCTTAGGTCTCCCCGCAGACTTGGTTGGTAGTGAGACCAAAGCAGAAATCGAAATATGATGAAAAATGACATAATAATAATAATAATAATAATAATAATAATAATAATAATAATAAAGAGGATGAAGAAATAGGCAAGAAAAGAAGAAGCAGAAGTGGAAAATAACAAAAAGATTTCCAAAAGGGTAGATTAGAAGAAAATAAAGAGGAAAATGCTAAATATGTTGCAGAAATAGAATATAAGAAGAAAAGAAACGAAAAGAAGAAAAAAAAGAGGATGGGAGACAAAAAAGGTTAAATAAATAGGAGATAAAAAAGAAGAAGAACAACAACAAGAACAACAACAACAACAACAACAACAACAATGAAAGTAGGTTGCAGAAATAGGAGATTAGAAAATGAAGAAGAAAGGGAAAAAGAAGAAAAAGTTGAGGTATAAGGATGTTGTGATAGGAGCTCATATGAACAAGAAATAGAATGAAAAGAAGAAGACTAGGAGAAAGATAAATTGTTTGCAGAAATGGGATATAAGAAGAAGAAGAAGTAGACGAAGATGAAGGAGGAGGAGAATAAGGAGGAAGAAAATGGAAGTGGCCAATGATAAATGGATGCGAAAATAGGAATGGAAGGAGAGATAAAAGAAAGACAATAAATAAGAGATCACAGAAATAAGAGATTTGGAAGAGAAGAAGACAAGAAGGAGGGGGATGCTAAAGAGTTTGCAGAAAAAAATTTTTAAAAAAAATGAAGAAAAATGAGAAGAACGAGGAAAATGCTAAATATGTTTCAGAAATAGAATGGAAAAAGAAAAAATGAGAAGAAGAAGAAGAAGAAGAAGAAGAAGAAGAAGAAGAAGAAGCAAGACAATGAAAAAGAAGCTGTAGAAATATGAGATACAAGGAGGAGTAACAGGAGGAGATGACAATGATAAAATGGTTGCAAAAATAGAAGATTAATTGAAAATGAAAAAGTAGGGAGATGAGGAGGAAAACATTGATAAAGAAGTTCAAGAAATAGGAAATTGTAAAAAGAAAAATGGAAGAAATTTGTAAAGAAGAAGGACTGCAAAGAAAAAAGCGGTTGCAGATACAGGAGAGAATAATAATAATAATTATAAGATTAATAATAATAATAATAATAATAATAATAATAATAATAATAATAACTTGAACAGATGAAACAGCGCTGGCAAGACAAACCTCTGCATGGCCAATATCCAGTACGTGCCAATAAATCTAATGTTGACAAAGTTAATACTCATCGATGGTTACGTGCATCTGGATTAAAGTCCGAAACTGAAGGCTTTATTCTTGCAGCACAAGACCAAAGTCTTTTCACGAGAAACTTTCAGGCAAATATTATGCATAATAATATGGATCCAAAATGCAGGTTTTGTGATAAACACCAAGAAACAATAGACCACCTAATCTCAGGCTGTTCTGTGCTTGCCCCAAATGAATATAAAAATCGCCACGATAGAGTTGGGCAATATTTACATTGGGCAATGTGCAAACATTATGGAAAAGCTGTAAACAAACACTGGTATGAACATCACCCAGCACCGGTTACAGAAATGGAAGATGTAACCATTCTATGGGATTACACCATCTACACAGACAGAAAAATTGAAGCAAACAGGCCAGACATTATTGTTAAAAACCAGAAGGAGAAAACTTGTCTATTAATTGATATGGCTTGTCCAGCGGATTGTAACATAGCAATCAAGGAATTTGAAAAACTGTCAAAATATAAAGACCTGGAAATTGAAATAGGAAAAATGTGGAAATTGAAAACAAGAGTTGTGCCAGTGATAGTAGGTGCACTTGGAATGATAAAAAATGGAACAAAACAACACATTGAAAGAATCCCTGGAAACCCCAGCTTAAGAGATATACAAAAAATTGTCTTATTAAGTATAGCCCACACACTAAGGAAAACTTTATCTATGTAATGCTGGGGATGATAGGGAAGATAGAAAAACATGAAATGGAGCCATAACAACACGCCACTACCTGCCTTAGGTCTCCCCGCAGACTTGGTTGGTAGTAGTGAGACCAAAGCAGAAATCGAAATATGATGAAAAATGACATAATAATAATAATAATAATAATAGGCCGGACATTATTGTTAAAAACCAGAAAGAAAAAGCTTGCCTATTAATTGTCCAGCGGATTGTAACATCGCAAGCAAGGAATTTCAAAAACTGTCAAAATATAAAGACCTGGAAATTGAAATCGAAAACATGTGGAAATTGAAAACAAGAGTTGTGCCAGTGATATTAGGTGCACTTGGAATGATAAAAAATGGAACAAAATAACACATTGAAAGAATTCCTGGAAACCCCAGCTTAAGAGATATGCAAAAATTGTCTTATTAAGTACAGCACACACACTAAGGAGAACTTTGTCTATGTAACGCTAGGGGCGATAGGGGAGATAGAAAAACATGAAATGGAGCCATAACAACACGCCACGACCTGCTTTAGGTCTTCCCGCAGACTTGGTTGATAGTGCGACCATAGCAGAAATCGAAATATGATGAAAAATGACGTAATAATAATAGTAATAATAATAATAATAATAATAAGAAGAAGAAGAAGAAGAAGAAGCTGTAAGCGAAAGACAATGACAAAGAGGTTTCAGAAATACGAGATTAGGCGAAAATGATTTCAAAGAAGACATTGTTAAAGAGATTGCAGAAATAGAAGAATAAAAAATAATAAGACAAAGTGAGAAGAAAAAATGAAAATAGGTTTTAGAAATCGGAAATTAAAACAAGAATGTGGAGGATGACAATGAAAAAGACGTTGCAGAGGTAAGATATTAGAAGAAGAAGAATAAGCTGTGAAGGAGGAAAAGAAGAATAAAAAAAGAATGGAAACAATGAAAAACAGGTTGCAGAGTAAGGAGATAAGAAGAAGAATGAGGAAGGTAATGAAAAAAGATGTTACAGAAAAAGGAGATTAGACGAAGAAGAAAATTAAGAAGAAGAAGAAGAAGAAGAAGAAGAAGAAGAAATAGGAGGAGGAGAACGATGACAATGAAAAAAGTTGTTGAATAAGAGGTTTGTAGATGATCAATAAGAAAAAGGTGAAGAAGAACAATTTAAAGTTTTTACAAAAATATGAGGTTTCAGGAGGAATAAAATGAAGAAGAATAAAATAAAGAAGGACAATGAGGAGGTAAGACAATGAAAGGTAGAATACAGAAACAAGAGATTAGAAGAATATGAATAAAGAAATATACAGAAGAATAAAAAAAGTAAAAGAAAATAAAAAGAAAGGGTAAACAAAACTTTTACCACATAAAAAAAAGACAATACTGAAATATATTTGAATAAAATGTCTGCGATTCATTTAAAAACAAAAGGGAAGAAAATGCCAAGTAAAAGAGAAAGAAAAGACATGTTTAATAATTAAGAAACAATTAATAACTGCCACGTTTGTGCTTTAATTAAATTAAACATTTTAAAAATATTTTTAAAATCCACGCGAAAGGCTTAATAGAAGACGTTCATATTTTTCATTCTTTTTCTTTCAGTCAGGTGAAAGACTCTTTATTAAATTCAATTTTGTCATCACAATGATTTATTTCATAATTCCTGCAGGTGAGAATTCGGCCTGGAAAATATTAATCTTCATTATATGGATGATGAAAAAATGGAGAATTTTGAAAATGTTTCAGTGCAACTTCCTGCGAATTCTGTTGCATGTGTATTTGTCTAAGCTTTAGAAAGCAGACAAGAAAAAAATTAAATACTAAATGTTCTAATTACAGTGAGATTAAAAACTCCCAAATGTTTGTAAACATCTTTTTAAAAATCCACAGCAAATAACTAACAAATTTATTTCAAATTGTATAGTTTTTTTCACTTTAAAATGTTTTGCTGACAAATATTTACGTCTTCAAATATTTAAAGAAAATGCAAAAAGTAAAAAAAGTTAAAATGATAAAATATTTCGAATAAGCAATTTTTTTATTTTGTGAAGAAAATAAACGTTTTCTAAAATGAAATTTTAAGATAATAAATAAGAGAAATTTACCCCTTCAACGAAAATATTTTTTAAAGTTGATTATTTTAACAATTTTTCTTTTATAAAATTACATTTTAAAAAAGAAAAAACAACGTTTAAAAACTACTTTTCAATGACATTGACAAAGAGAGTACAAGACGGAATTATTTACAAATTAATGAAATTTCCAAGAAAGAAAAACGAAACTCTCGTCCATGTTTGTTTTCTGAAAACATCAAAAAGGTTCAGTGAATTTATTATAAGATTTTCCTCGCAGACTTTTAGAATTACTTCTATTGCTGAAAATGATCTTTGAAAAAATTGCTTCCTGAAGAGGGACATGGAAAATAAAATCATTTCGTCGAATTAAAAATGTTAAAATTGCAAAAGTAATGAATGGGATTTTCATCAAAATTAACACAATGGCTTCCATTACAGACGCCCTACACAACATACTTTTTCCTGCTCATTTGATTTTCTTAGAAGATTATCTTTTCTTCTTTTTTTTTTACTTATTTGGTTTGATTTGACCGTTTTCTTTTTCTTTTTCCTTTAGTCAGTTCATACTTTTATTTCTTTCTCTTTTCTTTGCTTTCGTTAATACATTTCAAATACGGCTAATTTTCTTCTTTTCTTTAAATCTGTTAATTTGTCTTACTTTTTATTTATCTTATACATTATTCTTCTTTGTTTTATTGTTTATTACTTTTTCATATTTTTTATTATATTTTTCCTTTCTTCTTTATAGTTGACGTTGTTCTTCTTTCTTTAGTTATTTTATTTTTACATTTCTTATTTGTTCTTTTTTTTTAATTTTTTTTTTGCTTTCTTTCATTTCTTTGATGCTTCCTCTATTTCATTCACTCTTCGTCATTTTTTAAACATTTTCCTTCCTTCTATCTTTAATTTTTTTATTCACACAGTGATTATGATTGTTCCCTTTCCTTTTTTTCTTTATCTGTTTCTTTATTTTCTATATTTTCTTTATTTCTCTTTTGTATTCTATTTATTTCATTTTCTTTTTCGATTTTTCTTTTTGTGGTTTTCCTCTTTTAATCATTTCTTTTTCAGTTTTGTTCTTTTTTTTCTCTTCTTTTAGCAACATTTTTTTACCCTTCTTTATTTTCTATATTTCATCCTTTTCTTTTTTATTTTCTTACTTGATTCTTTAATCTCTTTTATGTTTTCATTTGAATTTTCCTCTTTATTTTCTTTAATGCAGTATCTGTTATTTTCTATTTCTTTACCCCACATTACATTCTCTTTCTCTTTTTATCTTTTTTTTAAAATCATTTTTTTTCTTTTTTTCCTTCGCATCATGTTTTATTTTATTGATGTTTTCCAAATATTTTTTCCCTTTGATTTTCTTTCTTCTTTCTTTATTTATCGTCCATTTTATTTTCAAATAATTTCATGTTTTTACGCTCTGTGTTTTATTTTTTCTCATTTTCTTATTTCTTCATTTTTTTCATTTACGGTCATTTATTGTATTTCTCCTTTTTTCCTTTTACTTCATATTTTTATTTTGTAATTTATTTCTCCTTTTTATTTTTTTATCATTATTTCGTTTGTTTTTTCTGTCTCCTCTCCTTTCTTTTACTTTTTTATTTGTTTCTTTTCCTTTTTTTATTTATACATTTCTTTCTTTCATTTTTCTTTTATTTTAGTATTTTCTTCCATTTCCTTTTTCATTTTTATAATTTTGCCATTTCTTTACCCTTGTGTTCTATTCTTTTCTTTTTTATTTTTCTTTGATTTTTATTTACTTCTTTTCACTTTTTGTGTGTCTGAATCTTTCGTATCATTTCTCCTCTATGCTCTTTATTCTTTCTTTTGCTTTTATATTTTATATATCTTTTATTCCACTTACAATTCTTTGAAACTTTTTTCGTCGCTCACCTTTCGTTTTCTTTTTCTCGCTAGTAGTTAATTTTTTCTGTTTATCATTTTGTCTTCTTTTCTCTTTCATTATTCTTCTACGCTGCTATTTCTGCCCCGATGTTTAAAAAAATTCACACTGCGAATTTTTATCAGAAGAATTTTGGGCTAAAAACAAAAGCTAAAAAAGAAGAAAAGACAGGAATAATAATAAAAAAAATTCTATTGATTCTTATCTTAACAAACCAGGCAGAAAATAATGGCAAAATCAGGCAGCAAATCGAACTGTTTTTCCAAACAAAATGGCCGCCAAAACTGAAAGATGCATGAAAGAAATTTGGTAACGAAATTCAAGAATTCTCTAAAGAATGGAAAACAGGAGTTTCATTTTGCTTCGTTTTTGATTTTTTCTAAAGAAAAAGATAGGAATGTCCAAAGTGGTTATGGAACGATTCTTCATCTCACATTGTCAAAAAATATAATATTTGTTCGAAAACTGTTATAATTGCACAAAGAAAAATCATTTATAAATGCCTGATGAATTCTTCTATAGCTGATAATATTAAAATGCTATATTTTTTAGTTTTCTCTCTTTCCTTTTTTTTTTTTTTATTAAAGAGGAATAATCTGCGTTTGAATTGCATACCTTCTCTTCCCATAGAAAAATAGTTCCTCCTTATTTTCATTTATCGGAATATTATTAATCAACAAATTAATGCCTTTGAATGATTTATAAAAATGTTTTCATTTGAAAAAAAATTAAAAACTCAATATAAAAAGCTTATAAAATTGTCGGAAAAATGTCATTATAAAATGGTATTAAATAGGAAGAGAAATATAAGACATACGTGTCATTAACTTATTCCCTGCTTTCGAAATAGGATCAAAGTGTATTATCTGCCCGTGAGCGAAAGAAATATATTTTGAGCCTCAGTTGTGTTTCTGTCTTTGTATATAGCGCCAATAAGTTACATCTTTGTTTTGGGGTCAAAAGCAACTGAAAATATTATTGAGAGCTGCCCAGTTTCAAAGAAGAGCTTCCCAGAGCAGTACCTTCGTCATCTTATTAAAGAGTGGGGAGGGACGTCGATAGTAATACCGATGGCCGCGCAAGTGATGTTTGCGGGGGCTGGGCTATTTTTGACCTGGACCTGGTACACGCGCACGGTCACCCACATTCAAATGACCTTGTGTCACATCCTACCAACGTAGTGCGTCAATTAAATAAACATTAAATTTGATCAAATACACAGCAAATGAGTGATTCATAATCCTGTTGTTTCTAATTCTGCGGCTGCCCCCTCTCATTGGACTAAAGTGAGTGTTTGCTGTAATGCCGATGCCAGTTCGACGTTAGTCGCGGGAACTGATTTTTTTTAAAACTTCGCCCATATGCGCACGCTTGAGCTTCTCAATTCTAACAGCTTTTGTGCCATATTCCTTCCAGCAGGTATGCGATAAATATTAAATCTACTACCGAAGAAAGTAATGGCAAACTACTGCGGGATACTCTTCTGCAAGGTCGGTCATATCTCTTTCGAGACATGATCGCCTAAGCGTGTATCACATATGGCACTTAACTGACTGAATGCCATTATTATTTACATACATTTATAAGTGTTCATATATATATATATATATATATATATATATATATATATATATATATATATACTTCACAAGCACTATACATGACAGCTTAAAATGTGTAAAATATTTCACCGCACACTAATGTTTTACAATTATGTGGAAAGAATTTCTGGCTGGTATATTTTGCATGCCTTTCTGCAACAAAAGATACTGTATACCGACGTACGGCAGACAAAGGCAGCTTTCATAGCAGGTTATTCATAGGATATATGTATATATATATATATATATATATATATATATATATATTGGTCTACATTATTTTATATGATTAATGATCTATCTGTGAGTATTGTGATGAAACATTTCATGAGAATGGATTGGCCGAACTGTTTGAAATTGATTGGCCAGCATATTCCCTTGACATGATACGAATCGATTTCCTCTTTTGCAGGGTACTTCAGGACAAAGATTATAGTCAAAGGATTTTTTTTATGATTTTAAAAATTACATGAGAGATGAATTTCAAGAAATAATACACAAAGAGACTTGTGCAAAAATGTTTGTCGAAGCATGAAGTGTAGACTTCAACGCTGTGTTAGTTGTGATGGACAATAGTTTGAACAACTACGTTTATAAAATTGAAGCGCATTTGTATTATTTTTCACAAAAAAATTTAATTGTTAATGTAATAATTTTATAAGTAAATATAATTGTACATGTAAACTCAATATAAAATTTAATTACTGTCCACCTACTTTTAGGCCACCCTGTATATATCCACACAAAGTAATCTTTTGCAGTTATGAGATACTGATACACCCAACAATTGCGCTCACATGATTTTCGATACCCTTCTGTATCATACCCTTCTGTATCATACCCAATACTTCGGTCACAACAGGAATAATTTTCATTTTAAGTTTTCACATGTGTCTTACTATTTGTTTTATTTGCAGGTCCTTATAACTTTTTAGAGAATAGTGGAAACCTGTGGACACGGCAGATGTTGATTTTATAAACGACCAATACTTTTTGGCAAAGTTCCTTTGTGATTAATTTTCTCAAATGCGTTACCGATGAAATATTAACTAATGGGCATATTTAGAGTGTTGGCTTTTATGACAAATCCATAGGGACAGTATCTGGTTTGGATGCCGACCTACGATTCCCAATTAAGAGATCTGATTTTCGGAATGTTGATGTTGATCTAGATTTATAAACAGTGTACATTTTTGGCAATGATTTAATATTCTTTAAAGTGGATACAAATAATGAGACACACACACACACTCACACACAGATATATATATATATTATAGAGGTAGAATAGCCGCCTTTTGCCAATTCGGCCTGGTTTCAATCCTGGCTAGAATAAACTGGATGTCCTACCGTAATGAAGACTATTTACTCTCTCGCACGCCGATTGAGCACAATGAAGAAATAGTAGACTTCAAAAACAGGAGCTACTCACTCATTTACGCATCGTTCATTCATAATGGATTTGAACAATCTCGGCAACTGGCATGTGTTTACATTGTGTATATAATACTCTAAAATCGAAGCAATCGGATGTCTAATCGTACTGCTGAGCTGTGATACATCGAAACATTGTCTTCGGACGATTATATATATATATATATATATATATATATATATATATACCAACGCTCTGTCGCCGTCATTTCGTTATCGAGTATTTTACGTACGATAAAAAATACTTTGATAAAATACATTTTATTAGTAAAATCACTAAAAAACAACCTTGGCTCTAAATATTATCCCAATTAAAAACTATATATATATATATAGTGGATATATCGGCGAATCCGGTATACAGTGGATATATCGGCGAATCCGGTAATAGCTTTAGATTTCGCTTCAATAATCACAAACTAAATATACGACAAAAAAATGTATACTCCCCAATGGCAGCCCATTTTAATGAACCTGATCATACTTTAGAAAATTGCAAATGTTTACTAATAGACTCCAATTTTAGTTCTACATACACACGCAGAAAGAAAGAAAAATACTGGATTTTAAAATTAAATACACACAAGCTAGGGTTAAATAGGGACTTAGGTGTGTTGAATCTTTACAAATATTTCAATAGGTAAAAATTTTTTTTCAGATATTCCAAGAAATTTTTATCGAAAACAAACAGACTTTCTCTACGGACGTGCTGCATGTTGTGAACAAACACACCACGTGATGTAAACAAAAAATACTCGGACGCTATCGTGAAATACGTTTCTAATTCAAATTTAAAAATCACTTGTTTCTGATTAAAGGACCGAGGACGGTCTGAAATATAAAATATAATAAAAATAAACAAATACTGTTAAAAAAAAGTACATTTTTAAATTCAAAACTTTTTATTAATATTCTTTCCAATATATATATATATATATATATATATATATATATATGTGTGTGTGTGTGTGTGTGTGTGTGTGTGTGTGTGTGTGTGTGTGTTATAAAGGGGTGATGTGGTTGCAGAATTTGTCTGACTGCCATAACTTGGATCTTCTGCTTGTATGGAGTCCTGTTGCTCGATATGAAGTCTTCCAGGAGGCATTCTCTTGACACAAAGCAGCATTACCTCCTCAAGACATTTGATGTATACCTCCGTGTGGATTCTGAGGTCCTCACCAAAAAATTCGGGAATTCATTTTTTACCAGAATTACGAAAGTGTGTTTTCCAAACCGCCATATCTTCGTAATTACCATTAGAGTCATCCAACCCTTTCCGAATACTCTGCACTGCCCTCAGACTGACACCCAAACACTCTAAAATGCTTGTATTGGAGCTTCCGGTGCGAATATCAAGGGTAAGTGCAAGATTAGTTGCTGAAAGAAGCGCTAAGTTTATGGAGATGCCTTATGCCTTCTACTCTCATAAATAGCTCATGAATAGACATCAGTAGATTGATGTGAGAAAACAGTAATAGATAGATAGATAGATAGATAGATAGATAGATAGATAGATAGATAGATAGATAGATAGATAGGAAGACTTTAAATTTGAAGAGGAGACATAGATAGATAGATAGATAGATAGATAGATAGATAGATAGATAGATAGATAGATAGATAGAAGACTTTAAATTTGAAGAGGATAGATATAGATAGATAGATAGATAGATAGATAGATAGATAGATAGATAGATAGATAGATAGGAAGACTTTAAATGTGAAGAGGAGACATAGATAGATAGATAGATAGATAGATATATAGATAGATAGATAGATAGATAGATAGATAGATAGATAGATAGAAGACTTTAAATTTGAAGAGGAGACATAGATAGATAGATAGATAGATAGATAGATAGATAGATAGATAGATAGATAGATAGGAAGACTTTAAATTTGAAGAGGAGACATAGATAGATAGATAGATAGATAGATAGATAGATAGATAGATAGATAGATAGATAGATAGGAAGACTTTAAATTTGAAGAGGAGACATAGATAGATAGATAGATAGATAGATAGATAGATAGATAGATAGATAGATAGATAGATAGAAGACTTTAAATTTGAAGGAGGAGACATAGATAGATAGATAGATAGATAGATAGATAGATAGATAGATAGATAGATAGATAGATAGGAAGACTTTAAATGTGAAGAGGAGACATAGATAGATAGATAGATAGATAGATAGATAGATAGATAGATAGATAGATAGATAGAAGACTTTAAATTTGAAGAGGAGACATAGATAGATAGATAGATAGATAGATAGATAGATAGATAGATAGATAGATAGGAATAGGAAGCTTTAAATTTGAAGAGGAGACATAGATAGATAGATAGATAGATAGATAGATAGATAGATAGATAGATAGATAGATAGGAAGACTTTAAATTTGAAGAGGAGACATAGATAGATAGATAGATAGATAGATAGATAGATAGATAGAAACAGAGAATAAGATAGACAGAAAGATAGATAATTGTTGAATGGAATTTCACTTTAAACATCTCTCTATGTATTCATTATATGAAATATGTTACAAAAATGCTGTGTTAAGCAATACCTAGCCACCCGTTTGATACATTCGATGGAAACGAAGATTTTCAATAGGGAGAAGTAAGTATTTGGGGAGGAGACGCTTGATAAATATGCTGGTAGCGTAAAAATCAACACAAAGCAAAGAGCTTCGAGCGTGAATACACCCTTCATGTCATAAAAAGTCCGTCAACGAACCGTGTCACCACGCTTTTGTCCTGCAAATATTTAATGGGTAAGTATTTTCTTTAATACCAGATCGTAAACTATAATTTGCATAGAGAAGAATCTAATATTTACTAAAGCGTATTTGGATTCATTCAAAAGATTTCGGCAATGAAAATATTTTTAACGTTTTGCCTATCCTATATTCTGATTACAAAAAATTCGTCATGTTATTTGCTCCAGGAAAAAAAAAACGTTTTTTTCTTTTTATAATTTACGTTTCTAGCTGAAAGAGATTTTATTTTCGTTTAATTGCAGTTATTTTTGATGAATGGCGAAAACATATTCAAATTATTTTCCTAAGCCTCTTATCTGCGAACCACCAACAAAGACCAATATGTGAAACAGACATATTTTTGTAAACATTGAGCGGTAAAGATTTTACCGTATTCCCGTTGTAATGAACCAAAGAAAAATGAATTCTGAAATACTAAAACGCTACAAGTCAATTGTTTTTATCATTTCACCCCAAGTGAAAGTATGAAGTTACTAAGACGCAAGTGGTTATTGAGTTTGAATGCATATGAGAAAAAGAAAACATTATTTAGGAGCGAGAATAATAGCAGAACATAAATTTAAGAAGACAACGATTGATATTTCTTTTAAATTTTTGAAAATCAAATTTGACTGGGAAGGAAGAAGCCGGAACAACAAGCAAGAACAGCGAGAGGAGAAACTGTAAGCATCGAAGCTACGATTAGATCTATTAATTTGAACTATAAAAGGGTGAGACTTATACGTCAATTTAGTCAGTCAGTTAGATAAGTGCCATTGTTGATACACGCTTTGGACGATCATGTCTCCAATGAGATCTTACTGAGTGGGCAGAAGAATATCCCACAGTAGGTTGCCATTGGTTTCTGCGGTAAAGTGGTTGCAAGCCAATGATATTGAACGCAATCTGTCCTATTGTTTAACCCAGGAAGAGATGGATTAATACCTTTCCCAAGGGTATTTTTGCGTAAGTGAATGCAAGGAATTCAACTGGAAGGCATTTTCAATTATTATTGATGTGGAAAGTTGCATCTAAACGTCCAGTCACGAGTGATATCTCTTACAAAATTTTTGAATACGAGTTCTCTATACACATCTATTCAGTCATTTATGTGCCATAGTTGATATACGCTGGGGTGATCTCGTCTCGAAAGAGACATAAATGACTAGACACAAGATTTCGTCGCAGTAGTTTGCCATTAATTTGAGTGTTAAACAGGTTGCTAACCCAATCTGTTCTATTACTTAACTCATAACTGGAGGGAAGAGACGGATTAGTACCTTTACCATGTTGGACTTTTTGCGTCTATTCTATAAGCCATCCCCTTTTATAGTTGACCAATAGAAGGCTTAACTAATCTGGAAGCTCAAAATATTCAATGCGACATGTATAAAAGGCGGCCATATTTTTCTGAGTATTGGAGTTGAAATCCAATTCCGGAGAGTGTCTGATTCGGGTGTGTTAATCTTTGACGTTTTTTCATGGAACAGATTACGTGCTGCGAGGATACTCTATATCCATCAATTATGGCGGACTCATCAGCATCCCAAGAGTATTTGTGCGAAAGTTAATACAAGGAATTCAAGTGGAATTTGAACTCGGATCCCCGATTTGTCGTTCCGAGTCAATATCCACTGCACCACAATGCACATCCTTTGTCAATCTAGTACTGAGCTTAAATTTTGTAAATTCGAGATAACAAAAAAGAAACCGCTTCAGGATAATCATCATGAAATTAGTTGTAGAAAAGGCACAAAGAAACTACGTTCTGATAGCGGGAAATTAACTGAATCCAACATGTAATGTCAAGACTGATATAATGCAGATTCTTCTTTGGAATTCATCAAGAATCTCTAAATACACAGCAGAAGCACCGGACCAAATATGATTACAATATTCAATGCATAGAATTATCGTCGACTTATAAATATGTAAGATAGATTCTGGTGAGAAAAATTGTCTAGAATATCACAATGAGCCAATTTTGCTAGCTGTAGACCTAGAAATTGCTTAACTGTAATCTTATAATCTTATTACATGATTTCAATGGAAAACTTTAGTCCGAAAATTCGTAATGGACGTTCGCAAAATATATGCTTATAGTTGGCAAAACATGTTTTCTAAGCCGATTAAAATAGAGCACTTTCGTTTTCGAGGCGTTAAAATTAACAATCTATTCTTGCCCAAGTCAACAGATTGTAGGTCATTTTTAGATCGGCTGACAATATCGAACAAATCAAATTTACTTTTAAGATAATAACTGTTTCATCAACATAGATACCGTATTGAGAAATGATGTCAACCGAAAGGTCGTTGATGAAAATTAGAAACAACGCTGGTCCAATGATTGGTCCTTGAGGTTACCAGCAATAATGCAAAATGATCTAGAGGAGTATCCGTTCGCGACAACTTTTCGTTCGTGATTTGGTAAGAATGATTCCCTCAGATCAAAAATTCGTCCAGAAATACCACCAGCGAGAGATAACAGTTTTCCCTGTTATTAACCTACAAACTGGTGAGTAGACAAGCAAATATGTCTGCCGGTTTTATAATTCTTTTGCTGGTTATTTCATTGCCTTTAAAGTTTGAGTAAATCTTTTGGCAATGTAAAAAAAAGCTCAATATATTACTCCATATATCTTTTTGTATGTTGCTTTTATGTACTTTCTAAGAGTTTTGTTTGTTTGCGAGCAATATAGTTAACATGCGCTCGATATTATTTAGTTTGTTTTTTGTAAAATATATGGAAAAACAGAGATCAGTTTGAACATATTAATTTTAATAACAGATATTTTATTCCTATATAGACGTTCGCTATTATCATTCAAACAGCAATGTTTGAATGTTTGAGGTTATCTATAAAAATAAAATAACACCGCCAATAACATTATTTTTTTAGCAATAGTAAATATATACATATTTGTGGGAATACGATATATAATATTTTATATATCACAGCATTCCGCATATTAATGATAAAATGGGAAAAAATTGTTTTACGTATTTCCTCATTTAGGACAGTGGCTACAACTGAGAATTAGAAATTCTACAGTAATCCTACACTATATCAAAATACTAAAAAAAGAAAAACAACTCTAAAATTAGAATAAAAAGAGATAAAGCGATGTGCGTTAGGGTCGCATTTACTCTACCGGATGTTTCGATTGTAAAAGCTGAATAAAACAGAGAAGTATTTGTCTATATTCCTGAGATGAGGTAGTATTTACAGTATTTACATTATTCGGACTATTGTCCTCATCTTTGTTGCCATTTGTACGACGTTTCGGCCGTTGTACGCTCCGGCCTTCTCCAGGTGCTAGGAATTTCCAACCGAACCCTTTATTTGTCTATATTTCTGAGATTAGTGATAAGACTTTTAACTTATACTCTCGAAACAAGTTTTCCAGATGTCTTAATATATAACTCGGTACCGGAACAGATTCAATAGCAAAACTGAAGAAAAAATTTAGCAAATTTAATAAAAACAATTTCTTCAGTTGAAAGTCCGAAGCATAAATTTGATAGATAAGTGACTTATTTAAATATTAGTTACACACTCAAATATATACATATATTTGTATATATACATATATTTGCACGCACACACACCCATATACACTAATACATATACAGGGTTCATCGAAAATATCCTTCACACCATGTATATATATATTCATCCGCACAGATCTGTTTCGCTGTATCACAGCTCATCAGTACGATTAGACATCCGATTGCCTCTGATTGAAACCCGACGAACTGACATCAGTCGGCGATACTACCTCTGAGCTATGGGTAGAGGAAGGCGGACTTTAGCGTGTTATATAAAATGTAAACATACGCCAGTAGCCGAGAGTGTTCGAATTCATTACTGAATGAACGAAGCGTAGATGCGTGAGTAGCTACTGTTTTTCCAAAGTCTACATATATATGTGTGTGTATGTGTGTGTGCGTTTATGTGTGTGTGCATGTGTGTGTATGTATTTACGTGTGATTATAATATTTGCTCCAAATTAACTTCTATTTTTTTCTTTTCCGCACCTTGACACCGGAAGGAGCCTCCGTGAGCTGTCCACTATTCTTCATTATCAGTCGTCGTTGTGTGCCAGAGCTGGGGTCTCCGTAAATGATTTCTTGCTGTTCTCCATATATGACGTGTCTTTGGTGGTTTAATTTGGCGGATCCCATCCCTCCCCAGCCGACGTCCTCTAAATAGCGGCACAGTTTGGTCGTGAATATGTGGCCGTTGTGATTCATCTGAGGAATCTTTCCGCCCTGGCCGGTGACCTGCGTCGAGGAGGTCCCTTGCCGGTGGTGTCATGTTAACACTACTCCCTCATGTGAGTTTAACCCGCCAGCTGAAACGGTTTTACCGGGGCATGGCAAGTTGGAGCCATCAGGTGATTATAAAAAACTAACGCAGCTTAAAATTATTCGCTGAAATCATTAACCTCCTACTATGTTTATTCTATTTCTTTGGATCAAGCACCAACCGCGATGCAGGCAGTAAATATACAACTCTCTCAGTCACGTGGTAGTCACAACACTTCCGTCACTTGGCCGTTGAGAAGGTTACTAACGTATAGTTGCCCGGATAGAATTTGTTAGCGTTTCTGCTTTTTAATCAATTAAATTTATCATTTCTCCCAGCAAAAACGAAAATTCTTAAATGAAAATAACCGAACCTGAACTGAAAAGTGATATTTTTGTCTAGACTTGCATTAGTAAAATAGTAAAATTGATAAGATCTCTTTGTTTGTTTTTGGTGCGTCGTACACACCCAACACCTACAAATTCACTTAGTTTCATCAACTAGCATAGCTCAGTAAGTATGGCACCTTCACTGAACCAAAGGTGACGTTATTCCGTTATTATTTACTCTCTTATTTTTCTTTGTTGGTTTTAGCCATTACTTAATAAATAGACGTGTTTTTTTTCTGACGATAAACATTTCAATATGTAGCAGGGAAAGAATTATTGAATGACATATCGATATATGTATATATATATATATATATATAAATGAAAGTATTTTTGCGTTAGAATGATTTGTGTAAATGCATATTCATGTAGGTACGTATGTTTCTATATATTTATATACAATATGTTGAAAGGCTGACCAATGACAAAACATTTTTTTAATATAACACTTGATGAATAGGTGGAGAACTTTTTAACGCAAACTGGTGAGGGATAGATATGCAGCACTTTGCGTATGCATGTATATGACGGCCAGGTTAAAGAAGAACTATTTATAATATAATGAACAAAAGATATTCTACTAAACTGTCGGTATATTAAATAAAAATGCAGACGCTCAAAAACAGAAAGACAGGAATAGCTGATTGTGTTTGTGGTTACTTCCTAAATAATTTCCGTTTTATCAACTGTATTCTTCAAAAATATGACGAATAATTACTGACGTTCCATCTTCACTAAGCAGACTAGGGCATTCAGACGTGGTGTAAAGTTAGCAAGCTTGTCTTGCTGGATTAGTTACGACTGAGAAGAGAATTTGATCCTTACAGGGTGCATCCAAACTTTCGGCCTTTTGCTACATCTAAGGTACGCTAAGAAAATCGTCATCACTGAACGGACTATGAATTGGGCGCTTCAGTCAGTTAAGTGCCTTGCATGATACACGCTTTGGGGGATCATGTCTCGAATGAGACATGACTGACTGGGTAGAAGATTATCCTGCAGTAGGTTACCATTGCTTTCTGCGGTAGACAGGTTGCCAGCCATGGCTATAGAACCCAATCTGTTCTATTATTTAACCCATAACTGGAATGAAGAGACGGATTGATAACTTTCCCAAGGGTATTTGTGCGTAAGTGAATGTAAATAATTCAACTGGAATTCTAACTCGGCTCCCCGATTTGTCGTTCCGACTCGATATCCACTGCTCTACAACGCACATCAGATTTGAACGCTTCTTCTTCTTTTATGTGACTTGTCCCTTCAGGAAGTAGGCGATCATGGTTTTCCACGTCTCCTCATCCCTGGTGGCTTTTAGCACGATTTCTCATGTTACACCATGCAACCCTCGTTCCATCATCCACCTGATTAGGTCCTTCAAATATGTTATCTGCTGCTTTCTCTTGTCTCTTTTTCCCTCTATCTGGCCTGTTAGTATCAGGTTCTAGAAGGCCTCCTTCCTCATTGCGTGTCCAAGAACCTTCAGCTGTCTTTTCCTGATGCTCAGTATTAATTTCCTTTTCGTTTCCATCATTTTCAAAACCTCATCATTACTCACATGCTTGACCAATGATATCCGCAGCATCCTTCTGTAGAACCACATTTCAGTTGCTTCAAGTCTCTCCTTCATCTTTGATGATATTGTCCAGCATTTACACCCATATTGAAGAACTGACATCACATAGCAATCTAGTACTCTCTTCTTTGTTTCTAGCAAAATTTTCCGGTTTCTTAAAACTTTTATCAACTTACCAAAACTAAAATTCATCCCAGGAATAAAGTGGAACTTGTGAATGGTAGATACTGGAAAATAGTTCCCTTTACCGCTCCAGTAAGTATTTGACACTTCCTGCTACCGTCTACCTTCACAAGAGCCAGAAAAAGAATTTGTTGCCATAGAAGTTTGCTTAACAGATTTCACTTTCCAGTCTAGATAAGGTTGAAAAGCGTTTTCTCGTTCTTGTGGGTGATAAATTAACATTATTATTACTCTGTAACCCACTTCCAACAGCCGAAGAGTTGCAAGACTCCCGAAACGCTATCGGTACTTCATCGAAAGCATTCAGACGAACAAAATTCTTTAATTTCCACCAGTTCTAATCTTCACGGCCAAGACCGCCATGCTAAGCACATTATAGCGACCATCCTCATCTCTTCGTATTCCATGAGAATTCCACTCAAGCAGTTTCCCATGAAGCACTGCTCTGTGGAACCGTCCCCTTAGAGGAAGCTTACCATTGTTAACTACATGATAAGACATGATGGTTATTATTGTTCTTTCAAGGACGAAACAAAATGTAGAATTTTGTCGCAGTTTTTCACGTGTTCTAACGGAATAAATATTTATTATTTTATTTTTATATTGAGCACTGTTTTAAATTAAAGTTTTGAATGTTGCAATTTTATTTTTCGTTCTTTTTAATATATATATATATATATATATATATATATATATATGTATATGAATTTTTATTTGTTTAACATTATTATTTTTAATGGATACTCGTATTTGAGTTGACATTCTGTTGATGTCATGTGTATATATATATATATATATATAATCTAAATTTTTTTAATATATTCTACATTTTCTTGTAGAATATTTTAGATATTCCACCATTTTATGTAGAATATATAAAGTTTTAAAATATTTTATATATTCTACAATGTTAAATATTTCATGTAGAATATTTATAAAATTTTCTAGATTATATTACTCTGTTAAATAAATAAATTTAATTTTTTTGAGTTTGTCTCTATCAAAATTTACCTGACTTAAATACCAAATATTCTATATATATATATATATATATATATATATATATATATGTGTGTGTGTGTGTGTGCGTGTGTGTGTGTGTATATATATATATATACATATATATATAGTAAAATTTTGTAATTTACTTGAATCATTGTGTAAAATGGGTACCTGGTTAGGTCTTGAAGGCTGTCACAATGCGTTGAGTAAAGTAAGGAAGGTAAGGAAGGTTTTGGGTATTACCTATTTATTAAACTATATAATATTAAATTATTATATTTCGATATCAAAATCTCATCTTCAGAATGACAGAGAAGCGTGTGTCTGTCTTTCCGAGTTAGTTCCCGTTCAAAATCCCATTCTGAAGATGTGATTTTGATCTCGGAATATTAATGTTTAATGAATAGTTAATACCCAAAACTTCTTTACCTTCCTTTATTTTACTCAACGTATTGTGACAGCCTTCAAGACATAACCATATATATATATATATAATGTACATTATAATTTCTACCGTTCTTCATCGTTTGGAAAATATCTATCCTCCAGCAGAAATGTAACCGGCATACTCTCAACATCTAGATCAAACGTGTCTTACCAATCAACAACGAAAGATTTCATGTTAGACAAGACTTAATCTAACCATTATATAGATATTCTCATAATTACTTTCATCGAAAGATTAATATAAGCTCAGATCAAATTTAAACAAATTCAACCGAAGACAACATTACAGAATTATACGGAAATTTACGAAACTGGCATAAGCCGACATATTTTGAATTTTGATTTGTCTAACATTATTCTTTTTTAATGGATACTCGTATTTGAGTGGAAATATATAGTTAAATTGTCCAAATATTTCAGCTTATGCCAGTTTCGTAAATTTCCGTATAATTCCATAATATATATATATATATATATATATATATTATGGAATTATTATTAATGTTAATTTTAATATTAATATTAATATTAATTTTAATGTTATTAATATTAAAATTATATATATATATATATATATATATATATATATATATATAATTTTAATTAATTAATAACATTAAAATTAATATTAATATTAATATTAAAATTAACATTAATTTTAATATTTATAAAACTAAAATTAATATTAATATTAATATTAACAGGATCGGGTTTTGGGTATTTTACTTATTTGCTAACTTTTTTAAAAATAATATATATATATTGCTGCAAGGATATTTAAGGTGTAACCGTGTTTGAACATGAATCTGTGTTTATGTACATTATATCTTTCATTTGTCTTTTTCATTCTCCTTCTCTCTTATTCATTCTACCTTCCTTTTTCCATTTCTTTTTCTTATTCCCAACGCTCTCTTTCCTTCTTTTTATTTTCTCATTTATTTTCATTTACCGCAACAGCAAACAATATGATGTCAATCACCCGTCTCTGTTTTTTTATCTTTTCTTTATTTGCATCTATTTTCATTTAAAACTCTCTCTATCTCTCTCTTTTTCACTCTTTTGGATTCTCCAGACTTTCTTTCATTCCCCATTTTTTTCTCCTCTTCCTGTCTTCAGCGTCATGTTTCTCCTTCCTAAGAAAACTTTTCTTATTTCTCATTTTCCACAGTGTGAGGCAGAAATGACGGACTTATCTTTTAAATGCCTATTTCTCAGCCCTAGTGGGAAGCACATATATGTCCAACAGGTGCCATTCGCTCCATGGTGTCTTAGAAAATTTTTTTCTTTACAGTTGAAACCATAGCGCTGTGTACGAGAGAGCATCGCATATTGGTCTACGACAGTTTCGTGACGAATAATGAGTCTGTCACGCCAGTTCAACATGAGTTTCGTCGCCGATTCAATATTTACCGAAATCAGGTTGTTCCCATTCGGAACACAATCTTACGTTCGTTTAATGCATTTTGTACACGAGGTACACTAATGAATAACAGACCGATGGGGAACCTACGAACTGTTCGTACCCCAGAAAATATGGAACACGCCAGGCATGCTTAGCTGAGCTGTTTGAATCGCTCTGTATGGAGGTATGCTCTTGAACCTTGCATACGGCAAGGCGTATTTTGCATGAAGATCTGTATTTCAACCATTACAAATTGGTTAGTGGTCAAGACTTGAGACCAGGTAACGATGCACAGAGGTTTAAATTCGTATGTATGATGAAATCAATTTTTTAGGTAAATGAAAACCCTTTTATTCTTAATGGATGATAAAGCTCATTTTTATCTCACTGTTATGGGGAATCAACAGAATGTTCTTCATTGTAATCTGAAAATCCGAGAGAACTGCATGGAAGACCACTACACAGTCAAAAAGTGAGAGTTTGATGTGCTGTTCAGAAAGCAAGCGTCATTGGACCTTATTTTTTGGAAGACTATAACGGAAATGCTTTTACATCGAAATAATAAACAATTATTTTGTACCTGAATTATGACGAAACCATATTTCTATCCAGCGTCTTTGGTTTCAGCAGGATGGGACAACGACCCACACAGCCAGAACATCAATGTACGTTCTTCGCTCTATCTTTAATGACCGATTCATTTCTAGATTTGCTAACACTCCTTGGCCTCCTAGGACGCCTGATTTATCCGTCTGTGAATATTTCTTGTGGGGAAACCTTAAGACACATGTGTATGAACGTAAGCCTTGTACGTTGGAAGAGTTGAAGGAATCTATTTGCATGAAAGTCGCTCATCTTGACAAAGCAAATGCTGGAATGGGTGGCGGCCAACTTTCAAGAACGCCTTCAGAAATGCATTAATATAAAAAGGACATTACATGAGGGAAGTCGTTCTCCACACTTTATTTTGTCACATGCTAATTCGGTAGGGACACATTGACGTCAATAAATTTTTTGATATTGAAATTAATGATTTGTGAATTTTTCAAAAGCTTTCGTCGTTTCTGCTTCACTCTGTTATCTCATCTTAGTTTTTAGTTCTCTCTCTTCTTTCACTGTTCCTTTTTCTGCATTTCTCTCTCTACTGTTTCTGTTTGAACCCCACACCTTGTCAATGTCATTATGCACATTTCACGCTTGTCTTCTCACTCAGCCTGCAAGAATTTTTTTCTTTGAAAGATATTGCTTATTTTATTCAAGCTTAATGAAAATATCGACGAAAAAAATACAACAAAATCAATTGATTGGATTCAAATTTTAGGAAGGTCAAGAGTTCACATGTCTTTAACGAAAAAAAAAAAGGTTTTCAGATTGCTTTCCTCCAACGTAAAAGTTGAGAATATTTGTAAAAAAAAAGGACTAAAAGTGAGTGCAGATTTAACTGTGAATATTGGTAAGTAAAAAAAAATAAAGAAAAAAGATTTTGTCTAAAAACAACCTAAAATTAAAAAGAAGAAATATAAAAGGGCAAAATTGAAGCATGTGAACCTAGAAGCCAACATCGAATTTTTTTTTTCAATTAATTCACCCAAAACAAAGGTTCACATTTGGACTCTGTTGTGAAGATTGTTCCTTGACTTTTCGGTTGAACATTGTTGTATGTAACCCAATTCTCATCACCTGTTATGGCATATTTAAGGGACTATTTAGTTAGGGTTTTACATTTATTGTTAAAACTGGTTCCAAAAAGTGGAAATTACTGCTTTGATTTGGTTTACTTTGTTTAACGGCATATGAAACATAATGGATTATTAAATGCCAAGGAGATTTTTAAGCGAGATTCATATGAATAGAATACGTATTCTTCGGAAGAAATTAGTTTATATATCGGGTTTCATTGACGAATTTGTTTTGCAAAGAGGATTTTGGCCGAAGTCAAATGTATTGCTGGTATTTTTTTTTAGTGTATTGCTGTTAATATTTTTAAAAATGTATTGCTGGTATTTATTAAAAAAATGTATTGCAGCTAATTTATTTTTTAAATGTATTACTGGTAATTAAGAAATATTGCTGATATTTTTTTTATTAAATGTATTGATAGTAATTTATTTTTAATGTATTACGCGTAATTGATTTTAAAATGTATTGCTGGTAATTTAAAGAATATATTGCTGTTATTTTTGTGAAATTTTGCTGGTAGTTTTGTTTTTAGAAGATGTATTAATGCTAATCTTTTCAAAATGTATCGTTAGTAATTTTTTTAAATGTATTTTTTTTGTTTTTGTTTTTCCAAAAATGAATTTTTGTTAAAACTTCCTTTAATGTATTGCTGATAATATTTTTAAAAATTGTATTAATGATATTTTTACTATGAAAATCCATTTTTATAATTTCATAGTGTTTTGAACCCAGTTTAGAATGTTAACTATTTGCCCATAGCTGTGACCCTAACAGATGCCACCACTATGGGTTAGAGTGGACCTGTACAACTGCAATTAAGAAATAGTTCAAGGCGTCTTAAAATCTTCAAATTAGAGGCCTTGCTGCGGGATGTAGTATATCGTCATAGCCAAGACCTCAGTAATTACTGATGACTGAAGCTAATATTTCTACAATTTGCCTTTTGCTTCAAATACAAGAGCTGTGTTCAATACTGATGTCGTGATAATTCTTCAACTAAATGTAAGCAGTGAGTCTTTGAATCCTGGAACAAAATAATCTTGCCGTGATGATTGATTGATTAGATTTTTTACGGACTATCAATCCATTGCTGAAAATAGTTTTAAATTCTAAGGATTTTTTTGGTGGGGAGATAATAATGATTTAGTGATACAAGTCTTTCTGAAAAATCGAATTGGGGCAGGAGAAGAGTTGGATTCATGCCTTCAACGAGGTTATTTCTGCGTAAGTGATTATAACCAACCCAACTAAAATTTGAAGTCGGTTCTCCGATTACACAATTCAGAGCTGTAACTCACTATACCACTCGCGAATCCAAACTTGCAGCACTTGGTATTCCGAAGCGCTCACTCATCTAGGGACTGACCTGGCTCGACGTTGCTTAACCTGATTAGCGATTCGGAGCTATTATATCTTGTGCAGACCTAAGTTTACAGCACCAGGTATTTCCAAACAGTCACCCATATGGTTATTGACCTAAATCGACGTTGCCTAACTTTGGTAAGCGTACTGAAACCAGTGTTTCACCGTGATGAAAATTAATGAATAATAATAAGCGTGAAGAGTTAGAGAATTAAAGGAATATTTAAACCATTAATGTACCCTGAAATATCTTAGATTAATTATAAAAATAAAATATAAATGTCGATTATCTGTAGGTTTATAAAAAGATACGCAACACTTATTTCGAATAAACGCATTTTTAGAACGATTACTTCACTACTTAGGCAAATGCAAAAATAATCATAGATATGATATGAATGAATAACAGGTAGCTATGAAAAGTCACTGTTGACTATTTACGGCTCACGAAGCAATTATGAAAGACAGAAAAATCCCATTAGAAACAAAGAAAAGAGTGCTGGATTGCGATGTGATATCTGTCCTTCTATATGAAAGTGGATGCTGGACAATCTCATCAAACTTGAAGGAGAGGCTTGAGGCAGCAGAAATGGGGTTTTACAGAAGGATGCTGACGATACTATGGACAGAGTCCGTGTGGAACGATGATGTGCTGGAAAGGATGCAAACGAGAAAAAACTGATAACAAGTATCAGGAAGAGACAAATGAGGTTACTTGGATACATAAAGAGCTTGGTACTCACAGGTCGGATAAATGGAAAAAGTGACAGGAGAATGTAACGCGAGACGTACTTGTTAGGTCTGAGCAAATGGTTTACGGAACGGGGTTTGGAAGAGGTACCAAGAGAAAACTATTGAGAGCGACAAGAGACAGAGGCAAGTAGAAGTCTATGAACGCCTACGTCATGAAAGAACACGGCACATGAGGAAAAAGAACTGCCAAAAATAAAAGTGTATTTCGAAGAAAAGATACGAGAAATTTGGGAATCAAAGACATAGAAGTCTTTTTCTACATATATTTTCACAGCTTCTGCTCTGACGAGCTTCTCTCCTTGGGGTACCGCATCCACTGGAATCTACTCGTGCTACTGGATTATCATCTATGTTCCTACCTCTTATCCTCAAAATAGACAAATGTAATCGTTACTTTTACTCTACCAGTTTCTTTTCTCGCGGTTCCTACCTGTGGAACTTTCATCAGTATACTTGCTTCCTTGAGAGCAACAATTTCCTACCTCCCATCCACCTTCCTAAATCCTATTCATCTCTTACCCATTCTTATGCATCCCTTGTGTCTTGTTTTTTCTCTCACAGTAAAACCCTAACCCACCAGTGACGGTCCTGCTTGGCTTGAGGTGAAATAACTAGTAAAAACAACAACAATAATAATAATAATAATAATAATAATAATAATAATAATAATATTCAATAATAAAAGAAGGCAGCAAATACAAACAAGAATTACAGTTAGTAGATTCTGTAGAAAAGCAAAACAGTAGCCAAGAACCAACTATTGCAGCAAAAAATATGAAAATGAAAGCCAAAGATAAAGCTCTTGAAAAGATGAAACAGCGCTGGCAAGACAAACCTCTGCATGGCCAATATCCAGTACGTGCCAATAAATCCAATGTTGACAAAGTTAATACTCATCGATGGTTACGTGCATCTGGATTAAAGTCTCAAACTGAAGGATTTATACTTGCAGCACAAGACCAAAGTCTTTTCATGAGAAACTTTCAGGCAAATATTATGCATAATAATATGGATCCAAAATGCAGGTTTTGTGATAAACACCAAGAAACAATAGACCACCTAATCTCAGGCTGTTCTGTGCTTGCCCCAAACGAATATAAAAATCGCCACGATAGAGATGGGCAATATTTACATTGGGCAATGTGCAAACATTATGGAAAAGCTGTAAACAAACACTGGTATGAACATCATCCAGCACCGGTTACAGAAATAGAAGATGTAACCATTCTATGGGATTACACCATCTACACAGACAGAAAAATTGAAGCAAACAGGCCAGACATTATTGTTAAAAACCAGAAGGAGAAAACTTGTCTATTAATTGATATGGCTTGTCCAGCGGATTGTAACATAGCAACCAAGGAATTTGAAAAACTGTCAAAATATAAAGACCTGGAAATTGAAATAGAAAAAATGTGGAAATTGAAAACAAGAGTTGTACCAGTGATAGTAGGTGCACTTGGAATGATAAAAAATGGAACAAAACAACACATTGAAAGAATCCCTGGAAACCCCAGCTTAAGAGATATACAAAAAATTGTCTTATTAAGTACAGCCCACACACTAAGGAAAACGTTATCTATGTAATGCTGGGGATGATAGGGAAGATAGAAAAACATGAAATGGAGTCATAACAACATGCCACTACCTGCCTTAGGTCTCCCCGCAGACTTGGTTGGTAGTGAGACCAAAGCAGAAATCGAAATATGATGAAAAATGACATAATAATAATTTATTTAAATAATTTATTATTATTATTATTATTATTATTATTATTATTATTATTATTATTATTTTAAGCAAATAGGCCGGATATTAATGTTAACCAACCAGAAAGAAAAAAACTTGCCTAATAATTGATATGGCTTGTCCAGCGGATTGTAACATAGCAAGCAAGGAATTAGTAAAACTGTCAAAATATAATGACCTGGAAATTGAAATAGAAAATATTTGAAAATTGAAAACAAGAGTCGTGCCAGTGATAGTAGGTGCACTTGGAATGATAAAAAATGGAACAAAATAACACATTGAAAGAATTCCTGGAAACCCCAGCTTAAGAGATATACAAAATTGTCTTGTTAAGTACCGCCCACACACTAAGGAGAACGTTGTCTATGTAACGCTAGGGATGTTAGAGGAGATAGAAAAACATGAAATGGAGCCATAACAACACACCACGACCTGCCTTAGGTCTTCCCGCAGACTTGGTAGGTAGTGCGACGATAGCAGAAATCGAAATATGATGAAAAATGACAACATAATAATTTATTATTATTATTATTATTATTATTATTACTACTACTACTACTACTAGTACTACTACATAATTTTCATTATAATTCTATTTGTGGTATGGTCACACTACCTATCAAGTCTGTGAGAAGACCAAAGACAGGTAGTGGTGTGCTGTTATGGCTACGTTTCATTTGTTTTTCTATCTCCCAAAACATCACTAGCGTTGCATAGACAAAGTTTTTCTTAGTGTGCGGCCTGTACTTATCAAGAAAATATTTTGTATTTGTCTTAAGCTGGGATTTCCAGGAATTCTTTTAATGCGTTGTTTTGTTTCATATTCTTTATCATTCCAGTTGCGCCTACTATCACTGGTACTGTTCTTGTTTCCATTTCCACACTTTTTCTATTTCAATTTCCAGGTATTTATACTTCGTAGAAAGAAAGAAAGAAAGAAAGAGTGAAAGTGGTAAAAAAAAGAAACAAAACAATTCAAATAGGCACACAAAATAAGAAAAAAGTAAGCTATAACATTTTTTAGAATAATTTAAAAAAGAAACAAACAAAGCAATTAAAAACGATATGAAAATGTTACGTGATAATAAAAATGGCAAAAATGAAAGAAAATAAAGAAAGAGTAATAAAAAGAAAAGAAGCAAAACATAATTAAAAATATGCGCATTAAAGAAAAAAGAAAAAAGATGAAAAGTAACGATCTAAAAATTCAAATAGAAATAATTTTAAAATAAAAAATAAAATAAACAAACACCAGTAAAAACAAAAAAATTGGTACTATGATAACAAAAATGACAAAAAAGGAAGAAGAAAAAAAAAAGAACAAAAATTAGTCTTTTAAGTTAACACAGATCGCGTCATTCATTAAGTGGGCACTTTGGAATCGGAAAAGGAAAGGATGTTGAGTAGGGAAGGTAGATAACAAAGACACAATTTGGATTGTTTCTTGGGGGACGAAAGTAAGACACTTTCATTTGTGTTCTTTTTTTTCCCGGCTTATGTATATATAGTTTTTTTAAATTTTTTTCTTTATTTATTTTTTCACAAAAATTATCAAATATTGTATTTTTGCTTACAATGATAACAATTTACAAGAGATGACCAGCTTATCGGTGTCACGAAAACACTAAATAATTAGAGGATATGAAAAAAATGAACGAAGACAATGTCACCGTAATAACAAAAGAGTAAAAATTTCAGCATGTAGTTTTTAGTTTAAGAATTTAAAATTAGGGGAGATAATTACATCGAAAGTTTATTGAATATCCGAACATAAAAGATTATTCTACTTATCTTAAAATCGACATCGCGGAAAGCAAGCAACTATTTTTAATAACAAAAACTCAATTTGTGTTAATAAAAGTAGCAGAATGAAATGAAAGAGTGATTTATGTGATCAAGATTTCTGTAGATTAAATCAATTTTTTAAAAAAGAAGTTTAAATTTTGGTATATAACACACACTAATATCTATCTATCTATCTATCTATCTATCTATCTATCTATCTATCTCTCTCTCTATATATATATATATATATGCGCACTATCATCTATAAACGCTATTCAGTATTCTTCTTCCATACTACACATTTAAGCGCGCGCGCGCACACACACACACACAAACACACACACACACACACACACACACACATATATATATATATATATAGATGTCTAGTCCGTAAACGCCAAGCATACTCCACTAATATCAACTTAATATAAAATATTAAGTGTTATATCTGTATAGACAGCTCAATGGATGTTATCCAGAGCGATATGATATTTATAAAGGAAAACGCAACACGTCATTTAAATTGGTTATAAATTATAATTTATTTCAATGAGCTAAATTAGCTCATTTCATCAGACCTCACTATATTCGTTCCATTCGGTACAAAAAACTTTACCGGAATAAGCATTTCTTCACATTGAAGCGAGAACCGGTGTATTCAACGTGATAGGCCGTAAGCCTGTTGAACTATGTAATACCAATATATGACAGTGAATGCTGAACGATATCCTCTCAAATGAAGACGAGATTTGATGTAACAGAGATGTGATTTTACGGAACGATGTTTAGAAGATCATGAATGGAGTATGGAAAGTTTAAGAAGAATGGAAGAAAAAAATATGGAAATAAAAGTTTTTTTTTTGTGTGTGTATGTGTGTGTGTGTGAACAATCCAATCGACTAGGTTCTATTTGCCTCAAAAGTCAGTCAGTTAAGTGCCATACGTGATACACGCTTTGATCGATCATGTCTCGAAAGAAACGTGACTAACTAGACAAAAGATTATCCCACAGTAGTTTGCCATTGCTTTCTGTGGTAGACTGGTTGCCAGCCAAGGCTATAGAACCCTATCTCTACTATTGTTAAGCCGATAGCTTGAGGGAAGAGACGGATTAATACCTTTCCCAAGGTTATTTGTGGAATTCGAACTTGGCTCCCCGATTTGTCGTTCCGGGTCGATATCTACCGTTGTGGTGCAATTGTAGTGCAGTGGATACCGACTCTGGACGACAAATCGGGAAGCTGAGTTCGAATTCCAGTCGTATTCCTTGCATTCACTTACGCACAGATACACTTGGGAAAGGTATTAATCCGTCTTCTTCCTCCGGTTAAAGGTTTAATAATATGACAGATTGTGTTCTATAGCCTTGGCTGGCAACCAGTCTACCGCAGAAAGCAATAGAAATCTACTGCGGGATAATCTTCTGCCCAGTCAGTCATATCTCTTTCGAGACATGCGTGTATCACGTATGGCACTTAACTGACTGCCTTAGTAGTAAACATTCGAATTCCTGGCTTTTAACTGGGATCGATCATGATTGTTTTATAAGAAATATACCACTAGATCAACCACAGAGCCAAAGCTATTAAATATTTCTCCATATTTTTTTTACAAACATAGTCATATCTATAAACAGAAGAGAATTTACTTTTAGCTTCATTCAATTAATTTGTTTTCTCTCAGTCTTGGTTTCCATTCTTTTGTTGCTTTTCTCTCATTTTCCATTTTCCAAAACGTCGCCCGTCTCCAGTCCCTTTTTCCTTCCAATAATCTTAATGAACTTCTATGGAAAATTCAAGCAGCTGTTCATTCCGAAAAGAGAGGAACGGGCAGAGCCAAAGGTAGATGACGAGAGTGCGAGACAGAGAGAATCTAACGGGAGAAGGAAAAAACAGCACTCGTTTTGACAGTTGGTCTTGCGCGTGTCTTGTCATATCTCGGAGAAAATGTGGACAGGAATGATGGTAGGTAGAAAGGAAGAGCAAAAGAAAGCGGCACGGCTGTCTGAGTAGGAGCAAAAGCAGGTTGAGAATAGGAGCAGAGGGTCGTTTAAGGTGCCATGTCACTTGAATGCCCACCAGAACGGATTGTTGCCTTAATATGCTTGAAGACAAGTTTTACAATCGAAAAGCACAGACATCAATGGTGAAGTTGATGATGCAATGGAAGTGGCGAATAAGAAGATATTTTTGCTTGATAAACACGGTGACATGAAGGCATGAACGCCTTATTTCACTTGGCTTTCTTTCAATTTTGATTTCTTTTCTCTCTTTCTACCCTCTCTCTATATAAAGCTCTTAAATTCTCTCTCTCTCTCTCTCTCTCTCTCTCTCTCTCTCTCTCTCTCAATTTGTCCATTTTATGTGACTTTTCTCGACAATTTTGCTCATTGTCTCTTTCTCTCACTCGCAGTCATTTTTATTTTGTATTTTGTAGAATTTTCTCAATTTCTCTTTTCTGTCTTTCTCTTTCATTCTTTCTTTTCTCTTTTTTCTTCGTTTTTTATTTTTTATTTATTTATTTCTTTAGCTCCTTTCATTTGTTCTTCCTTTATTTTCCACTTTCATTCTCGCTTATTTTTTTAGTTGTTTCATTCTTTTTCGTTTTCGCTCTTTCTTTATTGCGTTCCAATATTTTTTTCTTTCTTCATTTTTCTTTCTCCTCTTTCTTTCTTTCTTTCTTTTTTCTTTTTTTTTGTTTTCCCTCCTTTTTTGAACAATATCTTTCTTTCACATTCCTTTTTTGTTATTTAGTTATTTTATTTGACACTTACCCAGTCTTTTTTATTTAATTCTTTTCTTTTTCTCTCCCCTCTCTCTTTATTTATCACTTTCGCTCTCATTATTTATCTCTTTTTCTCTTATTTAACTCTTCTGATTCTTATTTTTATCGCTAATACTTTTCTTTTTTTTTCTATTTTTGACATTTCTTTTTTGTTAAAAATGTTCTGATGCCAATGAATAACGTGTTGCAGCAATAATTTCAAGTGGACAGAGTCTTTTTAACTTATCCTGAATGTAAACTTTAAATCATTGGCTTTCACTGAAGTTTGAGCAACTACAATCGGCACCCTCGAAACGTACGCAACTAGTCTAGCCACCAGACAGATATTTTTAAAATCTTATCTCTTTCTGTCTCTCTCTCTGTCTCTGTCTCTGTCTCTGTCTCTGTCTCTCTCTCTGGCTATCTATCTATCTATACTTCCTCTTTTTTCATTGAGGACCCTTTTTTTCTCTCTGTCATTCTATATCCATCCCTCTCTCAAATATAAAAAAAAGTATATTTTTATTTATTATGCAATTTTTATTGCAAAGTTAATCTTTCTTGATTATCTATAGTCTTTCCCACTCTTTTTGCATCCACACTAAAATGATGTCTATATAAACAAAGAACTATACCAAATAATAAAAAAACCATATCGCTTGTGGACTAACAACAGCAGCAACAACTAAAATGGATAGCACATATAACTCGAAGAGAAAATAATGACATAATCAATATACCACACTACTTCCAATAGAAGGTTAGAAAAGAAGCTTCATCAATACTGGATGAGAAACGTGTTTTCTTAAAAATATATAACTATATTTTAAGAGAAAAATGTATAAATTTCATACCAAAAGTTTACTGGCTCCTCGGTCAGTGATTATCAAATGTTTTCTTATAGAGAAAAGACAAATATTACCGTAACCGTTTATTTTCATCTTTATTTTTGTTCGGGTGACGCATTTCCAAAAGACATGTTTAGTTTTTTGCACTGGTATTTATTTTCGTCTTAAATTTTCGTTAGATAAAACATTGCCAACCATCGTTATTAATTTGTCAGTAGAAATAATACTTTTATATTTTTGTACTTGGTGAAGTATTACTTTAATCACCGGATGTATCAGACTATTACGAAAAAAAACTAAGAAACCTATAAAGATTTATTATTAACTGTCATAACTTTAAAACCATAAAATACATACATAACACCGTGTTGATGGTAGGCTCAGAAAAGCAAATGAAACGACTTACACAATGCAGTAAAAAAGACAAGATTCATAGTAGTCAATAAAAGAGACAGCCCAATTTGTATTGTGGTCGTGAAATTCAAGCAGATACGAAAATCTAGAAATCTGGCTAGTGTAGTAACAGAAAATGTAGCACGGAAATCCGAAGACATAAAGGAGTAACAAAAAAAAATACCTTCCATAATTTTAAAAATGTATCAATACATAAGAAAATATATAATTCTCAACAATTACAAGGAACAATCAGCCTACATAGGGATAGAAACCGAGTATATACATAAAAATGAAAAAAGGAGTAAGACAAAGATGTGTTGTATCACCATGTTTTTTTTTAAACCTAGACAGAGACAAGATCATAAGGAAGCTAAAAATTCTACCCGTATTTATTATCGGTTGACATAATTTTTAAAATGTAAGATACTTGGATAGCACTTTTGATAGCGGTCTGGTAATGACGATAAACTAGATCCGACAGTAAAGCCTTTGATTTTGAGGACCGCAGAATCACCGCTTAATTTCTGTTGTTTTCTGGTCCACACTGACCATTTATGAGCACATAGTTAATCCCAAAACTAGAGACGAAACACAATAAATGTTATAATAAAATACTAATAATATATTTTGATAATAAAAAAATATCAGTAATATATTTTTGTAAAATATAAAAAATGCAATGCATTAAAAATTACCAACATGATATTTTTTTAAAATAAATTACCAAAACTCGAAGGAAAATTGATTTTCGTCTTTAAATGACCAAAATAGATCAGATATGCCGCTAAACAAACAGACACAACAGATGGAGGTAAATAAGGTATCATTGAAGCACAAAAAGTAAGAACTGTTATTTTTTATCATTTCAAGCAAGTCGTAACCGCTACTAGTGCGCATTGGGTTACAACGAAAAAATACTGCAAAAGAAAGAAAGGTTAAAAGACAAATTGGATTCAAGAAAATAGAAGATGGAAATTGACGTTGCATTTAAATTTTCTGCGATTGCAGCTATCAGGGAAGCAAGTCAATGGAAAGGAGTTCCACAGGCGGGAAGTGCGAGAAAAGAAACTATTCCAGTAGAAGCGATGTCATTTAACCATTTCAACGGAAGTGGAGTGGGAGTTAGATATTACTTTAAGAAGCGAGAATTCATGATCGTCATCAAAAGAGGCAACCCAACTTGTGAGCTATATATTGGGGACGTCAAAATCAAGTAGTTACAGAAATGTATCTGTATAACAGGCTGTGCGCTGTGATGCCCTGGATCGACTCGGAACGACAAATCGGGGAGATGAGTTCGAATTCCTTACATTCTCTTACGCGCAAATACCCTTGGGAAAGGTATGAATCCGTGTTTTTCTCTCCAGTTATGGGTTAACAGAACAGATTGGGTTCTATAACCTTGGTTGGCAACCAGTCTAGCGCATAAAGAAATGACAACCTACTGCGGGATAATCTTCTGCTAAGTTAGTCATGTCTCTTTCGAGACACGATAGCTCAAGCGTGTATTACGTATGTCACTTAACTGACTAACTGATGATAATCATATCTTACCCGTAGCTTGACCTCTTCAAACAAATGATCAGTCAGTAGCTACACTCAAAATCCTCATAATCTTCATGTCTTTTTATCTTCTCTTTCGTTCGTATCAGAAACTTTATATAGTAACTCTTCACCATGTTTGACACAACACTTTCCTCGGCAACCTACTGCGGGATAATCCTCTGCCCAGTCAGTCATGTCTCTTTCGAGGCATGAGCGCCCAAGGCTTGTATCAGGTATGTCACTTAACTAACTGACTGATATGTATAGTCCACTCACAGACGGCAGAAAATATGACATAGGCATTTGAAAGCGCAGAAGCATAGCAAACAGCATCTCCCAAAATTTAAAAAAATGATAGGAAAATGTTCTTATAAGCAGGAAAAAACCGCGAATTGGTATGTAATAAACAGTACGATATGGAAGATTTAGACAATCGCGTCACAGAAAAAAACAAACTTCAATCGACTAAGATTGTGTAACGATGACTGCTGATAACACCAAAGAAAGAACATGTAAACAACGAATAAGTTTTAAAGAAAATAACAGCAAGGAAGTATATACAGGGTGATCCAAAAGTAGGTGGACAGTAAATGATAACACTTATTTTGACATTATATATACAGCTATATTTCCTAATGTAATTATCATATTGACAAATTTTATTGTGTACAATAATACATAAGCGCTTCAATTCTATCAATGAATGTGTCAAAGTGTTGTCCATCACAATTTACGCACCTTTGAAGTCTACTCTAATGCTTCTATAAATATTTTTGCATAAGTCTTTTTGTGTACGAATTTATTGAAATGCATCGCACTAGTCACCAACTCTTCTCGGTTTTCGACTTTAAGCATTATCTTCGAGTACTCCCCCAAAAGAAGAAATTCTTTTGGGTCAAGTCAAGTAAACGTGCTGGCAAATCAATTAGACCTCTTCGGCTAATCCATTTCTCGGGAAATTTTTCATCAAGATACTCAAGACTGACCTTGAATAATATAATATAATGAACACCATTCTAATAAAAAATAACCGGTACACAAACCTATTCCACCTATTGTCCACCTACTTTTGGATCATTTGGGGGCCTTTTAGCTTTTTAGGATAGATAATGAGAAAAGTGCGCCAAGAGAACCAAACACTTGCAAGATATATTAATGAGAAAAACAGCATGTACTACGAAAGAAAAATGTATTACGGATGCGCTATGGTGCCATTCTACGTAGAATGGACTCTCCCTTTTGCTATAAAAAAATAACTGGAGTGACTTCCGGGGACGCAGCTCTGACGCAGCCAAGAGACAGTCAAGACGCAGAATAACTATACCGTTAGGATTTACACTTCTATTTTATTGATTACTAACACTTATTATTGTATATATTGTTCTGTTATTTATATATATATGCTTGAATCTACTTTCTTGTTTGTGTCTTTCTTCTTGGCTCAACAGTCCAAAACAACTTGGCGACGAAAATTTTACCACAACAGGAAATCTGAACAGAGACAAAGAGGGATAGTGACGGTTATAAATTAATTCCAGCATCAAAAGAAAGGAAATTAAAGAAAGACATATTCCCTTTCCTTCTCAAAGGACTTTGCGCGTAAGGAAAATATTCAAGACTGATTATTATGGAAAAGTCCTAAAGGCAAAATAATCTCTAAATTGTAAGCATTTTCTTCTGGAGAAATCTTACAATACTTTTCACGACGCAAGTAGAAAGAATTTTCAATTTTTAATATGTTATTTTTTCTTTTGTATGAAAGTATATTCATGACCCAGCACCCGTGAGGTTTTATGGCTAACATTAAAACGAATACTGATAGATTATATCATGGGGTTAGAATCATCAAACTTTGACATTCCCAGTCAAACCGGAAGTCTTCGTTAGCTTAAGGAAAAGCTTGTAGAAGTCATTATGAAGTTACAAAAATATCTAATTCCGTCGATTTCGTTTCCTTTATTTAGATATTTACTAAACGATGTTTACTTGTTATTTATTAAGATAGATTTACTATTGGCACAAGGCATAAAATTTGAAGCGTTCAGTGAGAGCCAAACTCGCTATTGAAGTAGTAAGACTAAACAGAAGTTCACTAACCGTTATTTAGTTGAGATGTACTTAAAACATTAAACTAAATTTTGTCACAAATTCCCAAGTTTGGCTCATACAGTGAGGTTCTAATTCACTATTTGCAGTCACCATTATCTCAGACTTAGTTTAGTCGATAAATGAAAAAAAGATAAAGAAGGTGGATTAAGCTGCACCAATTCTTTCAAGTTGGAGGTCCTCTTTGGCTGAAAAAAATAGACATTAAAAAGTTTGTTTTATTTTAACCGAGATCGAACGCCAATCGCTGACACCAGTGGAAAAATCGCGAAAGTGAAACCACTAAGCAGTTTTGCGACTTCTTTACTCGATCTTTCTCTCTTTGACTGCTTTTATCACTTCTTTCTGCTTCTCACTGGCATTTCCTCCGGGATTTCTTCTCTTTCCTTTCTAACTTATTTTCCCATAATTCTCTCTCTTTCCTTCATTTCCATTCTATTGCTTACACCTACCTTGACTACATGGTACTGCCGCTTCTGACGCTAAGCCATGATGCCTTTTATCGAAAATTTCCTTGTCAAAAGCACTGTGAAATGATTTTCCTTCCGCCGAATTAGCTTTCCTGTTGGAGGGACATTTTTCAAGGGCGCGAATTTTCGCGCCTGTGAATCGTAGCGTCTCATTGTAAATTCAGAAATTTCTTGGTGTCACTTCGACACAAAAGAAAGCGATAGAACCCTTCGCAATAGAAGGCCTTCACACTTTTCAAAAATTGCCACGACCGATTGGGTTTGGAATTACACAGCGGAATAGGCTTTGACAAGATGAGTGCTTCTGGAAATCTTCGAACCCCTACATCCTTCAGAAAACCCTCGCCTCTACCCCATCATTATTCTCTCACAGGAGTTCTCTGTCACTTTCTCTGTTTGTTTGTTTGTTGTTTTTCTCCCTTTTCCGTGACTTTCTTTGTACTGAAGGACAGAAAGAATAATTTTATGCTATTGCCGTCGCTCTTGTTTGTGAGCCATTGTTTTGAAGACTAAGCCTTTATTTTAGTCAGTGTTGGCAGTCGGAAGTATCAAATTATAAACACGATAACGGTACTTTGCTATCAGAAAAAAATGAGAAAAACAAAACAATGAAAACTCATGTAAAGGACAAGCATTTTAGCAAACAATCAAATTAAAGCAAATAATATTTATGCTTCAAGAATAATACAGATTTTATGAGTATATGTTATAATAATTAAACAATTAATTCACATTCACACATAGACATATATAATCTCAAAACTCATACATATATAAATGACCATACATACATACATTATTGCCATTAACTAAGTATAACCACCGCTCAGAAGCTTGATCTTGAATTTAGATCATGTTAGAAATACAATGACACTTGAAGCAAGCAGGTGACTTTTTTACGGTATAGTTCACCCTGTACGGGAGGTTCTCGAGATAGAGGTTACGTTTAGAGGTAGTTTATAGGGATAAAACGAAAAGATACCGGTCGACTCTAGACTTGAACATGTCACGATTGTAGTGAACGTGGAAGAATTTTTTCGGGGGTCTGTTCCGCAAAGCAGTAGTTCAAACTTTGAGTAGAACTTACTTCTCGCTGATGGAATGCGGAAGAAACGTGTGCGGTTTGTTACAAAGTTTTGAGATGCTTATTGCAGACACAACAAACTAAATTGTTCCGGACAGGATCTGTCCTGCTCTGTAAATTACGTTCAGTTTGCTCCTGGTTTTATTTATGTCGGTTTAAATCGGGGTAGTTTCTGCAGATTTTTTACTGCCGCATTTTAAGATATTCTCAACATAGTACTGACCATTTGTAAGCGTTGGAACTTCCGAAAGAAAGGACGCAGTAATCTCAACCTCCCACGTCTAAAAAAGAACGGCAACCCATTGCCTATTTTGGTTTGAATGCCATCAAAAACCACAATTAAAACAGGTGAATTGGTGACACCAGCAACGTAAAATGCGCTAACTGAATCACTCAGTCAGTTGAGTGACATACGTGATACAGGCTTGGGCGATCATGTCTCAAAAGAGACATGACTGACTGGGGAAAAGATTTTTCCGCAGTAGGTTGCCATTGCTTTCTGTGGTAGACTGGTTGCCAGCCAAGGCTATAGAACCCAATCTATCCTGTTATTTAACCTATAACTGGAAGGAAGAGATGGATTAATACCTTTTCCAAGGGTATTTGCGCGTAAGTGAATGCAATGAATTCAACTGGAATTTGAACTCGGCTCTCCGATTTCTTATATATATAAGTTTCGTTAAAAAATGACAGACAAGATGCCGTGAGTAAGAATTTTTTATATAATTTCTTTCAGTAGTAAATTATATAAAAACTGCCCGAATGTTTTATTTACCCAATGCTTTCAACTATGGTTTTAGCCATTATCATGGATGAATTCTATTTTACTTTTAACTGATTATGTAGATTGTTTAATATATGTATCTAGTTATATGTTATAGAATTGGTTTATTTTCTAAACACGGTCAGCACATTTTGACCGTGTTCTTAATTCATATTATTGGGTGTTGGCTTTTTATTTTGAATTAATAATGCGTCTGTTATTTTTAGCCTTTTTAGACCTTCCCTAAACTTCTTTCCTTTTTTTTTAAGGATTTCAAATCAAATAAGACTATAATGTCACTAAGACCTAAATGGTTATATTATTAAGGAGAAAGGATAATAAATAAGCAGTTGGAGATTGATATTGCATTTTATGGTTGGTAAATTTCAATGCCTCCAAAACAAAGCTGTTATCAACTAACCACCATAGACAATCGCATCTACCTCCCATTAGCATGGGACAGGCTAGCCTCCCAGAGAGTAAAATACTACGCCTCCTTGGCCTTACATTCTCGGCGGACCTCAAATGGAATGACTATATTGAATCCATTGCCAAATCTGCTGCTATGAAAGTCGGCTCCCTGTGCAGGGCCCGGAAATTTTTCCCACCTGAAACTATTCTGCACATATTCAAATCTACCATCCGCCCGTGTATTGAATATTGCTGCCATATCTGGTCGGGTGCCCCTGCTGCTCTCCTTGGGCTTCTTGACAAAATACAAAGGAGGATCTCTAACGTGGTTGATACTGACTTGGCGGACCGGCTGCAGCCGCTCTCACACCGGCGTGATGTAGCTTCCCTGTGCCTCTTCTACAAGTACTTTCATGGCTTCTGCTCCGATGAGCTTAGATCACTGGTGCCGCCTAAGCAGGAATTTACACGAGATACTAGATTAGCAACTAGGTCCCACCCTTTTACAGTTAAACAAATAAGATGTAACCGTAAATTCTACTCCAACAGCTTCTTTTCTCGCTCTTCCCGACTGTGGAACTCTCTTCCACAAGTCTGCTTTCCCGACAGTTACAATCTCCAGGTGTTTAAATGTAGGGTCAATAGACACCTCCTATCACACTAACTCCCAACTATTCTCACAACACTCTCATCTACCCAACCCTCATTCTCGGTATCCTCACCCGCCTATCACCCACCCTCTGTTATTTCCTATATTTAATCAGCCTTTCTCCACTCTACGTAGCCCCCTGCACAGTAGTGGCAGTGACATGCCTTGCTCGGGGTGAAACGCTTATAAAAAAAAAAAAATGTCGTAGAGAACATGAAAACATAGCATCAAAAATAGAAAGCTAAGTTTATATAATACAATGTTTAAATTCATATGGCACAGTGAGAAAACTAAGCTTAGAAAGATATATGCACCGAATAACCTAATAATATTGTGAATGGTCGGTAGAACAGGGATTAGGAGAGATAACAAAAAGACAAACTTTACTCTGAGCTACAAATAATAGCAAAATGTGGGGGACTATGATCGCCCACCTACTGAATGTTCACGGCACATAGAAAAAAATTGAAAGTTAAGAAAGAAGCCGGGAGAGAGTTCCACAGGCGAGAAGTGCGAGAGAAGAAACTATTGGGATAAAAAGTTACGGTTACTTCTGTCAACTGTATTTTATGTTTGTCATGATTGAATATAAATTAAGAAATACGAATATAGAAGCGTCAAATGAATAAAAAACATCAGACAAAAACAAATACATAATATTTTAATGGACAAAAAGAGATCTGACATTTTGAATAAGTCAGTTAAGTGACATTCGTGATACACGCTTCGGTGATCATGTCTCAAAAGAAATATGATTGACTAGGCAGAAGATTTTTTGAAGTAGGTTGCCATTACTTTCTGCGATGTACTGGCTATAGAACCCAGTCTTTCCTGCTGTTTAACCCGTAACTGGGGGAAGAAGAGACGAATAAATACTTTACCCAAGAGTATTTGCGCGTAAATGAATGCAACGAATTTGACTGGAATTCGAACTCGTCTCTCCAATTTCTCGTTCTGAACCGATATTCACTGTACCTCGACACGCATCCTAGTGGTGACATGTTAGAAATAACCTGACATGTTCAAATGCCCGAAAAAAATTTTATACAATATCTAGTTGCAATGTTTTGTCTACTGTTTTTCGAATCCTTCCCTTTGTATTTTTAATTAAGACATTTCTTTGGAATAACCCTTTGACCTCTCTCTGAACGAGCAATCTCACAAAAAAAGAAACTTGATATATTCCAATGATAGGAAGAACTAATCGAATCAACAGATGCATTTGTTCCGAAGCGCGTCGATGCCGAGTGCTCATCGATATTTCCTTCTGTGTGAAATGAGACATATTTTGGATCTGAAGATATGTCTGCAGCCACCGGTTAGGTTAGCAAGGATTCAGGACATGGGGACCTGTGGATTTTCTTTGGGCTCTTTTTTGTCTCTTCTTTTTGTCTTCTGGTGTTTTTGAAGGTTGCTGTTAACTTTGTGGTCTGCTCTTTTCCGATTTTTCTTGTCTGCGACTTTCCTCTCCTAAATAACCGCAGCGATTTCTGTCCTTAGCAAGGTGTTTTTGAACTTATCTTCGAATCGACGACGCAGAGCTCCATGTGGTCTCTTGCTAGATTCGAGCTCTGAGAAGAGGTTTTTTTTAATAGGCGGGTGTACCATAGAAAGCATCAAGTTTTCAATAAGTTTCAAGAATCGTGGAGTAAATTTGTAAGAACGATTTGACGTAGACTTGACTCATTTCTGGCTTTTTTGATAGCTTTTTTTCAAACAAGAAATCGGTGAGACGATTTTAAATTCCATTCGGGTTTGTTATATTCCCTTTCATACCTGTGAAAGGTATGAACTCATCTCTTCAGACCGTCATCAAGGTTTTGATTATAGAGCAAACTCAAAATTTGATTTCTAGACTTCGTTAGCGACCAGTCAAAGAGAAGGAAAATTATGACTTCAAAATCGGTTCGATTTGGAGGCAAACAACTTCATCCCATAAAAACTGACTTGCTACGGAAACCCAACAACAACGACCAGCGTGTTGAGTGCTGTTGAACCACACCCTTCAGTGAAAACTATGGGATTTGGTAGGAGAAGATACTGATATAGAGAACAAAATAAATCTACTGGCAACAACAACCACAACAACGGCAAAAATAATCATATTAATAACAATCACACTAAACACAACATTAATAGGTAAATAATATTAAATCTCAAACAATAATGAATATATAATAATAGCAAAAATATTAATAGTAATTATGGTATTAGCGTAATAATATTAGCATTAATAATTCAAATAATAATGGCAACAACAATAAATAATGACAATAATAATGAAATTTAGATAATCTCCAAAAGCTTTTCAATTCGTAAGTTCAGTTCACAAAACGATTTTCAAACGTTACTTGTCTGAATTTTTAGCAGCCATTGTATTAAGATTTTTTCCTTTACGTTGGTTCAAAACATATCTTTTAGAATATTTATTATTATTATTAATTTTATTATTATTATTATTGTAGTTGTTGTTACTGTTGTTGGTTTGTTCGTATCTATTAAATGTATTTAAATCAAATAACAATAATAAAATGAAAACGAATGATGGAAACTCAATGAGAGAGAAAAAAATGCAATCACAACCCCCAACCACTTATTTTTACTTATACATTTTTCTTTGAACAACAATGGTAAAATAGAATCTTTTAACAATAACGGCCTCCCTCCATTCTTAGATGTATCATTATATGATTTTTTCTCAATTGAATCACGCTGATGTAGAATGTTTTTGTTATTAGATATGTAAGTAAATAAAAAAAACATCCATTGTCAAATCCTCCGCAAATGAATAAGCCTTTCTACATTGATTCTTTATATAATAGCAACTTAAAATAACCTTTTTCTTCCCCCTTCCTACCTGCATCACACCCATGCATACGACACCCCCGCCCACCCGGACTTCGCTTAGCACATTCCTATCAGGCCACGAGAAGCCACATACATACTTCGGTACACATCTTCCTATATATGCATTTGTAAGCACTCCCCTTTTGAAAAGGGGGGGAAATAGCATGCACAACAATAGTTAGATAAACAGATATACAAAGCAAGTACAAGAAAAGAGAGGAAATAATGCCTGTGTTTGTTCAGTTCGTTTTTTTTCTGTTTTTGATTTTTGGCTTTTTTTTATACATTACAATTTCAGCATTGGTGATTTCGGTATTCAATAACCAGGACAAAGTCTGCCAATAACAATATGTAGACATTATTAGTCTCAAGACGCAGTTGCTCACCCCCTTCTACCTCCATACAAAATAAGCCCTTCTATCTGTTTGTTTTTTCTTTATTGCTTTCTTTACCCACCTCCTTCACCTTTTTAAACTTTCCTCTTCTCTCACTTTTATTTTTCTTGTTGCACCTGCTTAGTACCGACACTGAAGTCAGTGTCATTGTACCGCCATTTTTGTTTTGAGAAAGAAAGATCCTTTTTTTGCAGTTTCATAACGTTTGTGAAGAAATAGAAAAAAACAGATAGGAAAATATAACAAATACATATAAGATACAGATATAAACACACGTATATATATATATATATATATATATATAGATATATATATGAATTGAATACACTCAAAAACTTAGAAGTTGCTTTTGATTTTTATCAAACTTTTCACAACTGGTGAGAGCCATTATATTCGTAATGAACTGTGATTAATAAGAAAACTACATGATTTGAGATTTTATAAAAGGAAATATGATTCCTAATCAATAGATAGATAGATAATAAATTGGGATAGGTAGATATCAGCAAATTGAAATAAATATATAGATACTAGCAAATTGAGACAGATAGATATTAGCAAATTGAGACTGATAGATATCAGCAAATTGAGATAGATATATAATTATATAGATATTAGCAACCTGACAATCGATAATATCAGCAAACTGAGATAGATATTAGCAAATTGAAACAGAGAGATATGTAGATACCAGCAAATCGAGATTAATAGATATCCGCAACTTGAAAAAGATAGATATCAGCCAATATATATATATATATATATATATATATATATAGATAGATAGATAGATAGATAGATACCGGTATTTGCGTATGTCCTTCTGACTTTTTATTTTTTTATTTTTATAATGGCCTGCGCACACGATAAAAAATTTAATGAGGAAAATGTGCCCTCCGTCAAGTTTTAGCGCCAAGACACTAAATAAACACTGTTTAAAAATGTTAAATAGCACTAGTCAAAAAAAAAAAAAATTAAAATGGTGTCGAGACCCCAAACATTCTTTAAAAGGAAATATGTTAAATAACACTAGTCAAAAAAAAAAAAATTAAAATGGTGTCGAGACCCCAAACATTCTTTAAAAGGAAATATGTTAAATAACACTGGTCAAAAAGAAATAAATAAAAAATGGTGTCGAGACGCCAAACATATTTAAAAAGAAATATGTTAAATAACACTGGTCCAAAAGAAAAAAATTGAAATAGTGTGGAGACACCAAACATTTCTAAAAGGAAATATGTTAAATAACACTGGTCAAAAAAAAAAAACGAAATGATGTCGAGACACCAAACATTTTTTAGCTAATGTGAGAGCGCTGAATCTGAAAATACCTTACTTTTTCTTGGTTAATTCTTTTTGCTATACAGAAATATCTCATTTTTTGGGGCGGGAGGGGTTGGGGGAAGAAAAACATTTTTTCGTTTGTTTTCTTTATACATGATATTGAACGATTGCAATATTTTCTCAAAGTAAAATCGTAGAAGCCTCGCAATTAGTGTGTCTCACCATCATTGGTAATGCTCTTACGTTGTCTTGATATCCTGATTGAATCCTTCTCTTTGCTCCTCACTCTTCTTCTTCTTCTTCTTCTTCTTCTTCTATGTGCCCTGTCCTTTCAGGACGTAGGCGATCATGGTTCTCCACGTCTCCCTATACCTTGTGGCTCTTAGCATGTTTGCTCCCGTTAGTCCTGTCAACCCCCGTTCCGTCAACCACCTGATCAGGCCCTGCAAATATGTTATCCACTGCCTTCCTCTGTCTCTCTTTCCTTCTATCTGGCCAGTCAGTATCAGGTTCTCCAGGCTTTCCTTCCTCATTGCGTGTCCCAGGAACTTCAGCTGTCTCTTCCTGATGCTCAGTATCAATTTCCTCTTTGTTGCCATTCTTTCCAACACCTCATCGTTGCTTGCATGCTCAGTACATGATATCCGCAGCATCCTTCTGTAGAACCACATTTCCGCTGCTTCCAGTTTTGTCCTCATTTTCGATGATATTGTCCAGCATTTGCTGCCGTATTGAAGAACTGACATCAAGTAGCAGTCCAGCACTCTTTTCTTTGTTTCCAGTGAGATTTTTCTGTGTGCTAGTAATTTGCTCAGCTTCTGGAACGCGTCCTTTGCCATGGCAATTCGCCTTCGGATCTCCGTGTCGTACTTTCCATCTTCAGTTAGGACACTTCCTAGGTATTTAAGTTTTTGTACTTGCTTGATTCTGATATCTCCCACATTTATTTGGCATTTTGGATTGTACCTTTTACTGATGACCATGCACTCACGTAATTCTCCGGAAATTTATCTAGATAGCTATGTAAAATATGAACCTTAATACTTATATTAACGCATTACTGATAAAGTGTATTACTGTTTAAATTTGTCAGTCAATTTGAATTTTAGTAATAATTTGGAAACTTCGGTATTTCTATTTAAAATGTTTTGACTCAATAACATGTTATTTTCATAAAAAATAAATAATTTTAATTAGCCGACATAAATTGTTAAGGTTACCTGAAAACTGCTGATTTTCATATGACTTTTATTCACTAAATGTTTCGATTAGCCAAGATCTTAAATTGAAATGTTTCCCCAAAAATATGCAATTCCAGTACAGCACAAATGTCAGCTATGAAAATCTGAGGTCATTATCAGAACCAGCACTATCAACTTAGCTAAATAAAATATATATAACAGGTGTTGTAAGCGTTATTGACGGATGCACATTGTGGTGCAGTGGGTGAAGGAGGGGGGAATCGGTGAGCCGAGTTCCAATTCCAGTCGAAGACTTTGCATTCACTTACGCACTGCGAAAGATATTAATACGTCTCTTTCCTCCAGTTATGGGTTAAATATCATGTGATCTGTGGCAGACGTCTGCACCGATGGTTTGTTATCAGGAGTTCTAAAAAGTGTGGATGGTGCTACACAAACCTTCACCACTTTAAACAATTCTTTGTGTGGTTCTCCAATTGTGACAAAGCTAGTTACATTACTATTATTATGTTGTCCTTTTTCATCATATTTCGATTTCTGCTATGGTTGCACTACCTAGCAAGTCTGCAGGATAACTTAAAGCAGGTCGTGGCATGTTTTTATGGCTCCATTTCATGTTTTTTTCTATCTCCCCTAACATCCCTAGCGTTACATAGACAAAGTTCACCTTTTTGCATATATTTAAAGTGGGGTTTCCAGGGATTCTTTCAATGTGATGTTCTGTTCAATAGTTTTATCCTTGGCTTTAATTTTTTTGCCGCAATAGTTGGTTCTTGGTTTCTGTTTTGCTTTTCTACAGAATCTACTAAATGTAAATCTTGTTTGTATTTCTGCCTTCTTTTATTATTGAATATTTTTTCTCTCTGTTTTCATGTTGTTTGACTAATTGTATCATCCAGTCCTTTGTTGTTTCTACGTATGTTAGTAAGCCAATAGTTGTTGTCTTGTATGACAATTCTAGCTAAATAAATTCTCTTCCACATTCTTTACGAAGTATGTTAGAAGGTCTACATCAGCCTTTGGATGATGCATCTTATGTTTAGAAAGAAGCTTTCTTGTTATAGAATCAATTTGCCTGATGTCGTTTAGAGTTCAGTTTAAGATGTTGAAACTATATTGGACAACTGGGATTGCAAGGCTATTAATGGCCATAATTCTGTTCTGAGAATTCAATTCAGTTTTTAATATCAGTCGTAGCCTTCTATGGTACTCTTTACACATTATCTTTTTCATTTTTTTATGGTGAATTTTTCCCTCTCATTTACACCTAGGTATTTATAAGATTCTTCTGGCTCTAAATCTTTATTTGCTAAGATAGATGTTAATAGTTTGTATGTTGTCGGAAGGCATGTAATTGGTCTCTAGTTTTTCCGGTTGTTTGTGTCACTATTCTTTGGTCATCCATATAGGAATTTCAGTGGGATGGTTAACCATTTCTTGAGGTTCTTTGACTAGTTTTTTATGTGCTGTATTTAAATAATTTAGCCAAAAATTAGGAATTTCATTTTTCAGTGCACATTTAACATACTCTTCTGTGATCTCAGTCCATAACTGTTCTGGTATATGTTTTATTCGTTCTATCTCTTGTGCAATCCAATCTACTTCTTTGTTATGTTCTTTAAGACAAGCCCATATTTTTTTTCCCAGAACTGTATAACTTCTTCCATTTTTTTTCTGTCAATTCAATTCTTTTTTTTACGTATTTCCCTGGAATATTTCTATGCATCGGTTTGAAAAATCTTGTTTTGTCTGTGGAATTTTGATCTTTTCTCATAGCTTCTTATTTTTTTAGCCTTCAATTGTATTGTTTGCTTTATTTTTTCTTTAGTTGATAGGACTTCATTTTTATTTCTAGTGTTGTATTTTCTTTCGACTCTTCTGCCTTTTCTAGTTCTTACATTTATTCCTCTTGTCAGTTCATCGAGTACTGATAGTTCACTTCTAATTTGTTCGATTTCTTTTTCTATTTTTCTTTTCCAAGTTGGATCTTCATGTCTGCGAGACTGCCTTGTTTTTAATTTGATGTTCAATTGTTTTGTTGCTGCTATTGCTGATGCATATATTGCTTCATTGAGATTTATATGAGTGTCTTCTTCATCCAAAATTAATTTGATTGCTACATTGCAGAGCTTAATAGTTTCGAGCTTATGCTTTGTTGGTTGTAAATTTGGGAGCTGTTCTCGTTCCTCCATTGCAATATTTTGTATCTGACTTATATGGTTCTTGATTTCTTCCTTGGCTTCTTGTATACTGTTCTTGTTTTCCGTAAAATAGTTCTGTTCAATGTGTTTTTAATTCGTTTTATTGCCATCTTGTAACTGATTCAGATCACACCTTTCCAGCACTTCTAAACTTACAGCATTATCTTCACAGTGATTTGTGTGTATCACGTTTTATACATTATGACCTGTGGCTTGTTTTATGTTACTACTTTTTATTTCTGATTCTGGTTCCTTTTCATATTTTGTTGATTCGTCTATTCTGGTTGCAGTTCTTTTTATTTCATTAATTTCAGTCTCTATCAATCGGTTATTTCGCATGATGTATCTTCGTACATTGGCTAATTTCTTTTCGTCAATGTACTTTCTATTTGCTTGTCCAACGTTTTCTCGCCAAATCTCATGTTTGGCGAGTGATGTTATTATTATTATTGTTACTATTATTATTATTATTATTATTATTATTATTATTATTATAATTATTACGTTGCTACCCGTGAAATGGTGCACCTTTAGGTAGTGTAATGGTTAACAAGCTTGTCTCGCTAGAATCATTACAATTGAGTAGTGAGTTCTATCCTCACTGAAAACCTCATAAAAACACCTTTCTCCAGGTTTTGCGCCCCATAAAAAATAGTTTGTTATGGAAATAGCAAATGCTGCCCTAAAACCCCATTGGGTGTAATGGGTGATGATGACACAGGAACTGAAGCACTATATAGAAAAAGGATAAAACGCTTCTTAAATATTTAAAAAACTAATTTATTTATTTATTTTAAATAGGCGCCATGTTGCTGAATACCTCTAAATGCTCAATCCCATATTTAAAAAATTCTCATCATTTAATGTGATAAATTGTTCAAATGCTTCGATTGTTCCTGTTTCATTTTGCATAGAAAAACTCAAAATGTTTAAGTTAATGATTATATGTAGGAGAGATATGAGGGTGAATTTGAGGATGAGTCAATATTTCATAATTCAGGCTATGCAGTCTTTGGACAATTGTTTTAAAAGAGTGTAGCCGTGCTTTATCGTGCAGTAAAATTGGGACATTCTTATTCACAAGTCTAGAATGTTTCTTTTTCAATGTTTTGTTAATACACTCCATTTCGCCACAATACAAGGTTGCTTTTATTGTTTTCCCTTAGGGTAAGAATGAATAATGAAAAACCACTTTGAAATATCACCGTACAGTAACTATTAACTTTTTACTACGCAGTGAATGTTTTTAGTATTGTTTTGGTAATTGATTTGCATCTAACAACTGACTTATTATTTTACTGTTGTCAAAAATATCCAGTTATTATCTGTAAAGAAACGATGCAAAATAGTTAATTTTTTCAGCCAGGAAAGCGACAGAAATCACACCACAAAGGGACATCTTTTGCGTCTCATTCAGTTCATGCGGAACCAACCTATCCAGGTTCTTTGCTTTTCCAACTGCTTTCAAATGCTGAGAAAAAGTTACGCGATATATTTTTGACTTCTGATGCAAGATATCAGACTGTAGTCCTCGGATTTCGATCAACCAAATCATTCAATTCATCATGTTTTATAGCCTATCGCAGTTTTCCTCTTGGCTTATTTTCAAGACTATAATCTCTGAAACAAAACTTCTAAAGCCATCACTGTACATTTCTGAATTCAACAATACCATTACCAAAGACTCATAAGCAGAATAAGCCAATTTGTACTCATACAGTCAGAATATAATTATAATTTTCATTAGGACTATGACTAAAGATATATTGAAGGTCAAATTATGTTGAAAGAAAAATAGTCAGAAATAAGTCATGATTTTTATATACTACAGAAGGTTATTTCTTTAGTCGAACGGATCAACAACCAACCAAAAGTACGACATTTCATCTGTGATAAACTATTATTATTATTATTATTATTATTATTATTATTAATTCCTCTGATTTCTCTTGTATACACCTTTTGTTTCCGGGTACCAACCAGTGACCTATGGTCGGAAATAGCCTTATGGTATTTTCTGCTGATCATTTTTGCAACAAAAAAATTCTAAGATCAAACACATCTGTGAGTACAATTTTTGGATGTCGCTAAGACATGAGCTACCAGGAATCCTTTTCAATGAGTCTATCGAAACCATTTCCAATGAATCCAAGGGCTTCAGCTACAAGTAGAATTATTGATGCCCATATGTGTTACAAGTTTAAAATTTCCATTTCAAGATCTTTGGATTTCGAACGTTTTTTGAAAATCTTCAAAGATAAATTACAATCTCAAGGGATTGCCAATAAGAAAGCACGTCCTGTTTTTTGTGGTAAAAATAAGTCGCTTTTTGGTATGATTTCTGTCTATTTCCCGACAGAAAAATGAACTATTTTTGCATCGAATCTTTACAGGACTATTCAATCAGTCTATCAAAACATTTTCCAATCAATCCAAGTGCTCCAGCTAAAAGTGGAATTCTTGATGCTCCCATGTTTCACATTTTTGAGATTTTCACTTCAAGACCCTTGTATTTTGATAGTTTCTTAAAGATTTTGAAAGATACATTACAATCTGCAAGGACTGCCATGTCAATAAGAAAGCACATTCCGTCTTTGTGTTCTTTGATCACGATGTCTGTGCGATTATATGTGTTTGTTATGTGGGTGTGGATTGAAAAGTTCCCTAAAACTGTTACAGGTCCTATCTCTGGAATCGGGTATGGATGATCACAGTGTCTTCTGCTGCACGGCTGTCTCTTCAACCGATCTTTAATTATGAATGTTACCCATAAAATATCACGACTTCAAAAAGATAACATGTTTCGTTTTTCAGAGCCAAGCAACGCAGACTTCTGAAGCGATGGAAGACGAGTTTTTATTATTATTCTCTTGTATTTCCTTTGTATATACATTTCCTTCCGGGTCACAATCAGATGGCATTTTCCATAGATCATTTTTTGTATTAAAAACCAAAACCAAATTAACAGATGTTACATAGATAAAGCTCTTCTTAATGAGGTAAGTTGCAATTGTGAGTACAATTTTTTATTTCTTTAAAACTTTAGCTACTAAGAACCGCTTTATGGAGTCTATCGGAACGTCTTGCAATAAACCCGAGGGCTCTAACTTCAACTAAAATTATGGATGTCCTCATGTCCCACGTTACTGCGATTTCCATTTCAAGTTACTTGTATAATTATAATAATAATAATAATAATAATAATAATAATAATAATTATTATTATTATTATTATTATTAGTAGTAGTAGTAGTAGTAGTAGTAGTAGTAGTATTTCTTTGGATTTCTGTTGTATACACATTTCTATCCGGGTCCTAACTAGAGAGCTAGGGTGAGAAATAGCTTGATGGCCTGAGCTATCAGGGCTACATTGAAACAGTTTTCGAATAATCGAACTGTATGACTACAAATTGAGCCATTCTGCTTATGAAGCATTTCGGAATATAAAGAGAGCCTTTGGTAATGGTATTGTTGAAATTAAAACTGTACAGAGATGGTTTCAGAAGTTTTGTTTGGAAGATTATTGTCTTGAAAATAAACCAAGGGGAAAACCACGATTGGTTATAAAACATGATGAATTGAACGATTTGGTTGATCAAAATCCGAGAACTTTAGTCTGATATCTTGCATCAAAAGTCAAAAATATATCGCGTAACTTTTTCTCAGCATTTGAGAGCAGTTGGAAAAGCAACGAAACTGAATAGGTTTGTTTTGCATGAACTGAATGAGACTCAAAAAAGTCGCCTTTTGGTGTGCTTTCTGTCGATTTCCCGACTGAAAAATGAACTATTTTTGCATCGAATCTTTACAGGACTATTCAATGTGTCTATCGGAACATTTTCCAATCAATCTAAGTGCTCCATCTAAAAGTGGAATTCTTGATGTTCCCAGGTTTCACATTTTTGAGATTTTCACTTCAAGATCCTTGTATTTTGATAGTTTCTTAAAGGTTTCGAAAGATACATTCAATCTACAAGAACTGCCATGTCAATAAGAAAGCACATTCTGTCTTTGTGGTCTTTGATCACGATGTCTGTGCGATTATATGTGTTTGTTATGTGGGTGTGGATTGAAAAGTTCTCTAAAACTGTTACAGGTCCTATCTCTGGAATCGGGTATGGATGATATTTATACCTGTTTCTTGCAGCTTCCTTCTCGTAAAAGTTTCAAAATTTCCAGTGCAGATATCGGCCCACTCTATTATGCCGAGTGTTATATTCAGTAGGTGCTAACACTGTGCATCCTGATACTATATTATTATCATTAGTGTTGTTATTATTATTATTTATATCACTTACCTTTACATCAGTAGCTTATGGAGATTATGTTACACACCTGTTCAATACTTCAGTTCTTTTCTCAGAGTTCTTGACTTTGTTAATATATCTGTCAAAATGGTTTCGATTCTATCACATATTTCTAATTCTCCTTGCAAACCTCTTTCGATTCTCAGTTAACTTTCCCTTTAACCCTCTAGGGCCATTCGTATCATATTTGATACAGTATGAAAACAAGCCTTGAAAGAAATATTTTCCTGAAAAATTTTTTAAGAGAAATATTTTATAAATTTCAAACGAAAGCAGTACTGACTGCTCAGTCAATGAATACCAAATGTTTCCTTATAGGGAAATACCAAATGTTTCCTTATAGGGAAATACTGTATCAAATATGATACGATTGGCCCTAGAGGGTTAATGATTGCAACAAATGTCACTTTTAATTAACATCTCTTCTCTGGAACAGACTGGATATTTATCTTCTTGTTCGTCGATGACTAAATTTGTTTTTTCTGTCTTTGCTTGGACGAATTTCAAAATCCAGTAGATTTTTTCGACGCTTATTCTCTGGTATAACTTTTGATTGTTTTCCATTGTGGAACCTCAATTCCATTTCAAAGAGCCTTGCAGAAAGTTTTTTTCTGCTCGCTGCAAGATAATCTTCTGCCCATTCATGTCTTTCGAGACATGATCGCCTAAGCGTGTATCAGGGATGACACTTAACTGACTGACTGGTTGTGTAGTGACCTCCACTTTTTCATTATTGCGAAAAAGACTCTAAACTTAACAAACTCAACGTTTCGTTGTCAAAATGTTTATGTCATTATTAAGAAGACAGACCATATTTTTTTTTAAATTCTAGCACGTTCAACATTTTGTAAAAGATCTTGTTTTGTTAGTCTTTTTTCTTCTTCAGCGGTGTACCGAAGGTTATTATTTTCATTTAGTACTTTTTTCCGGTAAAATAGCAGATTGATTTCGAAATTCTTGCAAGAAACAAATAATTATCAAATTTTAATGAAACATTTCGTTATTCACAAATGAACGAATTTATTTCTGAAATTATTAATTTTGGAAAATCTTGGTAGAATATTTTTTACATTTGTTAACCCACTTACTTAATTTCATGAAATTTCGATAACTTAAATCTATTTTATTAGTTAAACGTAGGAATCCTTGGAGAACGAAAATCATCATTTTTTTTTCAAACACTTACTGCTTTTCGGAAAATCTTCTCCAAATAGTACAATAAAAACTGCAATAACTCTATGATATTATTTAATTAGATAAGCTTTTAATTGCTTTTATAAATTATATATATTAAGGACATTAGATTCTAAAAAAATCAATGAATAATTCATTTTGACAAGAATTGTTCTCATTTTTAAGAATTATAATAATTAATAAAGTTTCAAAAATCGTAATAAAGGTCTTCAAATCTTTGATCCTCTTTTGGTATTAAGTTCTTCAGTGAAGATAATATTTACTATACAAAAATTGAAAAGCTCAATACAAATCATCACGCAATAAGATTTTTTAAATATATTTTTTTTCATATCCATAAACGTGTCCATTTGGAAAGTATGGACAGCTTTACTCAATATTATCAGAAAATAAGATCGATGACTACTGTCAGTTTAAAGTCAGTATTTTTAAAACTTGGTTACGGAGAATATTTCCAATATTTTTAAGATTACTGAGTACTTAAAAATCATTTTTCAAAAGCGTTAGTCTGTTATTTTATTATGAAGTCTCCATAAAAAAAAACAATAAACCTGTCAACACGTTATCAGCGCTTATTAAGTAAGTGAGGTTATGAAATAACTACTTCTGTTTGATTTAAAAATCCAGTTCTTTCATTATTTTCAATTTAAAGTAAATAATATTTGGTGTATGAGTAAATTTTGAAGGTTATCACAATGAGTTTAGTAAAATAAAGGAAGGTAACGAAGGTGATGGGTATTGCCTAATTATTATTCATTAATATTTCGAGATCAAAATCTCACCTTCAGAATGGTAGGAGAGCTTGTTTTTACGTCTGCTTGTGGACCCTGCCTTTCAACGAATGGTTACTTTAAGCTGCTACTGCTGTCCTTAATTGTATTGAGTGCGTGTGTGTGTGTGCCTGTAAATGTGTTTGTGTATGTATGTGTGTGTGCGTTTGTGTTTGTGTATTTATGGTTTATATATGCGTGCGTCGACCAATAATAGGATTTGGCTTTTTCGCAAAAACATTTGTTTAAATCAGATTAATTTATTGTAAATTAGCTGATATCCTTCAATAAAAATTCAAGAAAACATATTTTATTTTCAGACGAGTTTTTAATAAAAAAATTACTTTACGTTGACAGATGATTAAAAAGGGAGCTAACCAGCTATTTTTAGCTAATAAAAAAGGAATCAGCAATAATCGATATGATTTCTACAACAAAATACAATACACAGAGTGTTTTGCTTTTTGAAAATAATAAATTTAATCATTAAATTTTCAAAAAAACACCTTTTTCATTAATAACAAAAATTAAATTTTAAAACATGGGTATTGCGAATTATCGCGAATTAGTGAAAGTACCTACTATCGCATGATTCCTGAAACTATTTATATTGCTTTGTAATTATTCTATGCATAAAGTCTATCTTTGTCTTAATTGTCACTTCTAATTCGCTTCTGGGAAAGTTTTTCGGTTACCGCTTCTTTTTATGGTTCAACTATTGCCATGTTGTTTCTTCAGCAACTTATACTATACGTCTCTTGTGTGTCCAGAGAATTGGATCTGTTCTCATTTTTTGACTCAGGAAGAACACCTCTGACTCAAGTTGTACGTTCGGGTCTCTTCTGTAATATCTGTGGTATCTCTACGATAATTCTCTATTCTTGCGTTGTATGTACGAACATTGTAGTATTTTACCTAAGTGAAGTGTCTGCCCGTCTTCCGGTACTTGGTAAAATATGTGTAATTTTTTCTTTTAAGAATCATCAGATATAAAAAAAATTGATTAATAATAGAAAATATATTTCACTGCTTGATGAGGGGCTAATACGCAAGCATCGAAACATAACTGCTCTTTTTTTGCAATAAACTGATTTATCATAAACACCATTAAAAACAATTGCTGCCTAAATGCGCAAATATATGAGCTGTGATACGGCGAAACAGATATGTCTGCGGATGAATATATATATATATATATATATATATATATATGCAGTCCTCCGCAGACAGATCTATTTCTCAGCTCATCAGTACGGTTAGACATCCGATTGCTTTTAGTCAGAATTAAAACCAGAAATATATATATATATATATATGTGTGTGTGTGTGTGTGTGTGTGTATATAAACATATATGTGTATATATATATAAATATTTTTATATATCAAAAAGCTTTTAGAAAAATCTCTGATAAATTAGGGAAATTTTTTGCTTTCACGCGTTTAGTTTTTTAGGATTTTATTGGACGAAAGTGGAGTTTAATTTTACGCATTTTTTTAATCGTATCAGCCCGAGCAAGGCGATAGCGCCACTGATATGCAGGGGGCTGTGTAATAGTGAAAAGAATGGACAAGATAAGCCGGAAACCACATCCTAAACAGAGAACAACGGATGAGCTTCTTAACCTGTTCAATAAACGTGGGTGGAGAGTGAACCGGGCGATAGATAGAGCTATCTACTCCAATTGAAAAAAAAAAACAAAGTGAGAAGATTGGAAAAGAGAATGCCGGAAACCACATCCTAAACAGGGAATAAGGGATGAGCCACTTAACATGTTCAATAGACGAGGGTTGAATGTGAACCGGGCAAGAGATAGATCTTTCTACTCCAAATGGAAAAAAAAAACAAAGTGAGAAGTTTGGAAAAGAGAAAGCCGGAAAACACTTCCTAAACAGGTAACAAGGGATGAGCCTCTTAACCTGTTCAATAGACGTGGGTGGAGTGTGAACAGGGCGATACATATAACTATCTACTCCAAATGAAAAAAAAACAAATTGAGAAGATTGGAAAGATAAAGCCGGAAACCACATCCAAAACAGGGAACAAGGGATGAGCCTCTTAACCTGTTCATTAGAAGTGCGTGGAGTGTGAGCCGGGCGATAGATAGATCTATCTACTCCAATTGAAAAAAAAAAGTGAGAAGATTGGAAAATAGAAAGTCGGAAACCACATCCTAAAAAGTGAACAAGGGATGTGCCTCTTAACCTGTTCAATAGACGTGTGTTGGGTGTGAATCGGGAGATAGATAGTTCTATCTACTCCAATTGAAAACAGAAAAAAAAAGAAAATGAGAAGATTGGAAAAGAGAAAGCCGGAAACCACATCCTAAACAGGGAACAAGGGATGTGCCTCTTAACCTGTTCAATAGACGTGTGTTGGGTGTGAATCGGGCGATAGATAGTTCTATCTACTCCAATTGAAAACAGAAAAAAAAAAGAAAATGAGAAGATTGGAAAAGAGAAAGCCGGAAACCACATCCTAAACACAGAACAAGGGATGAGCTTCTGAACCGGTTCAATAGACGTGGATGTAGTGTGAACCGGGCGATAGATAGATGTATCTACTCCAATTGAAAACAAAAAACAAAGTGACAAGATTGGAAAAGAGAAAACTGGAAACCGCATCCTAAATATGGAACAAGGCAGTAGGCTCTTAACCTGTTCAATAGTCGTGGGTGGAGTGTGAACCGCGCGATTGTTAGCTCTATCTACTCCAATTGAAAAAAACAAACAAAATGAAAAGATTGGAAAAGACAAAGCCGGGAATCACACCGTAAACAGGGAACAAGGGATGAGCGTCTTAACCTGTTCAATAGACGTGAATGGAGTGTGAACCGGGCGTTAGATCTCTCAATTCCAATTGAAAAAAAAAAACAAAGTGAGAAGATTGGAGAAGAGAAAGCCGGAAAACACATCCTAAACAGGGAACAAGTGATTAGCCTCTTAACCTGTTCATTAGACGTGAATGGATTGTGAACCGGGCGATAGATAGATCAATCCACTCCAATTGAACAAAAAGGGAGAAGATTGGAAACGTGAAAGCCGGAAACCACATCCTCAACAAGTAACAAGTGATGAGCCTTTTAACCTATTCAATAGTCGTGGGTTGGGTGTGAACCGGGCGATAGATAGATCTATATACTCCAATTGAAAAAAAAAAACAAAGTGAGAAGATTGGAAAAGAGAAAGCCGGACACCACATCCTAAACAAGGAAGACAGGATGAGCCTTTTAACCTGTTCAATAGACGTGGGTAGAGTGTGAACCGGGGTATATTTAGTACTATCTATTCCAATTGAAAAAAAAAGGGAGTGAGAATATTGGAAAAGAGAATGCCGGGAACCATATCCTAACGTGGGAGCAAGGGATGAGTCTCTTAACCCGTTCAATAGACGTGTGTCGAGTGTTAACCGGTCGATAGATAGATCTATCTATTCCAATTGCAAAAAATAAAAAATAAAAAAACAAAGTGAGAAGATTGGAAATGAGAAAGCCGGAAACCATATCCTAAACAGTGAACAAGGGTCAAGCCTCTTAACCTGTTCAATTGATGTGGGTGGAGTGTGAACCGGGTGATAGACAGATCTATCTACTCCAGTTGAGAAAAAACCTCAGAAGATTGGAAAAGAGAAAGCCGGAAACCACATATTAAACAAGGAACAAGGGATGAGCCTTTTAACCTGTTCAATAGTCGTGGGTTGGGTGTGAACCGGGCGATAGATAGATCTATCTATTCCACCTGAAAACAAAAAAAAAAAAACAAAATGAGAAGATTTGAAAAGAGAAAGCCGGAAACCTCATCCTAAACACGGAACAAAGGATGAGCCTCTTAACCTGTTCAATAGACGTGGGTGGAGTGTGAACCTGACGATAGATAGATCTATCTACTCGAATTGAAAAAATACAAAGTGATAAGATTGGAAAAGAGATAGCTGGAAACCACATCCTAACAAGGGATGAGCTTTTTAACCTGTTCAATTGACGTGGGTGTAGTGTGAACAGGGCTACATATAGATCTATCTACTCCAATTGAAAAAAAAATGAGAAGATTGGAAAAGAAAAACCGGAAACCACATCCTAAACAGGGAACAAGTGATGAGCCTCTTAACCTGTTCAATAGACGTGGGTGGAGTGTGAACCGGACGATTGATAAATCTCTCTACTACATAAAAAAAATGCAAAGTGAGAAGATTGGAAAAGAGAAAGCCGGAAACCACATCCTAAACAGAGAACAAGAGATGAGCCTCTTAACCTGTTCAATAGACGTGGGTGGTGTGTGAACCGGGCGATAGTTAGATCTATCTATTCCAATTGATATAAAAAAACAAAGTGAGAAATTTGGAAAAGAGAAAGCCGCAAAACACATCCTAAATTGCGATCAAGTGAACCTGTTCAATAGACGTGGGTGAAGTGTAAACCGGGCGATAGATAGATCTATCTACTCCAATTCCAAAAAAATAACAAAAAACAGAGAAGATTGGAAAAGAGAAAACCGGAAACCACATCCTCAACAAGGAACAAGGAATGAGCCACTTAACCTGTTCAATAGTCGTGGGTTGGGTGTGAACCGGGCGATAGATAGATCTATATACTCCAATTGAAAAAAAAAACAGAGTGAGAAGATTGGAAAAGAGAAAGCAGGAAACCACATCCTAAACAGGGAACAAGGGATGAGCCTCTTAACCTGTTCAATAGACGTGGGTGGAGTGTGAACCGGGCGATAGATAGATCCATCTACTCCAATTGAAAACAAAAACAAAGTGAGAAGATTGGAAAAGATAAAGCCGGAAACCACATCCTAAACCAGGTACAAGGGATGAGCCTCTTAACCTGTTCAATATACGTGGGTGGAATGTGAACCGGGCGATAGATAAATCTATCTACTTCTATTGAAAAAAGAAAAAAACAAAGTGGGAAGATTGGAAAAGATGGAATTGATTTTTATATATATTTATATGTAATAATTAATTTTTTCCATTTAAATTAAACTGTAATAAAATAGGTAATTTAGTTAAATACTCAGTAACATTTATATTATGATAGTTCTATACAAAGCGCGTGTATATAACTATAAAACGAGAATATCGATAAAGACTAAATGAGCTAACGAATTACGTCCTCTGAGGAACTTTTCAAAGCAAATCCAAGGATATCATTTTGTAACATTTATTTATAGACAAGACCAAAAACCTATGTTATTTTAACAAAATTTTTACATTTAAGAAACACCCGTGAATATTTATCAGTTGAGCTGAAATATCTAGTTATGTTATGGATGACGCTAAGTGACATAATTTAATGCCTTATTAAAAAACGTATGTAAAAAAAGTTCTGAGATATTTTTAAGCAAAATAATTAAATTATTTTAATTTTTGAATAATTTATGCGTAATATCTAGGTATGTTATGAAGGACTCTAAGTGACATAATTTAATGCCTCATAAAGAAAAGTAGGTAAAATAAATTCTGGGATATTTTTAGGCAAATTAATATTTAAATTATTTTAATTTGGGAGAAATTGATGCGTAATATCTAGGTATGTTATGGAGGACGCTAAGTGACATAATTTAATGCTTTATAAAGAAAAGTAGGTAAAATAAGTTCTGGGATATTTTTAGGCAAATTAATATTTAAATTATTTTAATTTGGGAGAAATTTATGCGTAATATCAAGGTATGTTATGGAGGACGCTAAGTGACTTAATTTAATGCCTTATAAAGAAAAGTAAGTAAAAGAAGTTCTGGGATATTTTTAGGCAAATTAATATTTATATTACTTTAATTTGGGAGTAATTGATGCGCTATATATTTAAAATAACATAAGGTTAAGAATTCTTGTAATGATTTAAAATTACCTTACTATATGTTATAAATCTTGAGTTTTTCTGTATAGATACTTTTATAAAAGTGGTCAATTTGTCGATCATTTCTCTCTCTCTATCTCTGTCTGTCTGTCTGTCTGTCTGTCTCTCTCTCTCTCTTTTGCTTGAGGTAAAAGGATTATTAAAAAAAAGAATATATATATGTATATATATATATCGTGGGTGATCGAATTTGAAGGATGCAAATATGCTAGGTGACGCGTTCGTTCTTCGAAAGAACTTCTTCAGACAGAATCCTTTTGTTTTAGTGATGGAAATATGGAAAATATTGGTTATTGTTATAGAAGCGTTAAAGTTTTATATATCCTTCAATGTACTAGAATCTTTTTTTTCTTTAATTAAGAAAGACGATATATTTTACGATTAGTCAGTCAGTTAAGTGCCATACGTGATACACACGCTTTGGGCAATCATGTCTCAAAAGAGACATGACTGACTGGGCAGAAGATTATCATGCAGGAGTTTGCCATTACTTTTTGCGGTAGACTATAGAACCTAGCCTGTCCTTTTATTTAACCCATAACTGTAGGGCAGAGTCTGATTAATACCTTTCCCAAGGGTATTAGCTCGTACGTGAATGCAAGGAATTCAACTGGAATTCAAATTTTGGAACTGTACGATACCGAACGAAAATTTACTCTGGAAGAAATCTGCTCCCCTTTTATGCTTTAATAAATTATTTTCTCTTTCTATGGGTAAGTATTTGAATGCTATCACAATGCGTTTAGTAAAGTAAAGGAAGGTAAAGAATGTGTTGGGTATTACCTATTTATTATTCATTCATATTTTGAGATCAGAATCTCATTTCAGAATGATAGGAGAACTTGATTTCACGTCCGCTGGTAGTCAGTCAGTTAAGTGCCATACGTGATACACGCTTGGGCGATCATGTCTCTCTCGAGACGTGACTGACTGAGCAGAAGCTTATCCCGCAGTAGGTTGCCATTGCTTTCTGCGGTAGACTGGTTGCCGACCAAGGCTATAGAACCCAATCTGTCCTGCTATTTAACCCATAACTGGAAGGAAGAGACGGATTAATACCTTTCCCAAGGGTATTTGCGCGTAAGTGAATACAATGGATTCAACTGGAATTCGAACTCGGCTCCCCGGCTTCTCGTTCCGAGCCGATATCCACTGTACCACAACGCACATCAGTGCCTTTATTTTCTCTTTTCATATCTGGTCGGATAATCCTACTATTCACCTAGGGGCTCTTGACAGCATCCAAAGGAGAGTCCGTAATGTGATCGATCCTGAATTGGCAGCTCAGATACAGTCACTTTCTCACCGGCGCAATGTGGCTTCCCTCTATCTCTTCTACAAAATTCTTATACATTTCTTATACTTAGTTTCCTCCCCACCATCCCCGATTCCAAAAATGTAAAAATTATTTCCTCTGAAGAGGTTCTTTTGTTGTACGAAACGCGTCACATAATCTTTTTCCCATAAAATCATCTAATTACCCACCATTGGATATACATTTATATATATCACTTCAAAATATATATATATGTATATATCATCTCCTCCCACACACAGCATATATATATATATATATATATATATATATATATATATATATATATATAGTCTTTGTATGCAAATAAATCTCTGAAGAGAAAAGGACAAGTGATTTTTCAAATAAATTTATCCCTTCGTCGTGTCACTGTGCTAGAGAAAATAGTCCAATGCCTATCATTCAGAAATATCTTTTTTCATTTATTATTCATAATGAATGAAAAAATGGAAATTCCACGTTGATTTCTTTTATATTATTCCCGAAGAATATCTTTGGCAGACTGTTGTCACGCGAATCTGTCAGTAATATCTATCTTGTTACTACAACTCTGAAATGAAATGCAGCCACAACAAAGACAGTGATTCCTCACAATGGAAAGAAGTCTTCTAACTTCAGTTCTCTGACAACGCAGGGAAAAACAGAAACAAACAATATCGACTTAGTTGCTTTCTTCGTCGAACGACGCGAGACCAGCCGAAAATAAAGGACACTGTTGCAGCTTGTCAGTCTATATCAAAGGTTTATTGTCTTTTGTTCTCTATCCGTTTCCTTATTTGCTCAGTCATGTTTTGTTCTTACCAATTCCATTTCTGTCAATAAATCCGCGTTTATTTGTATGGAACCGGTTTCAGCTAGTCATTAACAGACTACATAAAATTATGTGAACCATTTAAAAAAAATAAAAGAAAGAAATCCTTAGCTCTCCGAGATTCCCTAATGGCGATTCTTATGCCAAATTTATTCTTCGTTTTCTCTTTGTTTACCTTTTAAAAGAAAGAAAATTTAATTTTACGTTCGTTCTATAAAAATTTTGACTTTTATTATTTTAGGAAACAAGAATTTACTTGGACAACCAGACTGGCATCAAGTTAACTTATACAGTTAGATCAACCAAATGCAGCCGACAAATGCCATCTCTTATCCACTTAACTCCAGCCCTTTCTACATCATCCCGCGTATCTTGTTCTTTTTCTTGCTCTCTATGTGCGTTGTGGTACAGTGGATATCGGCTCGGAACGAGAAACCGGGGAGCCGAGTTCGAATTCCAGTTGAATCCATTGTATTCACTTACGCGCAAATACCCTTGGGAAAGGTATTAATCCGTCTCTTCCTTCCAGTTATGGGTTAAATAACAAGACAGATTGGATTCTATAGCCTTGGCTGGCAACCAGTCTACCGCAGAATGCAATGGCAACCTACTGCGGGATAATCTTCTGCCCAGTCAGTCATGTCTCTTTCGAGACATGATCGCCCAATCGTGTATCACGTATGGCACTTAACTGACTGACCTTCGCAACTGTCTTCACTCCTGTGTTCGCATCCTTCTCTTGCCTTTTCTCTTTCACCCCATGTAGCTGGTTCGTCTTTGTCTTCACTCTCTTCCTACCTAATACTTCAACGTTAACGCCTTGCTTGGGGGTGAAATGATTAAAAATTCTTCTTTCGTTTTAATAATTCAAAATCGTCTACAGTTGTTATATTCTATTTGTGTCGCTTCATTTACCAGAAATTAGGCCAGAATAAATCCCGAAAATTTATACATTAAATCAGATTTTTTTTTTCAATTGGAGTAGATAAGATCTATCTATCGCAAAGTTCATACTCCACCCACGTCAATTGAACAGGTTAAGAGGCTCATCCCTTGTTCCCTGTTTAGGATGTGGTTTCCGGCTTTCTCTTTTCTAATCTTCTCACTTTGGTTTCTTTTCTTTTTTCAATTGGAATAGATAGTTCTATCTATCGCCCGGTTCACCCTCAACCCACGTCTATTGAACAGGTTAAGAGGCTCATCTTTTGATCCCTGTTTAGGATGTGGTTTCCGGCTTTATCTTTTCCAATCTTCTCACTTTGGTTTCTTTTTTTTTTTTCAATTGGAGTAGATAGATCTATCTATCGCCCGGTTCACACTCCACCCAGGTCTATTGAACAGGTTATGAGGTTCATCTTTTGTTCCCTGTTTAGGATGTGGTTTCCGGCTTTCTCTCTTCCAATCTTTTCACTATTACGTAGCCCCCTGCACATCAGTGACGTCATCGCCTTGCTCGGGGTGATACGATTAAAAAAAAGGAAGAAAAGATTATGGGAACACTGTGGTGTAGAGAGTAAAACACTACGCCTCCTTGGTCTCACGCTTTCAGCGGACCTCAAGTGGAATGACTATATCGAATCCATTGCTTAGTCCGCTGCTATGAAAGTCGGTTCTCTGTGCAGGGCCCGGAAGTTTTTTCCGTCTGAATCTATCCTGCACGTATATAAATATACTATCCGCCCGTGCATTGAATACTGCTGCCACATCTGGTCGGGTGCCCCTGCTATTCTCCTCGGGGTTCTTGACAAAGTACAACGGAGAGTCTGTAATGTGATCGATACCGACTTGGCAAACCGGCTGCAGTCTCTCTCTCACCGGCGCGACATGGCTTCCCTGTGTCTCTTCTATAAATACTTTCACGACTTCTGCTCCGATGAACTTAGATCACTGATGCCCCCTATGTACGAATTTGCACGAGATACTAGATTAGTAAATAGATCCCTCCCTTTTACAGTGAAACCGATAAAATGTAACCGCAATTTCTACTCCAACAGTTTCTTTTCTCGCGCTTCCCGAGTGTGGAATTCCCTTCCACCTTCCCGACGGTTACAATCTCCAGGAGTTTAAATACAAGGTCAATAGACACCTAACACACTAACTCGCATCCATTCTTTCATACACTCTTCCCATCTACCCAACCCCCAGCCTCGGTATCCTTACCCATCTATCACCCTCCTCCTGACATTTCCTATATCTAACCATTCTTTCTCTTTACCTTCTCCTATATAACCCCATGCGCAATAGTGGCAGTGGAATGTCTTGCTTGGGGTGAAATAATTTTTAAAAAAATTAACGAAGAAGGTTAAGATTACCATGTACGAATTGGGAAGTTTTAGAAAGAAGAACTACAAAAAAAGTTTCTCAACGAGGCAGTTTAAGTTTTCATTCAGTCAGTTAATTGTTATAGTTGATGCTTGGGCGATCATGTCTCTTTCGATATATGTAACTGACTAGGCAAAATGTATTCCCGCAGTGGGTTGTCATTACTTTCTGCAGTAGACCGGTTGCCAACCTATAAAAGCCTATAGAACCCAATCTGTTCTGCTATTTAACCCATAGCTAGAGGGCGAAGAAATTAATAACTTTCCCAAGGGTATTTGCATACATAACTAAAAAAGAAAACGTAGAATAATTAAAACTCAAACGACATATGGAAGAAAAAATATAGAGAAAAGCAAATTTGACCAAATGCAGGTACAAACAATTACAACAATGAGACCAAGCATCAAGTATTGTTATTTTTGTTGTTTTTTTTAATCATTTCACCCCGAGCAATGCGGAAATGCCACTGATGTGCGGGGGGTTACATAACTAAAAGAAGATTAATTAGAAGAGAGAGAAGAGGAGTACAAACCAATTAGAAAGAAGCAATAGAAAGATGAGAATGCAGGTGTGTTGACAGTTTCAAGGGTGGAGAGAAAGGGAAGGATATACGGGGTGGGGGAAAGGCTAGGGTCGAGTGGTTAGTAGATGAGTATTGACATTGCTTTTAAATTTCTGGAGGTTGTAGCCGTTGGAAAGCAAGAATAAGGGAGCGATTTTCACAAGCGGGAAGTGCGAGAGAAGAAGCTGCAGGAGTAGAATTGTCGTCTGCATTGGGCTAACCTAACTGTGAATGAGTGGGACCCAGTTGCCAATGTGGTTGCACGAGTAAACACCTGTTGAGGAGGCACCAGTGACTTAAGTTCGTCTGAGCATAAGCCATGAATGTATAGATAAACAAAAGACAGGAACACCGACGTCGTCATTACGACTCTTAGAATTTACTGTCCTTAAAGACCATTTAAAGTTAACAATGAGAAAATAAATATTACTTCATTTTCTTGAATAATCTTCTTCTTCATGTACCGTGTCCCTACAGGAAGTGGGCGAGCATGGAATTTCACCTCGCCCTGTTCCTTCTCGCTCTTAATATTTTTCCCTGGTTATCTCACCCAAATCCCGCTCTGCCATTCATTTGCTCAGACCTATCAAGTAGGTCTCGCGTTGCTTTTTCCTGTCTCTTTTCTCTATTATCCGTCCTGTGAGTATTAAATTATCCAGACCCTCCGTCCTCATTACGTGTCCCAGGAATCTCACCTGTCTCTGCCAGATGTCAATTATTATTTTTCTTTTCTTTTACATCCTCTCCAACACCTCATCACGTGCTCAGTTTATGTTATCCTCAGCATCCTTCTGTAAAACCGCATTTCTGCTGGCTGCTCCTTCATCCTTGATGAGATCGTCCACCATTCGCTGCTATACAGAAAGACAGATATCACATAGCAGTTCAGCACTCTTTACTTTGTTTCCAATGAGATTTTCCTGTCTCTCAGTAACCTGGTTAGCTTTTGAAATGTGTTGTTGGTCATGCCAATGCTTCTTTGCGTCTTAATGTCGCACTTTCCTTCCTCTGTTAGAACACTTCCTAAGTATTTAAAATAGACAATCACGTTTCGCAAAAGATTTCTTTTATTATGATAACTGACAAAACCATTTTCGGTAAAAGTTTAGACGGCTATTTTTTATCGTTTTCTCTGCGGTTATGTATGTGGATTCATCATCTTCTTCTTCTTCTTCTTCTTCTTCTTCTATGTGCCCTGTTCTTTCAAGACGTAGGTGATCATGGCTTTCCACGTCTCCCTATCCCTGGGTGCTCTTAGCATGCCTTCTCCTGTTACACACACAAAATAATCATGGATAAGCAATATCACATACGTTTAACACATACTAGCAGTATAGCCCGGCGTTGCTTGGGTGTAATGAAAGCTTTAAAACTAATTCAAGGTCCTGGAGCTCAGACTTTTTGGACGTTGGCACGAAAGACTAAAAAGCAATAATTGTTTCCAGTTAAAGCGAAACCGTAGACTAAAAGAAAAATGAATGGATGTAAGTCAAATTTTGATTTCCTAGTATCGATATCAAGTAAGTTTTTTCGTCGTAAACTGAATTTTGAAGACTAAATAAGTCCTCAGAGTAAATGGTAACATGACTAAGACTAAGAATTACAATTATACCTACTTAGAGCCAAACCTGAAGCAAAAACTAAAATAAAAGGGCTGAAAAAAATAAAGACATACAGGCAGATAAACAGGCACACACACACAAACATCTTGCGTTTTATATATATATATTATCGATTTTCTGCACTATTGTAAGAACTGCAACCTTGAAACTTCTGAATATCGTTTCTTATGTCTTTGTCTATGAGTGTATCAAATTTGATTAAAATCGAACAACTCCTTCGATAACCCGAGTTTTGCGATAATCGATTATCGATATTCATCTAGGGTACCTCGATACAAAACCTAGCTAAGAACACTCGCAGACGCTTATAGTACAACTGTGAAAATTTTCAAGAAAATCGGTTCAGCCGTTTCGGGGTCTATAGTTAACGGACACACACACACACACACACACACACACACACACACACACATTTCCATTAATAAATAAGTTTAGACAAACAGAACGAAAGTAGACTACTATCGGAATAGTATACCGTTTATTGACTATGTTGAAAGGTATAAGATAAATCAAAGTACTCCTTTTTATTTATGTACCGTGTCCTTTCGGGACGTAGGCTATCATAGACTTCCATTTGGCTCTGTCTTTTGTCGCTCTCAATAATTTTTCTCTTGGTATCTATAAGCCCCGCTCCGTCATCCATTTGCTCAGACCTAACCTGCTTTACCATGTTTCTCCTTCACTTTATCCGACCTATGAGTATTAAGTTCTCCAGGCCCTCTTTCCTTATTACGTGTCCCAGAAACCTCATTTGTCTCTTCCTGATATTTAGTATGATTTTTCTTCTCGTTTGCATCCTTTCTAACACCTCATCCTTGCACACATTACCTGTCCATGGTATCCTCTTCATAGTTCTGCAGAACCACATTTCTGCTGCATCAAGCCTTCCCTTCATCCTTGATGAGATTGTCTATCATTCACTTCCATAATGAAGGACAGATATCACATAGCAATTTAGTACTCTTTTCTTTGATTCTAATGAGATCTTCCTGTCTTTCAGTACTCTGGTTAGCTTCTGAAATGCGTCTTTGGCCATCAGGCCAATACGTCTTTGGATTTCCATGTCTCATTTTCCATACTCTGTCAAATTTTTCCCAAGTATTTGAATTTTTTACTTGTTTTATTTTAGTTCCTCCCGCTTATAGTTGTCATATTGACCTCCTCTTTTTACTGTGGATGTGCATTGTGGTCCAGTGTATATCGACTCGGAACGAGAAATTGGGGAGCCGAGTTCAAATTCCAGTTGAATCCATTGCATTCACTTACGCATAAATACCCTTGGGAAAGGTATTAATCCGTTTCTTCCTTCCAGTTATGGGTTAAATAGCAGGACAGATTGGGTTCTACAGCCTAAGCCGGCAACCTGTCTACTGCAGAAAGCAATGGCAACCTACTGTGGAATAATCATCTGGCATGTCTCGAAAGTGACATGATCGACCAAGCGGGTTTCACGTATGGCACTTAACTGACTGAATGAAGATTGGTCTACTTAGGTCCTCCGGTAAATTAGAGTGAACCAATATGTGGGTCAAGGAAAATTTATGACAATAGGTAAGTGTAATGATCCGTAAATGCAATAAACAAATTCGATAATTAGATCTATATTTTATACATTACTTTGTTCTGAATTCTGTAAATACTATACAAATAAAAATTGTTTTATAATTTTTGAAGAAGAACAGTGAATGACCTGCTTAACAAGCTTGTGTAAGTGGTTGGCAGAAGAAGGATTATAAGAGTCATCAAAAAGAAAAACCATTCTGGTATCTACAAAGAACATCCTGAAAGAACATGAAATAGCATAACATAAATTTTATTTAGTTTCAATTTATTTTGAAGAATTAGAAAACCAACTTGAACAAAATTTTCATACAACAACAGCTGATTGGATTATTTTCATTTTAATTTTTAACCTTTATGACACTAGAATTTTTGCAAACTCGCTGACAAGTGTCGAAATACTCACAGTATTTCGCATTGTTCAAGTTATCACTAAAACTTTATGTTCGAGTGCTTAAACACGTCGGTTCAATTGACGGCTATTATTATGCCTAGGGGTCGCAGGTTCAAATCGTACTATTTCGGTTAATTCCATTTCATAGCATTTCGTGAAATATATATGTAAATTTTCTCGATCAGTTTTCTCTCTCTCTCCATATATATACATACAGTGCGCATGTGCATATTTGTGTATAATGGACTCTTTCGTATAATGACTAAGTATAAGCAATTAATTATCGGAACACGCCTCTAAAAATTTATCTGCACAGGCAAGAAGGCTCGTGATCAAAAGTTACGTTTGTCTGCAGTTTCAGATTTTAGAAATGGTTTAAGCACCGAAAGTTTTTACTGCCTTCACATAAAACGATGGTATATAACGCTCGATCAGTAACTTTATCGACACTGGTCACCATGCAATACATCAATCATACCTCCCTTTTTACTCGAAAGCACACATTAGCTAGCTATATTATTCAGTTTATATCTATCTTTTGCTAAGATTTACAAACTCTACGTTTAGTTCAATTTGGCAAACCAATCGATGAAATTTGAATAAGCTGATTTATTTGGTAAAATACTTTAACAAATAACGTGCTTCGAGATTTAATGTCAATTAAGTGCCATACGCAATACACGTTTTTTTTCTCGAAAGAGATATGATTGACTGGGCCAAAGATTTTATCACAGTAGATTGCCATTACTTACCGTGTAGACTGATTGCCAATTAAAAGATATAGAACCCAATATGTTCTGCTAGTTAACCCATGGCTGGAAGGAGAAGATACGGATTAACACCTTTCCTAATTGTATTTGTGAGTAAGCTAATGCAACGAATTCAACTGGAATTCGAACTCAGCTCTCCGATTTCTCGTTCCAAGCCGATATCCATTGCATCACAACGCATATACACTATTTTAAAATTTCTTTAATTTAATTTAATTTAATAGGATTTCTTGGCAGATAAGATATTTCTAGGAGAATTCCTTTTTTTTTTCAACATCGAAGAATAAATTCTTAGAATTGCTTATTCTTGAACATAAAACATAGAACTGACAATGCGTAAATGTTTATTTCTATAGCCAAATTACAACTTTTTGAAGCGTTTTGCCTTGTGAATTGTTTATGGTCATCGCAAACGCAGGGCGGACCGAAAATTAAATCCTAAAGAATGGATATGCAAAACATATTGCATTTTTATCAAATAAGTATAGTTATTTTAATCATTAAATTGTTTTAAAAATAGTTGGAGTATTTTGTATTCAGACAATGTAACAGAAAATCCCAAAGATTAACGAGATGATTTAACAACCGACAAATTGAATTTATTTTTTAAACATTATTTATAATCGATACTCGCATTTTAGTAGATATTGTTTTTAATCAAACTTTATATTAATTTTACCGGTCTGATTATTTACGATAAATTTTGTTCCAAAAATGTGTGTCATTCAGCAGGATTCGAACCTGCGACCCCTATCAACATAGGGGAAGTCACCAAGATCTGGTGCATCTTAAACCACTCGACCACGAATGATACCACAGTCTAACACAATTTTCGATTCAAAACAGAATATCTACTCAAATACGAGTATCGATTAAAAATAATGTTCAAACAAATAATTTTAGTATTTTGTATGTTAAATAGTAAAACATCATTTTTCCACAGAAATTGATGAAAATTTATTGTACCAAGCTACGCACCCTCGGGTACTTTATACCGACTTACCTGTTTCGACTATGTTTATTTTAAATGGCGTGACAGATAAACGGTCGGACTAACGGAATTCACAGAATTTTATATATAGATTTTATAGCTGGTTGTAAGTTCAGAGCTCGTTAAACATGTAGTCGTTAAGTGAGAAGTGAATGACTTCACTATAACTGGTCAAATTCTTTTGCCTCTTAATAAATCCGACAAAAATAAATTCAGAATCAAATCGGAATTTCCTTGTTGCGAATGAAAATCGAAGAATCATTTATATGCAAGTCAGCTCAAATACTGAGAGATGGTTAACGAGGCACAAAATGTCTTCCTGCGGGGAATCCGTCTAGAAACAATTCAAGAATTGCATTTGTTTATGTTCGTCAACTCGCGGCCAAGAGGTTTGCTCAGGCAGATACTAACAAGTAAACAAAAAAGCCCGTGAAAACAGATCGCTAATGAAGAAACAGTGTAGATTTTCAAATCTGGCTTGTTAAATATGATTTAAGGTCGCGTTCATAAATTCCACACGTTTACAGAAGAACACAGGTCATTGCAATTTGACGGTAAACCGTACAATAATTGAATCTTTAACAAAAGCTACTTGACACTACCATGCAACAAAGAGAGAGAGAGAGAGAGACACACACACACACGCATACATATATATATACATATATATATTGAGAGAGAGAGAAAGTGAGACAGAGATCATAAACAAACATAGATAGATAGATATGAACAGAATGATACAGATAAAAGGAGGGAGATATATGCACTCACTTGTACAAATTAACTGAAACAAAAAGAATAATGTCTTTCTATAATCTTTCACACTTTTCCTGATCACGTACACGTCGTCTGTTGGCGTTTTTGATAGATAGATAGATAGATAGATAGATAGATAGATAGATAGATAGATAGATAGATAGATAGAAAGAAAGAAAGAGAGAAAGAAAGAAATAAACTGAATAAGATAGCTAGCTAATGTGTGCTTTCGACAAAAAGGGAGGTAAGATTGCATGGTAACCACTGTCGAGAAAAATACTGATTAAGCGTTACATACCGTCGTTTTATGTGAAATGGCAAAAGATTTCGGTGCTTAATCCATTTCTAAAATCTGAATGTAACAAACGTAACTTTTGATCACGAGACTTCTTGCCCGTGCAGATAAACATTTTAGAAGTGTGTTCCGATAAATAATTGTTTATGCTTAGTCATCATGCGAAAGAGTCCATTATGCACACGGGCACTCGTATATATAGGAAGTAGAGACTCCGACTGACACCAAATCGGTCGAGTTTTGATCCCGGCCAGAAGCAAGTGGATATGTCTAGCCACACTGATGAGCTGTGATACAGCGAAACGGGCTTGTATGTGGATGACTAATATATTATGCTCTCTTTACGATTGAGCTCTCTGGAGAATAAAATTTTAAAAACAGTTTCCACTTCGGCTATAATGCGTGACTCTTCAGAAATGAATTGAGTTCTCTCGGTGACTGGCGTCTGTATACACTACTTACATACAAGACGTTAAAATTTCCCTATATATATATATATATATATATATATATGTGTGTGTGTGTATATATATATATATATATATATATATATATATATGAGTGATTTGAATATATGGATTGAAATCCGACAAAATGAATAGAATAAGTAATGAAAATGTTAAAAACACGTTTTCCTCCGTTATTTGCTTTTCCGTGTTGCTTAAACTTACGTCGATTTAACACAGCTGTCTGTTAATTTTTAGTTACATTCTCCCGTTTTTTTGCGAACCCAGACGATGTCAATTTTTTTTTTCTTTTCTTATTTATTTGATTTTATTCTATCTTTTTCTTTTTCGTTTTCGTTTTCTTTTTCTTTTTCTTTCCCTTTATTTTTATTTTTATTTTATTTTATTTTATTATTTATTTTTTAATTTCTTTGCAATCTATTTAAAAAGGAAAAGTAGACTAATTTTTCTCCAGTTTCTGAAAGGTTTTTTCTGTTGCTGAGGTGATGTGTCGTCCCCCGTGGGGATCTTCATATCGAAATGGCCATTCAACATCTTTGAATTAATCCTTTTTTAATATATATATATATATATATATATATATATATACTAGCAGTATATATATATATATATATATATATATATATATATATATATATAGTGCTAGTATACACCGCTTACATACATGACGTTAAAATTTCCCTTCTCTGACCCCATGGCTTAGGAAGTAGAGACTCCGACTGACACCAAATCCGTCGAGTTTTGATCCCGGCCAGAAGCAAATGGATAGGTCTAGCCACACTGATGAGCTGTGATACAGCGAAACGGGCTTGTATGTGGATGAATAATATATATATATATATATATATATATATATATTGAGAAAGAGTGAGAGAAAACTGGAGAAATTTTACATATATATTTCACTAAATGCTACAAAATGGTATTAACCGACATATTTTTCGAGAAATCTTGTAAGGAAAATATGCATCCTTCTGCATGATTTGAACCTGCGACCCCTAGGCATAGTAAAATCCGTCAAATGAACCGACGTGTTTAAGAACTCAAACATAAAGAAATTACTAGAATTATAATTAGTAGAAAGCATCTACTCAAATACGAATATCCATTAAAAAAATGTTCAAACAAATAAATTGAAACATATGTCGGTTATATTTCATTTCATAGATTTCCGTAACATGTCATGAAATAAAATTGTTTTCTTCTATGTGCCATGTCCTTTCACGTGTCCCTCTCCCTGGATGATCTTAGCACGCTTTTTCTTATTACCCCATCAAAACCTCGCACTACCATCCACCTGTTCAGACCCTTCAAATATGTCATCCGCTGCTTTCCCCACTCTCTCTCTCTTTCCCTCTAACTGACCTGTAAGTATCAGACTCGCCAAGTCCCCCTTCTTCATCACATGTTCCAGGAACTTTAGCTGTCATTTCTTGATTTAAGTATTAAATTCCTTTTCGTTTCCATCCCTTCCAGAACCTCATCATTGCTCACATGCTTGATCCATCTGTAGAACCACATTTTAGTTGCTTCAAGTTTTTCCTTCATATTTGATGATATTGTCCATCATTCGCTGCCATACTGAAGAATAGACATCACATAGCAATCCAGTACTCTCTTCTTTCTCTCTAGTGAAATTATCCTGTTTTTAATACTCTGATCAGCTTCTAAATGCGTCCTTCGCCATAACAGTTCGCCTTCGGATCTGTGTTGCAGTTTCCGTCTTCCGTCAGAACACTTCCCAAATTCTTAAATTTTTGAACCTGCTTGATTTTAATATAATTAACCTGTAATTGGTATTTTAGGCTCCTCTGTTTGCTGATAACCATACATTAAGTCCTTTCTTTCGACTTTTTTCATCTACCTTTTTTTAAGGAGTACTCGTAGTTTTCTTTCTGTGACGGCAATCAGCATTGTATCCTCTGCGTATCGTTGTTCAGATTGTGACCTACAATGACGAATCCTGACATATCTTCTAGGGTTCTCAGAATAGTCCTTCTGTATAAATTGAAGAGATCCGGTGAAAAAAACACATCCTTGTCTTAAGCTTCTTTTTATTTTTGTATATCTGCTGAATTCGTTTCCTGTCAATATGCAGGCTGTTTTTATCGCCCTTTTTGATAATATCCTAAGCATAAATATCGCATTCCTTGTTCTAATGTCCTTGACAAAACCGTACTTTTCTAGTCCTATTTCAGGCCTGATTCTGATTCGCGCTCTATTCATCAGGATTCGGACAATGAGTTTCGTTATGTGGCTCATCAAACTGATTGTTCGGTGAAGTCGCATTTATTTGCGCCTAGCTTCTTAGGCAGAACTATGAAGATTGATCTACTTAGGTCAATATTGCAGATTTAATTTATTATTTCCATAATTTTCTCTATGCCGAAATCTTCCAAGACTATCAGCATCTCTATCACAATGCCGTCTGGTCCAGTTGTTTTGTTCCTATTCAGTTTGGTCATTCCAACATTCACATCGGATTTTTAGTATTTCCGGTCCGTCAACCTCTTTTTCTACTATCGCTTACTATCTCTTGTCGTGGAAGAGATCTTTTATATATTCTTTACATCTCTGGAATATTTCCTCTTTCTCTAATATGATCTTTCCATCCTTGGATTGTATACATCTTGTTGTGGAACATGTTCTTTGTCCTGTCAGTTTCCTTATTTCTTTATGCATTTCTCTCTTATTAGTCTTGCTCAATCTCTCTACTTCTGCTTATTTGTTGTTGAGACATTCCTCTTTAAACTGTTTGCACATGGTCCTTATGTTTTTTGTAGTTGTTTCTATTCAGTTCTATGTCTTGATATATTTTTCTGTCTCCTCGTCAGGTCAAGAATCTCTTCAGTCATCCACTCGTTTTTTCTTCTACGTCTGATTTCCTCTTGGACCATGTATTTTACTGATGTCACTAGCGCTTCCTGTAGTGCGTCTCGTTCGGAAGGCAACGAGATACGACACTTCTATCATTTCCGAGCATAACCATGTTTACATTAGCATACGAAAACAGATCAGATATGAATATTACGAAAAATCAGGAATTTATGTATTTATAATGCTTCATTCGTGGTCGAATGGTTAAAGTCCGTCAGATTAATTGAAGAATTCCTCTTTTCTAGGGGCCAGATATTTTTTCTAACAATATTACTTGGATATTCGAACCTGTAGATTTAGACAAGTACTTTGTTTAACTATAGAAAAAAAATCAGAAAAAAACAGAGTTTCTACTCAAGTATGAGTATCCATTAAAATGTTGAAATAAATAAATCACGCACGCACACACATACACACACACATACACATATATATATATATATATAATTTCTCGATTAGTTTCTCAAAATTTAATATATACATACATGCATATATACTTACAAAAATGTAATGTATTTTAATTATTTATTAATCCGACATATTTTATTATTTATTATTATTAGTTATTTCTAAGTGATACCCTATTTTCGTGTACCGGCTTGAATATTTAGGAAATCTTATTAAATATAAGAGCTTTGCAGTAGGATATTGTTTAACTTCTTCCAACCACTCCTCCTTAATTTTCTGAATATTCATGAATTCGTCTTATATTTTCTAAAATATATCATTTTCAATTTTTTTGTAAAGAATCAGCTGAACAAGAACAATATTGTTTTGAAACATGAATATATTTGTGTACTGATATAATGCTTTTATAAACCATTGTAATGAGAAAAAATATATTGTGTATTTAGGTAGCATTCTCTCTTATGCAGGTGTTATTAAAAATGACAGACAAGGTATTATGGTTAATTTTTACATAATGTCATAATGTAATTTTATAATTATTTTTTTCTTTTCAGAACAAATTGTATTCAATTTTTTGTAGAAAATATTAATGTTATTGTCTTTTTCTTATGTCTGTTGTTGCTATTGATGATGTTAGAAAGCAAAAGTCTAATATGGCAATCTATCAGATGGTTAGGGAAGCTATTATTTACGAGCGTTATGGAGTTCTTTGAAGAAAAGAAGGCGAGAGGATGAAAGAAATTTTTAATAACACCAATTTTATATCTAAGAGACTGTGACGAGTAAAATTAAGGTGACAAGAATTTTTAGTAAAGCTTTTTTTTTTAATACTGAAGTAGGGAAAATATTATTATTAGATTCTGTATCAACATCCAATACTTGGTGTTTATTTTTCTTTTTGGCTAAGCTCATATGTAAAGTTGAGGACGGAATTATGTTTTAATGTAGTTTTAAGGTTATCGATTTTTTTTACTTCTTAGCTAAAATGAAAATATCATGGACATAGCGAACATATATTTTCGGTTTGGTAACTTTTTACAAAATCGTGTTTTTTTTTATGTAACATGTAAAGGTTAGAGTCGCACGGACCGAGAGGTTTTCCAACACTTACTCCGTTGGTTTACGTGTAAATATGACCGTTATGGTCGTAGGAATCGAATTTAATGGTGCAGTCATGCAAAATGTTTTTGTGAGTACTAGATTTCATTGATAGTGATGTAATTGAATTATGTTTATATACAGGGTAAAGGATTATATCTATATTATATATATTATATATATTATCTATCTATCTATATATCTATATTATATATATATATTTATATATATATATTTATATATATATATATATTATATATATATATATATATATATATATATATATATATATATATTCTATATATATATATATATATATATATTATCTATCTATCTATCTATCTATATATATATATATATATATATATATTATCTATATTATAATAACAAGGACAATAGAAAATAAATTTTCACCGAAGAATGACGCGAGAAAGTTTTTGTTTGGTTTTGTAGGTTTAAGGATTTGTAGGAATTTGTGAGTTGACTTAGTTGATAGATATAGGGTAATAATATCATTCAGGCATTTTGACAATTGGAATATAGGTGTTGGAATCTGATAAATTATAGGTCGTAACGAGTATACAGGTTTGTGTATTTTAACATTACCGTATAATTATCCAGGTTGATAATCCCTAATAATCTTCACTTTGAAACATCATCCGATAATGCACAACTCCTTGAACAAAAAAAAAAAAAAAATAATAAATAATCTCTTACACAAATCTTCAAACTGACATTGTCAAAAATGACAATTCACTTGCAAGATTTAAACTACAGAGAACAAATATTATTTAAGAATTTCATGTCGTTTGAAGAACCGTGTTCTTGATCAATCCAGGTTCGTCAATAATTACATTAGATACACCACAACCTGTTTGAGGAGAAGACTGACGTTGCCTCTTATGAACATAGTTCAATATGGTCTCATTTAAATACACATGGACAGCTACCAAACTCTCGTTGTAACTCGTTGATAATACAAATATAATAGCATCGGCCACTTGCAAAAAAGGGATAAAAATAACTGAAGCATTAAGAAAAATCTAACACTTGATAATATCAACTACGAATACAGCAACATTCCGCTTACTCTATTTGTTGTATAAAGCATACATATGACTCTACACACATACATAAACACTAGGCATATTCGATTACACGTAAGAGATAAATAAATCATTTACAATGGCTAAAGATATAACCGAAAGCACTCGGAAAATAAAAGATTTGGACAATTTTACATAATTTATACTCCTAAAAAACAAAAATTATATAAAAAACTTAAACATAATACCTTGTTTGCCATTTTTAATAAAACCTGAATATATATATATATATGAGAATTAAAAGTACATTGCGACATGGAAATTTCTATGTTTCGAGATAGAATCTCGTCATCAGGCAATGTTGGAGGTTTGTTGTGAAAATATTTACATTTAAATACAAAAAACATCGTTTGCTACTTATATATGTGGGAAGATAAAATTTATGTGTGTGTTCCTTTTAACTAATCAGATTAAAGATTCATTTTGAAATTTGACCAGGAGTTTCTAGGGAAGACACATTTACTTTTTCTTTCTTTTTTTCTTTTCTTTCCTAACATCCAACATTAACTGATGACGAGATCCTATCTTGAAACATAGAAATTTCTGTATCTCAATGTAACTTTAATTCATAACTATATGATTATATTACGCTCTACAATATTTAATGTATTGAACACAGTTATTAATGCATTGAACCCTGTTTATAAAAAAATAAATGCCAGGGAACTCAAAATCGTAAAACCTATAAAATATAAATATTTATATAAAAATATATATGTGTGTGTGTGTGTGTGTGTGTGGATTCCGGAGGAGGAACCTCCAAAATAATGAACAACAAAAACCGGTATAGAGATAGAAAGTAGGTTATATTAGACGTAATATACAAACTGGAATGCGGGTTAGTCAATTCAGGAATACTATTAGTAGAAATAAATATATACACATCTTGAAGTGAAATATAATGTTCGGGTATTCTACTGAGTGAAGCTCAGAGACAGTCTGGTCTCTGGCTAACTTCGGTATCTGTCAGAATTCTTCGATAACTGTAACGGATCTCTACGATTACTCTCCACTGTAAACTGCAACTACAACTTAGATTCCTGTTTTCTAACTCCAACTACTGTTCTCTATATGGCAGGATTATAATTACACTGAGTTGAGTCCATTATTATATACAAAAAGCGGAGATCCCACAACAATATATATTAGGACTTTGAATAATTTCGCGCCATTCTTTCATGATAAGTAATGTTTTATCTACAGAAATTAGTAAGAAGCATGTTAAACAAAGTACTGTCCATAGCAAAGCACTACTTTTTCTAATTTCCGTAAGTATTTGAATTCAAAGTTGGAAAAGGATACCTATTTTGACGCTAACCACGTATCGACCAATTTTTTGGCGTCTTCATAAGAATGAAAGTGCTGCTCAGCCAGGCCAAGTGACATCGATTGTAACAAGTGATAATTGGCCGGGGCAATGTATGTTGAATTCCGCGATGGAGCATGACTTCCCATTTAAACGTTGCCAAGTAGGTTTTTACCCGTTTTGCAACATGTGGCCTAGAGTTTTGATGTTGCGAAATCACTTTGCTTTGTCTCTGCTCGTATAGCGACAGTTTTTCCTTCAATGCACCACTCAAACACATTAATTGCAGTCGATAACGATCTTCCGTGTTAGTTTTAGTCGGTTTGGGCAGCTCATAAAAAAAAACTACACTCTGCTGATCCCACCAAATGCGGAACAGAAACTACTAACCATAGACATTCAGCTTTGACGCCGATGTATAGCCGGCTTATTTCATAACTAGCAGTATAGCCTGGCGTTGCTCGGGTGTAATGAAAGCTTTAAGACTAATCCATGGTCCTGGAGCTCAGACTCAGCGTAACGTATATTTGTGTGAAGTTTGTTGAGAATCGGATAAAAATTGTTGATTTGTATAAAGACAGATAAACAGACACTCACATAAACACCTTGCCTTATATATATATATATATATATATATATATATATATATATATATATATAATCGATTTTCTGCACTATTGTAAGAACTGCAACCTTGAAACTTCTGAATATCGTTTCTTATGTTTTTGTCTATGAGTGTATCAAATTTGATTAAAATCGGACGATTCCTACTATAACCCGATTTTTGCGATTATTGATTTTCGATATTTATCGGGAGTACCTCGACACAAAACCTAGCTAAGAACACTCGCAGACATTTATAGTACAACTGTGTACATTTTCAAGAAAATCGGTTGAGCCATTTCGGAGTCTGTAGGTAACGGACACACAAACACAGACAGACACACACACCCAAACACACACACAGATACACACACACGCACACACAGACAAAGTTTCATTTTTAAATAAGTTTAGATATTTTATGGTTAGAGTTATCGTAGTATATCTGCTTTTCATCGCCGGTGAAGATACGGTGCAAAAAAAAAACAACTTTCTTTTTCTGCTGTTGAAGCAACTGTTCTCATGTGAAAAGACACCGTTCGACGTCTATCAGTTTCAACTCGTACGTAACAAGTTCAAGTCCATTAGCGTTGCGGTGCAATGGATATCGGCCCGAACCGAGAAATCGGATAGACGAGTTCAAATTCCAGATTATTTTTTTGCATTCACTTACGCACAAATACCTTTGTGTTAATCAGGTCCTTCTTCCTCCAGTTATCGGTTAAATAACAGGACAGATTAATCCTATCGCCCTGGTTAGTAACCAGTCTACCGCAGAAAGTAATGGCAAACTATTTCGGGAAGATCTTCTGCCCAGTCAGTCATGTTTCTTTCGAGAAATGATCACCCAAGCATGTATCACGCTTGGCACTTAATTGACTGACTGAGCTGTTGTCAGTTTTCCCAGTATTAATTGGAGTATTAATTATTTCTTTAAAGTAGAGTTTAATGCCAACATCATGATTGTGTTATTATATTCATTTAGTGTTACGAAACTCAAGTCTCAGTCAAATGGATATTATGAGAAAGAATTGTGTAACTTCTTTAATGGCACAATTTAAAGTTATTCATAAAAAAAAGTAATATGACGGATTTTAATTTATTTTTGTATCACGCCTAATCTAAGAACAAGGCTCTTTAGAAATTTTATTAAGAAACAAACCGCTATCATGTATGTTGTCATTCAATTTCGGTGCAAGGGACTTTTGCACCCACTTTTCTATGATACACCACCCATTCTACTACTTCTCAATTTTCATAAAGTATTACGAATATAAAATGCAAATTTCATTGTAAGCTAATTATGTGCAACTAGCAGTATAGTCCGGCGTTGCTCGGGTGTAATGAAAGCTTTAAAACTAATCCATGATCCTGGACGTTGGCACAAAAGTCTAAAAAGCAATAGTTGTTTCCAGTTAAAGCGAAACCGTAGACTGAAAGAAAAATGAATGCATGTAAGTCAAATTTTGATTTCCTGGTATCGATATGAAATAAGTTTTTTCGTCGTAAACTGAATTTTGAAGGCTAAATAAGTCCTCTGAGTAAATGGTATCATGGCTAAGACTAAGAACTATAATTATACATACTTAGAGCCAAACCCGAAGCAAAAACTAAAATAAAAGGGCTGAAAAATACAGACAAACAGGCAGATAAACCGACACACACACAAACATCTTGCCTTTTATATATATATTATCGATTTTCTGCACTGTTGTAAAAACTGCAACCTTGAAACTTCTGAATATCGTTTCTTATGTCTTTGTCTATGAGTGTAACAAATTTGATTAAAATCGGACGATTCCTTCTATAACCTGATTTTTTGGATTATCGATTTTCGATATTTATCGGGGATAACTTGACACAAACCAAAGCTAAGAACACTCGCGGACGCTTATAGTACAACTGTGTAAATTTTAAAGAAAATCGGTGCAGCCGTTTCGGAGTCTATAGGTAACGGACACACATACTCAGACGCACACAGACAATGTTCCATTTATAAATACGTTTAGATATTAGATCATATGCAATATAGGTGAACAATTTGATTAGAAAATTTGAAAATAAATACAATGCATGTAAAAACAAATACGAAACATATAACAGCTCATTCCTTCTTAACAACAATGTTTTGCTGCAATTTTTAACATCAATCTGAGATTTTCCTTGTTAAAAATCTAGAATAATTTTAACACATTCAACATTATTGATAAAAAATAGGGAATTTTATATAGAGTCTTTCCGATACTTAGTATGAGATAAACAAATTCACGGAATTGGGCAAAAAAGACCGCAGAATGACGTCGAAATCCGCGAAAATTGTCAGTTGTGCTCAGTTAAATTTGTAACGTATATAAACTTGAATAAAAAAAAAATGTTGATAAGATAGCAAGAGTCACAAAGCACTGCTTGGTATCCGCACCAATCAGTCAGGGGCCAGCTGTAGTATGCAACTTTGCTGTTGTTAATAAATCTAGCCAACCCATATGCCTATAGAAATATAATTACAAAATAATACAGGCATGACTTATCTCAGACTTCTGAAATGAGGACATTGTCCTAGGCATGACGATGAACTACATCCGACAGCAAAGACTTTCATCAGGGAAGTGTTGAGGAGCGTGGAACCATCTTTTAATTACAGATGTTCTCATGGTCCGTGGTAGTAGCACCTGTTAGGGTCCCAGCTATGCCCAAACAGTTAACAACCAAACTAGCGTCAAACACTATGAAAGTTAAAAATAGATTTTATCGCAAAAATGCCACCATTAAATTAAAAAAAAGTAAAATATTACCAGCAATAAATATTGATGATTATCCACGTATACTGTCTTACTATGTATAATAAAAAGTTTTTGATTTTTTAAAAAAAAAAAGAAAACGTACCAGCCGATAGGGACGGAGCTGTAACCATCTTAGACACTAATAACTGTATTGAAGAAGCAGAGTCACAACAACAAGTTCTATGCACCCCTACCTCTGGATCCGACCAGTACTTACAAGTCAGAATTATCACTTCTCATTCAGAACCTGAATCATAACATAGGCGAGTTGGTTTGTCGACACCACGCGGTGAGAACGGCGAAAGGATGGATATTCCAAAGAATTTTTTAACCGACACAAGCGGACTTTCTCCACGGAGGTGCCGTGTCTTAACTGGTTTACCGAAAATAAACAAACGGACGAGCCGTATGTTGCTTGGTTTATCGACACCACGTGTTGTAAACAAACAAATGTTCGGACGCTACCGTAGAGCGCGTTTCCAATTCTAATTTTGAAAAAAAATCACTTGTTTCCGATGAAGAACCGAGGACGGTTTGAAATATAAAACTACATTAAAAATAAACAAATACTGTTTAAAAAAGTACGTTTTTTTTTTGTTTTTTTTTTTTTAAATCAAAAACTTTTTATTATACCAGCAATATATATATATATATATATATATATATATATATATATATATATATATATATATGCGGTGCAGATATAGAAAAATCTAAAAGAGTATCCTGTATGTACAGTGGTAGGATAATTCTCTAAGAGAGCTCTAAATATATATGTATATAAATACATATAGAGCAAATATATGTCAAAATTAAGACAGACACGTTATTCCATAGTTAAGTGGTAGTTAGGTTTATTTCAGGCGAACCATTTTCAGCTTCCGTCTTTATTGTACAGAAGATTTTACATGAATGAAATTAACAAATAAAGACCCCGAAAAAAGCGAAATAAAAATAAAGATCGCTCCCTCAAAAGTGAAAATTTAAGAAAAATTCATCATTACATCAGTTAGGCGAATACACACACACACATGAATACATAAATATGCATGCATACACACATATATACATAAACATGTATACATATAATCAAAGAGCACACGTAAGAACGGATGTCAATTCAAAGAAGTAAGTAAGTCGACTACTGACACGTCGATTTGGAAAGTAAAAAATAAAAAAAATAAAAAATGGGGTTAGGGGCGAGAGTGATACCGTTGTATATATATATATATGTATGTGTATATATATATATATATATATATATAAACCAATATATTTGGCTCTCGACAAAAAGTCCTGTTTACAAAAGTGCCTCAATGAAACCTAATCTACAAACTTTTTTTTTACAAAGAATATATATATATATATATATATATATATATATATTCTATTTAGAAAACCTATCCTAAAAATTCTTAAAAAGAATATGACACGTATTTTATCTGAGGTTTCTATTTTCTATAATTTTTTAACAATTCGACGAGGCGTAGTCGTTCGCAAATTTGCTCTACTAGATCAGTTACGACTGTGTAGTGAGTTCGATCCTCACTCTGTTCTCAGTGTATTCAGATTATAAATCAGCGTTCTATCATTGTCGATACGTAATGTGAAATCAGAAAGATATTATGTCAGCTGCGTATGGACACGTTAATTTTTTCCTGTATATCTCGTCAGGCTTTACTCATTATTTTTTTTAATTATCTTTTTTTTCAAACCTTGACAAAGATAAAATGTTCAACAGGAACATTAATTACAAGCGCCAATTTCATTAATTACTATTAGTTTAATTTAATTTTAAATTTTGCATATCATTTAAAAGATCGCTGCATCAGGACGAAATCAATATTCTTAATATCATTTTTATTTCCTTTCATTTTAGACGTTACCAAAATTGATTTTATTCGAATGAGGCTCACCGAGGAAGAGGAGAAAAAATTTAAAATAAATTAAATTTAAATGGAAATTAATGTTTATATAATTTATTCTCTTGACCTAAAACAGAAATCAATAAAAGATTAGTTCTTCTTTTATGTGCCACATCTCTTCAAAACGTAGGCAATCACGGCCCTCCACATCCCCCTATCCGTTGTAGCTCTTAACCCCTTTTCTCATTATAATTCTCAAATTCTGCTCTGACATCCATTTGTTGTAGCCTATCAAGTATGCCAGATGTTGTTTTCCTCTGTCTGGTTTTCCCTCAGTCCGTCCTGTGAGTATCAAATTCTCCAAGCCCTCTTTCCTCATTAAGTGTCCCAGAAACTTCAGATGTCTCTTCCTGGTGTTAAATTTAAGTTTCCTTTTCGTTTCCATTCTTTACAAAACATTGTCGTTGCTCACATACCCAATCAATAGTATCATCAGCATCTTTCTGTAGAACTACATTTTAAATTGTCTTGTGCCTTTCCTTCATCTTTAATAAAATTTTCCAGCATTAGTTGCCATATAGGTAGTCAGATATCACATAACGATCCAGTACTCTTTTCATTGTTTCCAACGAAATCTTCATGTCTACTCAGCTTCTGAAATGCATCATTGGCCGTGCGAATTCCTCTTCGGATATCAGTGTCGCATTTTACGTCCTCAGAACACTTCTCAACTATTTAAATTTCTGCGCATTGAAATGCATAAAAACTGGACGATCTATCATAGAACATTTTACACCTGAAGAACACAGAATAAAGTAGAAGCTAAAATCCGATTCTAAGAATGATTTTCTTCAGATTTATTTGCATAATTCTTGCCAGAAAAATTACCAATGAGAAAATTCCAAATCATATATTGTTACTTTGTAATGTTTATAAACAAGAAGCCATACCAAACTTTAAAAATGTTCCTTGATCATTTTATCGTAAATCTCAGCCTAACATTGTTTGATAGAGAAGCGTAAAATTACTTTGTTTTTTTCTTTCTTTGTTGTATACTTTTGACTGACATCCTTGACTTTCTTGTAATATCTCGTTCTGGTTTTAATCTTTGTTAATTTTGATTAAATCTTCCGTTGTATATTTAAAATGATTTGTTTGAACATTATTTTTTGATCGATACTCGTATTTAAGTAGCTATTCTATTTTATAATCAAACGGTATTATATATTTATTTCTACCGGCCTTATTATTTACGACAAATTTTTGGTACGAAAATGTGAGTCATTCGGCAGGATTTGAACACAATTTCGTAACAAAATTTTATCGTAAATAACAAGGTCGGTAGAAATAAATATATAATACTGTTTGATTAGAAAACAGCATATCTACTTAAATACGAGTGTTGGTGGTTTACAACCAGTTTCGTTAATCCTCGCCAATTTCCGTAATATATATATATATATATATATATATATATATATATATATATATATATATATATAAGGGACAATGAATGTCTATTATGTTTAATCATGAGCCATTCTAAACGTCGTATTTTGGCTTTAATTTCAGTTGAAAATAAAGACAAAAATTCTCCAATATTTGGATAATTTTTTATTAATTTGGTTCTAAGCTTTCGGCTCACATGAGCCATCTTCAGAAAGGTTATTAAGACGGTAATACAATACCATCCACCGTCACCGACGATTTTATTTTGTGTTCACATAAAACTGCGCTAGGCAACGGCAATATTTACCAAAAAATAACAAACGCAGTTCGCAAATTTGCAATGCGGTTCTATGATGTCACACCGCGTGATAGCGCGAAATGACAACAGAACCATGTATTCAAATGCAATGTAATGTGTTATGACCGGATTTAAACGTGATTTTATTAAGTGTTGGTTGTTTAGATTTGATGTACATGGCCGCCAATATCTGAAGGTTCTTTTTACTGTGTGTATGAGTGAGGATTATTGTATTGTTGACTAAAATCTGTCTGATATTACCTACGTATATTCAATGCGTCAAGGTAGTTACAGAAAAAGGTATGAATTGGGAGATAACTGCGAATCCGCTTACATCATGCCAACTCGATCAAATGCAACGAATTTTATATGTATAGTGAGAAGAATCAAAACACAGAAAAATGTGTAAAGGAGAAAGTTAAGTACCTCGAATTTCCTAGATAACTAAGATAGTTGTGTAGCTTGAAACTGGCAGTTGGTCATGTCAATCATTTTTAAGAACTACAAGCGGTCTTGAATGTTTTTATATAAACTCTGAAAAAAACTGAAAGCACCAGGGAGATTTGGAACCATCCAGCCGAGATCATTGATAAGAAATGCTTGAATACTGGAGAAAAGTTCTGAAATACTGAAGAATCATAGTATACCTTAATTTTCAGTATATCAGTCAGTTAAGTGCCATACGTGATACACTCTTAAGCGATCATGTCTCGAAAGAGACATGACTAACTGGGCAGAAGATTATCCCGCAGTAGGTTGCCATTGCTTTCTGCGGTAGACTGGTTGCCGACCAAGGCTATAGAACCCAATCTGTCCTGCTACTTAACCCATAACTGGAAGGAAGAGACGGATTAATACCTTTCCCAAGGGTATTTGTGCGTAAGTGAATACAATGGATTCAACTGGAATTCGAACTCGGCTCCACAATTTATCGTTCCGAGCCGATATCCACTGTACCACAACGCACATTCCTGTATATATCAGAGCGAATAATTATGATATTAATAACTAGGAAGAGCTGTCAAAGACTGTAAACCTCCGCTAATGCAATACCGACGTCATCACAAGAGAATCTTATTAAAATGAAAGAATAACTACATTGGAATTGACCGCTCTCAAGAGAGAAAATACAAAAAAAATTTGAAAGACAAAAAAAAAAACTTTATTAATAAAAACACAAAAATAGTTTAAAGTTTTTTCCTGTACTGGATTAAACGCAAAATTTAACCAGTCCATGCTAGTCATCATCCGAATCTATCCAAATCTATCCAGCAGATCTTAAGATATCTTGACTACGGACCAAAAAAACAACAAACAAACATACAGTCAATTGGTACCGTTTTAAGAAGTTTGAACTTGAAGTCGATAAGTAAATTTAGCGCTAAAAGCTAATAAAGGCAATTGAAAACGATCTAGTCAAAATCTTGTGGTGCTTCAACACACAAACAAATGACATTCTTGAGACCCCAAACCAGATATCACCATCATTGATATAAAAATAAGAACCCTCAATGTTACTGGTGGATACTATATCAGGTCCAATGAAATTAAGAAATACAAATGCGTCTGAAGTGAAATTACCAGAATGAAGGACGTTCATACCTCTACTGACGCATTTGTGCTTAGGACGTTTTGGTCCATACCAAACATAAAATCAAGTTTCTTGACCTTAAATGACACAAAGTCTATTTTAAAGAACGTCTGCATTCTCTTGACAAATAATGCCGTTTTAGAACTATCACACTTTACTTGGTGTTTAAAATTAGGTTTAAAAAAATCCCTGGATTAATCTTTATCTAGAAAGTTGATTCTGCCCTAGTCCTCTCTCCTCAACCAAAACACCATGAAAATGAAAAAACAAATACCAAAATCAAACCAGCTACTCGGAAAACGCCCAAACCACTCTGTGTCTCTTTCTCTAACATACGCGGTATCCGCACTAACTTTTACAGCGTAGAAGCCTTCCTCCAAACTAACTCACCTGATATCTTAGCCCTATGTGAAACTAACCTTAACCCGTCTATCCCCTCCTCTGAGTTCTATGGTGTTAGTTACCTTCCCCTCTTCAGGAAGGACTCCAACGTCCATATGCATGGGCTTGGTGTATATGTCAGTGAACATCTCCCCCTAGCTAGAGTAACATCTCTCGAATCCATGGACCAGTCTTTCATGTGCTTCTGTCTCTCACTTCTAAGCTCTGTTAGCTATCTCTTCTTCCTCTACCGCTCTCCCTCCTCCTCTGACTGTTCGGCGCTTGACAGCATTTCTTCGCAGCAAATCTGCCCATATTTTCGTGTTTGGCGACTTTAACGCCCACCACACTAAGTGGCTGAAAAACTCTGTAACCAACCCTGCTGGTGTCCACACCTTTAATTTTTCGATCTCCCAATCCCTTACGCAAGTGGTGGACTTCCCCACGCGTTTTTCCAATAGCCCTAACGGAAGGGACTCGCTACTAGACCTCTACTTCACTTCCACCCCAAATTCTTGCTCCACCAGACAGATCTGCCCTCTCGGAAATTCTGACCACGCCGTAGTTTCTGTCAACATCTCGTTCCACTCCACCCCTACCCAAGAAACCTAGACCAAGAGAATATCCTACAGCTATCAAAGAGCAGACTGGGATTCGTTTCGTGACTTCCTCTGCGACGTCCCTTGGAACAATGTTTTTAGTCTTCCCATCGAAGACTGTGCACCAGAGGTCTTCTCCTGGGTTAAGGCTGGCATCGATGCATTCATCCCTACCAGTAAATTTCAGCTTAAATCCCATTCGTCTCCCTGGTTCACGCCCGCTTACTCGGCCGCCATTGCCCACCGGAAACACTTCTTCCGGCTTTATCGAAGCCACGTGTCGGACCAAAACAGGCGCATTTTCGCCTCAGCTCGTAATAATTGTAAAAAGATACTGCTAGGATGAAGCAGCGCATAGCATCCTCCAAGTTCGGTACCAAAAACTACTGGCGCCTCTGCAAACCCGCACTAATAAACGATTTTGAGGTCCTCACCTCCTCAGCGGACAAGGCTGAATGCTTTGCCCATAGATTCTCGACCAATTCCACTCTGGATTCGTCTGGAATCCATACACCCGATTTCGCATCTAGAACTGAGGCCCAATTGAATGACGCCCACATCACGCCCTCGCTGATTTCTAGCATAATCTCAAAACTGGACCCTCACAAAGCGAGTGGTGGGGATGGAATCCCAGTTATAGTTTTGAAGAATTGTGCCCCTGAACTCTCCTCTATCCTTTCTAAGCTCTACAACCTCTGCCTATATTCCTCCTGCTTTCCTGCCTGTTGGAAGTCTTCCTCTGTGGTTCCAATACTCAAGAACACTGGTGAAACATTGGACCCCGCAAATTACCGCCCCATCAGCCTTCTTCCGATCTTCGGCAAAGTGTTAAAAGCCATTATCAATGCCGAGGTCGTTCAGCATCTCACAGCCCACGGGCTCCTCTTGGACAAAGAGTATGGCTTCCGCTTCACTAGGTCCACTGCTGACATGCTAACTACCATCACCGAGTATATATACCAGGCTCTCGATAAGAATGGTGAAGCCCGAACTGTCGCCTTGGATATCTCTAAAGCATTCGACAGAGTATGGCATGCCGGCTTTCGACGGAAACTGCGAAGCTATGCCATAAGTGGACTTTTGTTGGACTTAATCCGGTTATTCCTCTCTAACCGCACACTGAAGGTGGTATTAAACGGACATGCCTCCCAGAACTACCCTACAAACGCGGGTGTACCCCAAGACTCTATCCTAGGTCCTACGCTCTTTCTAATCTATATCAATGATCTCCCCAATATCATAAGATCACAAGTAGGCATGTACGCCGATGATACCACAGTTTACTCTCGCCTCGATCAAAAATCTGGTGTAGGTGACGAGGCGACCCTCGCTGCCGAGCTTGAGAAGGACCTCCAATCCGTGGTGGATTGGGGTAAAAAATGGCTCGTAAATTTCAATTCTTCCAAAACGAAGCTGCTGTCAATTAACCATCACAGACAACTGCACCTCCCTCCCATTAGCATGGAACAGGCTTGCCTCCCAGAGAGTAATTCACTACGCCTGCTTGGCCTGACACTCTCAGCGGACCTCAAGTGGAATGACTATATCGAATCCATTGCTAAATCCGCTGCTATGAAAGTCGGCTCTCTGTGCAGGGCCCGGAAATTCTTTCCGCCTAAATCTATCCTGCAATTATATAAATCCACCATCCGCCCGTGTGTTGAGTACTGCTGCCACATCTGGTCGGGTGCCCCTTCTATTCTCCTCGAGGTTCTTGACAAAATACAGCGAAGAATCTGTAATGTGATTGATACCGACTTGGCTGACCGCCTGCGGTATCTCTCTCACCGGCGTGACGTGGCTTCCTTGTGCCTCTTCTATAAATACTTTCATGGCTTCTGCTCTGACGAAATTAAATCACTGGTGCCCCCTAGATGTGAATTTGCACGAGATATTATATTGGCAACTAGGTCCCACCCTTTTACAGTGAAACCGATTAAATGTAACCGCAATTTCTACTCCAACGGCTTCTTTCCTCGCACTTCCCGCCTGTGGAATTCCCTACCGCATGCTTGCTTCCCCGACAGCTACAACCTCCAGGAGTTTAAATGTAAGGTCCATAGACACCTCCTAACACGCTCACACCCACTCTCTCCAACCCTCTCCCTATGTACATCCTAACTCGTCTATCACCCTCCTTCTGACATTTCCTATACCCAATCCCTCTATGTAACCCCCTGCGCTATAGTGGCAGTGGAATACCTTGCTTGGGGTGACACGATTAAAAAAACAAAAAAAAGATATGTAAATCAAAGTCTTACATTCATGCAAGTACAAAATACCTAACTCCCTACCTTCTTACATATCTCCTCGGCCGCTGGAGAGATAACTGATTCCGCAACTCAATCACGAAATTAGTTGTGAATTCAGTAATATTTTCTGTGGCCGTTTATTAATTTTTGCCAGGTCTACATATGATTATTAATTCAGACCATTCTTTTCTCCTAGGTTACTTATCAACTATGGTTAGAGAGCATCGTTTATCTTGATGTTTGATCTGTGGTTGCGAGATGTTTCCATGGGAATTCATGCAATATTTCTATCTTTCTGTCTTAATTCTTTAACTTTGGAAATAGGAACAACATAATTTTTTTTTTGCAAGTTCAATAGACAATTGATTTGTTTGAATTTTTTGTTAGTCATACCATCATTTTGTATATGGCACCGATAAAGAGCCAATTCATGAGTTGATATTATATAGTATTATTGTTGTATTTCATGAGCGCTTTCGTTTTCATATCAAAAAGAGGCATATTTGTTGTAGACTTTAATCTGGTGAAAGGAAACGTTGATTCCATCTTGTGTCATTTTGCATAATTATGAGTAGATAAAAGAAAGGAGTCAATTTTTAACTTCTTTTTTTTTACTAACAGATTCAATTTTAACCATCAAAATTGTATTTTGGCTAGACTGAACGAGTGAAGTCAGCTGGATTTGAATTCTAAGACTTCATATTCTTGTTTATTTGACCAGCTGCATGATTGTATATAAAATGACTGTCAGTTATATCACAACTTAATTCCAATGTCAAATAATAGATTTTAATGATAATTTACCTCAATTTTTCTCGTTGAATAGTTTCTTTTTGTCTTCAGTTAAGATTTGTGACTTTTCTGTGAATATGAATGTAAAGACTCAACGGGAATTAGAACACTGTTCATGTAAACTCAGGTTTATAATTAACATTTTTTATAAATTCAGTGATAAATAAAGATTATTTCATTTGTCTTGCAGAACTTGTAATCAGCAAAATCTTGTTTCCTCTTTTTTTCTAAATTTTAATAACTTTTTAATTAGCAATGCATTTAGAATAAAAACATAGCTATTACAGATTGCAAGTTTTTAATGAAAATATTTTTTAACTTTAAAATAAACTTTACAAAAACTAAGATAAACATAAAAATTTCTTCAACTTGAAAATAATTTCTCATAAATAATTTACATTTTTAATGAAAATTGAATTTGAAAATTTAAGAAATCTTAATTTGCAATGTAACAGGCAGAGAGATTTGCCATTTTTAATTAATATTAGTTTTTTGAATAAAGCAAATGAGTTTTCACACGCAAGGTCCTGGACAGAAATAGTATAAATAAAAATATTAATTTCAGTAGCATCAGTTAGAATTTAGAAATAAATGCTAATATTAAATGAAAAAAATACATAGCTATTTTTACGTTCATATTTTAGGACATAAATGATTCACAATTTTAATTAACATCAAATTTTCAAAAAGTAAATTAAACTGACATGTGTTTGCAAGGCATAATGAAGTTTTATATGAACACTGGAATCAGAAAAAATAGATGTATTTTAACTTGCAAAATCTTGGCTATAGATAATAATAGTTTTAATGAACAAGGATTCGGAAAGAAAAAACAAATACATCTTGATATGCAAAATCTGTCGAAGAAAGAATATAAATGTTGAAGTTAATTTTGGAAAACGCGGTGGTGTTTTAACTTAATTAATTTAAATTAATTTCAATGTTTGAATTTTAAGAACAAATTTATTTATGCTTGAAAATTTTTTATTAGAATTTAAAAAGAAATTAACATTCAATTTGAAAACAAATTAAACATGTCCCAATTAAGTTCCATGCATTTGATAATAATGATTAAAATTTTAAAATTCGCTTAGGAAAAGTAGAGGAATTCTAACTCATAGAAAAACATTTTCATCAACACTGACTTCTGAAAAATCAAACGCATTTGAATCTTGTGTAGAAATTATTGAAATGATAAAATTAATTCGGAAAAGACATAGTTAAGTATAATTTTTTAATGAATATTGAATTGGGAAAATCGTAAAAATATATACTTGTAAATAAAGCAAATAACTAAGTCAATTAACATGAATTCAGAAACAAATAAACACTATTCTAAATTTCAAGGTAATTGGTAGAAATAATTTAAATATTAACATATATTTTCGGAAATGAAAACGTATTTTAACTTTTCAATTATGTTCAGACGAAATAATTTTGGTTTTTAATATATATTAATTTGGACATAATGGAAATTGAAAGGTTAATGAAACTTAATTGTAATTTTATCGAAGTTTTGTGAAAAAAAAACCTACGGTATTTTAACTTTCTAAATCTTGCGAAAGAAAATCCAGTTTTCACTTAACATAAATTCAGAAATACAAGTGAAGGTATATTATTTCTGGTGTATTTTAATTTGCAGGTCTTGGGTAGAAAACTTGAAGTTGTAAGGCCTTGTGAAAAAATTTGAAGTTGTAAAGTCGTGGGAAAAAAACTGAAGTTGTAAAGTCGTAGGAAAAACTGAAGTTGTAATGTCTTAGGAATAAAATTTGAAGTTTTAAGGTCGTAGGAAGAAAATTTGAAGTTGTAAGGTCCGGAAAAAAAATTGTTGTAAGGTTGTGGGAAGAAAATTTTATAACTATAAAAAAATATTGTAAACTACACTGACTCCGATAATATTAGCTATTACTTCTATTTCGGTCAGTCAGTTAAGTGTTATAAGTGATACACGCTTGAGTGATCATGGATCAAAAGAGGCATTACTGACTGGGCAGAAGACATTCCTGCAACAGATTGCCATTACATTCTGAGGTAGACCGGTTGCCTACAAAGAAAATAGAACCCAATCTGTCCTGCTATTTAACGCATAGCTGGAGAGAGAATCAACGGATTAATACCTTTCCCATGGGTATTTGGACGTATGCGAATGCAACGAACTCAACTAGATTTGAACTAGTCTCTCCGATTTTAAGTTACGAGCTAGTATCTACTGCACCACAACGTACATTTTTTTCTATTTCTCACGTGCTATTTCTAGAAATTCTCCCTTATTCTTAAAGATTAAATATCTAATTTAGCATTGAAACTGCAGCCACTGAAGATTCTAGTAAAAGTTCACTGAGTTTATTTCAACCTTGAGCAAGTCACTCCATAACTGGTTTTGTTAATAAAAGAAGAAAAAATAATAATTAAATGCCAGAATTCTAAAAATGTCCACTTCATTCCGAAAGTACAGTTAATTATTTTCTTTTCAAGTGGTGTTTGAAATTTCATAATTAGTTTTAATAAAATTGCTTTCAAGTTTGAAAAACTCAATCAAATTAGCTCTTAACTTCCTGTAGTGCATTTTCTTCTGGTTGGCGTAATTGTCCGTCTTTGTTGGCGCAGTCATAACGAGGTAATTCAGCGCTGACTGAATACAATAAAACCGCTTACAAACCGTTTCTTTCGACGGCGATTCTAACTGTTTATTTGTTTGTTTCTTTAAGATGAATGCAGAATTAAGTGCTCACAGTCTCACGGAGCTATTGGGGAGGGGACTGGCTGACTAAACGCTTCTTTAAATGAATCAATGCACTATCTTCAAGTCCTTCTTGGCAATGATATGGAGAAATAAGAACAAGATCGTGCGCGACGATGACCAGTTAACATTCTGATTTTAAACTTAGAAATTCCATATTTCTGGCCCAGATTGATAAATTTCTATAAAAATGCGTTGTGCGTGTAGCGTAATTGCTACTGACGTGATAAATAGAATTGGCGAGTCGAGTTCAAATCCCTACCTAGTAAACTTTAAAAAAATCGCTGCTTACATTCGTACAAAATGCTCTTAGTAACGCATTTCTTCTCCTGGATTAAATAACAACAGTGCAAGATTGAGCTATCTGTATTTGTATGTCAGCCTGTCTCATAGAATACAACCTTTACTTCAAAACTGTAACAGAAATCAATGTACTGTCATTCCAAATTTGCAGATAGCGTATTATCTTTATGCTAGGATGATACATGTTGTAAGACGTACCCTATATTTAGCTAGGTAATTATGAAAAAATATTTTAAGACTTAGTAGCTTATCATACTCGTCTTGGGTATGACGATAAACTCTATCCGGCAGCAAGGCGTTTGATCTGGAGGTTTTGACAAACGTTTTGATTGCTATTCTTCCCAGATTCACACTGACCCAAGCTGGCATCATTTATTAGGGTCCCAGATTTCGGATAACAGAAAAAACCGAAACTGGGGTCAAAACATGAAAGTATAAACATACATTACAAAAAAATTACCAGCAATACATTTTCATAGAAAAAAATTTTTAACAGCAGTAAAAAGAAAAAAAAAGCCAAAACTCGAAAGAAAATTAAATTCCGACATTAAATGACCCATACAGAATTAATAGGTTGTCAAACAAACAAACAAACCAAACCAAACCAGACGATTTACATATTCCAGTTCTAAGAGAAATTAAACTGATTTAAGAAAATAAAATTGAAAAACATATAGCCGTAACCAGGAAATCAAAATTTGACTTACACCCATTCATTTTTTTTCAGTCTACGGTTTCGCTTTAACTGGAAACAACTATTGCTTTTAAGTCTTTCGTGCCAACATCCAAAGAGTCTGAACTCCATGACCATGGATTAGTTTTAAAGCTTTCATTACACCCGAGCAACGCCGGGCTATACTGCTAATAATTAAATCACTTTGGTTACTATTAATTACGTATTCATTAGTTTAACACAACTTTGGGAATACTAGGTGCGGCTGAAATGGATAATGACACGGAATTGTTAATCGGAGAAGTGAGTTCCAGTTCGAGTTTGTTTCGTTATATTCACTCACGTTCAAATACCTTTGGACAAGCTTTGACTCTACCCCTTAGTCTGAAGCTATGTGTAAATTAGTAAGAATTTTATCACTAAACCATTATTGTTCGAAATTTCGAATGTTCTATAAAGGATTAAGAAACTTTAAATAAATATTAAAAAGTACTTTAGTCTTTCCTCTTAATCCGAGAACACTAATCATGTGTATATAGTTAGTTAAGTGCCATACGTGAAACACGCTTGAGCGATCATGTCTCGAAAGAGATATGACTGACTGGGCAGAAGATTCTCCCGCAGTAGGTTGCCATTGCTTTCTGCGGTAGACTGGTTGCCAGCCAAGGCTATAGAACCCAATCTATCTTATTATTTAACCCATAACTGGAGGGAAGAGACGGATTAATACCTTTCCCAGGGGTATTTGCGCGTAAGTGAATGCAAGGAATTCAACTGGAATTCGAACTCCGATTTGTTTTTCCGAGTCGATATCCATTGCACCGCAGTACCAAGTGCAAATGACACCATTTGAATTACAATTTAATTAATTTTCAGTACCTGATTTTCTTACCTAAATAATATTTTTTAGTTCCTATGAATGTTAACTGAAAGTACAAATTTTGAAGTGGCTGCATGTAAATATTTTAAGTAATGATTTTCTTTTTAGATTTTCAAATCGGGTATGATGTACCCATGGTTAGTAGTGGTGTAACTTTAATTGATGATTAGTGTTCTAGTGTTAATAAAACCATACAGATTTTGATGATATAAATTTGCTTTGTTCAAGGGGCATTTTCTCATCTTTGTTTTGTTTTGTCTTCTTGTTTTTTGGCGACTTTGGGGCGGTACCAACTTTAATGTAGACACTTCAGAAAGTTTTGTTTTCATATATGTCGCGCTATTAATGTTTGTTTCAGATCCCACAAGAAAGGCTCTACAGTGTTTAGTTTTATATAGACTAGCAGTATAGCCCAACGTTGCTCGGGTGTAATGAAAGCATAAAAACTAATCTATGGTCCTGGAGCTCAGACTCTTTGGACGTTAGCACGAAAGACTAAAAAGCAATAGTTGTTTTCAGTTAAAGCGAAACTGTAGACTGAGAGAAAAATGAATGGATGTAAGTCAAATTTTGATTTCCTGGTATAGATTTATATATATATATTATCGATTTTCTGCACTCTTGTAAGAACTGCAACCTTGAAACTTCTGAATATCGTTTCTTATGTCTTTGTTTATGAGTGTATAAAATTTGATTAAAATCGGACCACTCCTTCTATAACCCAATTTTTTCGATTATTGATTTTCGATATTTATCGGGGGTACCTTGACACGAAACCTAGCTAAGAACACTTGCAGACGCTTATAGTACAACAGTGTAAATTTTCAAGATCGCTTCAGCCGTTTCGGAGACTATAGGTAACGGACACACACACACAGACACACACACACAGACACACACACACAGACGCACACACAGACAAAGTTCCATTTATAAATAAGTTTAGATTAAGACAGGTAAACCTATAATTTCATTGTTTCAGTTACTTTATGCAGGTTGTACTTCAGGTACCTTAAGGCAGGCGCTCTTAACACTTTTGTTTCAGTTACTTTTATACAGACGCTCTTATATAGTTTTTGTTACTGTTTGCAGGCATTCTGAAAGCTTGCTCAATTACTTTCATTGAAACCAAGGCAGTTATTATGTCAAATGTGCAAGTGTACAATAAACAAAGATCGTTGTATATAAAAAGCTATGACACTTAAAAATATTAAACTATGCAATCAGTGTGAAAAGAAATAATTCTACAACTACTATAAGTTCGACAGAAATATTTCGTCTTGTGAGAAAACGCCAACATACCTCTATTCAGAAAGCCAATATTATTGGCCATAATATGCACTTCCCTGAGAGATTTGATATCGACTTATAACTATCAGCAATATGAATACAGACATCGGAAGAAGTTATGCCTTCGGGACGTCTACTACTCCAATGATTCTATCGGAGATGCCGCTACGCTACAAACTGGCCTCCTGCCGGTTTGGCCCTTGGACACAAGAATGGTTTGTGAGCATTTCTTTGCGTCCCTTTCTGATCTCATAATTCGTGCGTTATTGCTCTGTCAGCGATGATGGTTCTCTTTGTTGTCGGCAACAATCTGTATTAGAAATATGTGTAAAGGCAACGAGGATTGGTTCAATTAACTGCTTATAGCACCTAGAAACGTTATTGATTCTTACTCTTCATCCACTTCGTCACAAAGTTCACGTACATACCTACCCACCCTGCAGAGATCAGCTCAGCTCCGTCGGGCTCGGCAAAGCCGACCCTCCACCTCCTCATGACACCTGCACGACCACCTCCATATTTTCACCAATCAGAAGAGATTGGCCGAGAAAATAAAGAACTTCAATAGTCGGGCGACCGCTGGCATAGGAAGGCGTCATATTCTTCAAGATTAGGTTTCCGCTTTTAATATCGCCAAATATGAGATTTTGACCATTTCGTCCGACAGAATGGACACTGAATGATTAAACACTTGACCATTTCGACCGCAAATTGATTAGTCACCACTGGCTTTCGCCGACTCCGACAATGGCGTAATTTGCTAGGATACGTGCCACAAATGGCTGCGAAAGAAGTAACCAATAATGGCGCTCCATTCCAGCCACAGTAGAATCATTCATTATGCAAATTCTTGGAGATTTTTCAAACGCGAAAATGTTGACATTTCCTGTAGGGCTTTGTAGATGTCGCCTTTTGCTGATTGGCTATCCTCATTCAAAACCAATCTTGGCTTTAATGAAAGCGCCTCGAAAATGCTTCTCATGTCAACTGGTCGGTGAGGGGCTGTCCAGAACGACTATGATTATTTATGGTAGATTGCATTAGTGATCTGGGATTAGTAACATAGAGGAGAACTCATTAACACCAACAAGAAGCAGCCGGCTTGTTTGGGCTGCGATAAGTGCATCCAGGGAATGTGAATTTATTATGCACTTGACCAAATTCTGACCAAAATCTTTCAGTTTTATGATATATATATATATATATATATATATATATATATATATATATATACGTGAGTCTTTACTAGATTACGTTGTTTGGGATTTGACACAGATTTCTCCGTGTCTATTTAATCAGCAATCAGAAAGAGAAACATTTTTGAAAATTTTATGACCTATAAATATACAAATTTGTTCCGTTTCTTACTTATGCAAAACTGTTCATAAAGTAATCAAGATTGGCAGATGCAAGTTGTTTTCAAAATATGCATAACAAAGTTTGTTTGATATCTGAAATCATTTTTTATAACTTTCTGTATTTACCTGAGATTCTGAAGATAAGTCTTTTCTTAACCTATTATTGCTCATGGTTCTGTTTTTGAAAAAATAGAAGGATCATTTATCATATTTCAGCAATTTTCCTGGAGTTTTCAGTAATATATTTGGTTAGTCATAAAGTATGAATCGTCTTTCATTTATATCAGCTCTGTCTGATGTATATTAGTAACATTTCTTCTTTTATGAGCCCTGTCCCTTCAGGACGTAGGCGATCATGGCTTTCCCTGTCCCTGGTGGCTCTAAGCTCGCCTTCTCTTGTTACACCGTGCAATCCTCGTTCTATCATCTACCTGATTAGGTCCTTCAAATATGTTATCCGCTGCTTTCCCCTGTCTATTTTTCCCTCTATCTGGCCTGTTAGTATCAGGTTCTCCAGGCCCTCCTTCCTCATTGCGTGTCCCAGAAAGTTCAGCTGTCTCTTCCTGATGCTCAGTATGAATTTCCTTTTTGTTTCCATCATTTCCAAGACCTCATCATTGCTCACATGTTCGATCCATGAGATTCACAGCATCCTTCTGTAGAACCACATTTCAGTTGCTTCAAGTTTTTCCTATATCTTTCATGGTATTGTTCAGCATGTCTCATATTTCAGTATAGAGTGAAAATCTTGATTAAGAGGATACACTCAGTTTCATCTACCATTCAAGCAAAATCTTTTTTGGTAAGAAGTACTTATACCTAACTCATATTTGTATATAGTATCTATAAATGCTCCAGCTTTCCTATAAAGCCAAGAAAATGTATGAAATTAATTTTGTTCAATATCTATAAATTTGGTCCTAAAATGAGAACCAAACTAAAAAAAAACTTTTCTTAGAATATATATACTTGTTTATATGTTTAATATTAAATACATTTGTACAAATTAAAGATTTTTGTAAAGAAATTCAAGAAAAAAGGCGCACTAATTCGATCATATTTTTAGGGTTGTTCCCGCTTTTTAACAGATTTTTGTTTTAACATTCAACGTCTAAGTTATAGCAATTAAGATTTTAATAATTTGTAAAAACAAACAAGCAATTCATAATATATATTTAATTTAACTCTCTTAATTAACATTAATATGAAAATATATTTATTTTTCAACTTGGTAGATCTTGATTTGAAATAATAAAAAAATTACAATTCATTTCGAAACTGTTACAACCATTTATATATTACATATAAATATTATTTCTTTAATTAAAATTCGTTTAGAAAAGGAAAAATTTGATTTAAATTACAGGTTTATGTAGAAACGGAAAAAGTTTACAAATTTTGTGGAAAAACTCTTTTCAAATTTTATGTAGAAAAGTTTACAAATTATGTATAAAAAATCGTTTTAACAAATTTTATGCAAAACATTTTTATAAATTTTATGTAATTTATTTTCAAAATTTATGTAAAAATATATTAATATTAATTTGCAAAAATAGATATCCTGTGATGTCGTTAACCTGTTTTTTATGCGTCGTGTTGCTTTGGGATGTGACAGATCACGGTCCTCCACAAATGCTTCATAGTAAGTAATGTTTGTCACCTTCCCTGTCCCTCTTCTGGCACCCATTTAGTCAAATTCGTTAAGTAGATTACTCGTCCTTCTGTGCCTGCTGCCTTCAATATGTCCAGTGAGTGCCAAACTCTCCAAACACTATTTTCTCATGATGTGTACCAGAAACGTCAAGTGTCGCTTACTGAAGAGTACTTTTTGTTTCTCTTTTCCTTAAAGCTGCTTTTTGTTCACATGTTCTATCCATGATATTCTCATCATAGTTCTGGAGATACTCGTTTCTCTTGCCGCAAGTCTCCTCTCTTTCCGTTAGAAAATTGTTCAGCATTCAATGTAATATTGGAGTGCTAATATCACGAAGCTTTTCGGCACTCTTTTCTTTGTTTCGAATGAAATTTTCATAATTACTTTATCGAAGGCATATTTTGCTTTTTCAATGTATCTTCAGGTGTATTTGATAATTTTTTTGATCTCGTATTAAAGCTCTCTCGAGATAACTAATTTACTGTTCTTGCTTCGTTTTTATGTCTCCATCTAGTAGTTCGTATCTTGGAATGTTCCTCTTGTTGAAGACCATACATTCTGTCTTCCAGAAGAGTACCTCGTTACGTCTTCTCAGGCTAACACTCTGCTGATATGCAGTTAAAAGATTAGATTGAATCAATTGCTAGGTCTTGTACGAAGAACATTAGCTTAAGTCTACCATTCGTTCTTGCTTTCAATACTGTTGCCACATATGGTCTGGTGCTGTTGCTATACATTTAGAGATTCTTGAAAATATCCAAACAAGAAAGCGCAATATTATTGTTCCATACCTGGCGTCTCGGTTCAATCGCTTTCCCACCGCCGTAATGTAACTTCCCTGTGAATTTTCTCAAACTACTTTTAAGTAAATTGTCCTGATGAACCCTATGCTATGGTGCGTAGACATAATGGAATTTAAATACAATATGAGACTGGCTACACTGTCAAATCAATTTACCGTTGAAATGACTTTATCACGTTCTATGCTAACAGTTTCTTCTCTCGTAATTCTCGCTTGTATAACTCTATTCCCGTCACATGCTTTCCAGCCAACTTTGATCTTCAAAAATTTAATTGGAGTAGATAGACTAAACTATCAATCGGTTCACACTCCACCCACGACTATTGAACAGGTGAAGAGGCTAATCCTTTGTTTCCTGTTTAAGATGTGGTTTCCGGTTTTCTCATTTCCAATCTTTTCACTTCACGTAGCCCCCTGCGCATCAGTGGCGTTTTCGCCTTGCTTAGGGTGATATGATTAAAAAAAATCGTTATCTACTTTCTCTTTCTTCAGTACTTTTATTTTATTGTTCTCGTTGTTTATTAATTTCTCTTTTTTTCAGATTTTTTCAGACTCAGTAATCCCTTGTGATTTAGTGGCTTTACTGCCTTGCTTGTGGTGAAGTGATTGAAAAAAAAAACAGAGCTTACAAACTATTATATGTTTGCCATTTTTCAGAATAATGTTAAATTTAAATTATTTCGACCCAAGACACTTGTTTACTTTGTGCTAAATGATTGTTGAATTTAAATACTTTCAAATGAGAATATTTGAACCTTTAATAGAATTTAAAATACTAATTTATAAGTAAAATATTAAAAAAAAAGGGAATACAATTTTTCCACAAGAATGGTAAAATTGAAAAGAATTCTGTTCACCTCCTGCATGAGGATAGAAATGAATTGAGCAAGTGAACAAAAATAGAAAAGAGTGTAAGACAAGGATATTTCTTCTCGCCAGATTCATTCCACCTATCAGTCAGTTAAGTACCATACGTGAAACACGCTTGGGCGATCATGCCGCTAAAGAGACATAACTGACTTGGCAGAAGATTATCCCGCAGTAAGTTGCCATTGCTTTCTGTGGTAGACTGGTTGCCTGCCAAGGTTATAGAACCCAATCTATCCTGTTATTTAATCCATAATTGGAAGGAAGAGACGGATTAATACCTTTCCCAAGGGTATTTGCGCGTAAGTGAATGCAATGGTTTCAGCTGGAATTCGAACTCGGCTTCCCGATTTCTCGTTCCGAGCCGATATCCACTGCACCACAACGCACATCCCATTCCACCTATACTCAGAGTTAAACCTAAGAGACGTCCTATAGAGATTCATTATGGGCGAGCACAATCTTTCCAACAAAAAATATGCAGATGACAGCGTATTCATTGTAAACACAGAAAATAAATTGCATTCAGTCAGTTAAGTGCCATACGTGATACACGCTTGGGCGATCATGTCTCGAAAGAGACATGACTGACTGGGCAGAAAATTATCCCGCAGTAGGTTGCCATTATTTTCTGCCGTAGACCGGTTGCCGACCAAGACTATAGAATCCAATCTGTCCTGCTATTTAACCCATAACTGGAAGGAAGAGACGGATTAATACCTTTCCCGAGGGTAAAAGTTAATGGGAAGAATCAAGAATCAAATATGAGATGAAGTGGAAGAAAGCAAGAATTTAAAGGATATGGAGGATAGATAGCAGCTGAATTATGAGTAGAAGAGAATAGGATTGTGTTGTGGGAAGCCACTACGCGATAATAGTAGACAGAGTAGCAGTTTTCAAAGGAAATGTGGGTAATGACACTTCGAGGATGTAGAGTAAGGAGCCTTAGCTCTAAAGGTATGAACCGATAGAATTAAAAGTGTGAAGCACGTTTAAACACTTCCCGCCAAAGGTTTTCTAAAAAATGACAAAAAAGTACCATGATGGAAAATGGCCCAAAATTTGATAAAAAAGTTTTATCGTTAAAATCTTCAAGTTCTTAAAAGAAAAGACCAAATATTTTTATTATATTATTAATCTTTTAATCCTTTTTAAGCACATTAGAAATTTTGGTAATTTTTTTTTCTTTTCTCAGTGGGTGAGCCAGAGATTAGTGTAGGTATATTAAAGTTATTTTAGCGTTAATAAACTCATTGTTTTGGAAATTCATGCGAAAATCAAATTGAAGAATTTAAATGAAATTTCCAATGCAATAAACGATGACATTATTAAATTAGAAAAGCTTTTCATTGCTTTTATAAACAAGCTAGCTCTCTCCCCTCCCCTGTATAACCTTCCCTTTCTCTCCACCTATGTATCTGTCATCGCACCTGCTTTCTCAGCTTTCTATTGTTCCTTTCTAACTAATTTGTACTCCTCACTCTTTTCTAATTAATCTTTTTACATTTATGTAACCCCCTGCACATCAGTGGTGTTTCCGCCTTGCTCGGGGTGAAATGATTAAAAAAAAAAAAAAAAAAAGATATATAAATGTCATTGTTCTCTTAAAATAATCTTCTATAAATAATGAATTTTTACAAGAATTGTTTTTATTTTTTAACATTTTAATTAGGAAGATTTATTAAGTTTAACTTTTTTTTAATTCCGCTTCAGATGCATTTTAGATGATATTATTAAGTTAAAATTATATATATTAATCCTAATTTGAAAAGCTTAGTACAAAGTATCAACCCTTAATAATCTTAATTTTGATATGTATAAATGTGCCGATTTTCTATATACGGTCGCCCATAGAGGACACTATCAGAAAATAAGAGCGATAACTATAGTAATTTTACAGTCAAACTATTTAAAACAAAGAATATTTTTTTAATTTTGAATATCGCTGAGCACTTAAAAAAACTATGTATGAAATATTAAATTAATTTTTAACGCTTAAATCCCCTATAGAACATCATTAGATAAATAGCAATCTCTTATCAAGCATCAGTAAACGCCTTAAATAAACATCAACTGTCAGTTTAAAAATGCATTTCTGCGATATGTTAAACTTAACACATCATTCAATAAGGTCCTGGGCCTGACATATAGATGGCACCACTAATAAAAATCCATATAATTTTTATGAAGTACTACACTTCAAATGGCGGTTTACAAATTACAGTTATTTAAGTGAAGCTACTGTTGCAAATTTTGAAAACAATGGAAAAATCTGAATATCGTGTGTTGTAAAGTAATGCTTCTGATGTGAAAAATAACTTTTCGAGCAAATCAATGGCTTGATATGTGTTATTCGAACTCTATTGCGTCGGAAACAAAGGTTAAGAGGTGGTATGCTGACCATAAATGCAGTCGTACAGACACAAATGATGCTGAACGATCAGATTACCCAAAATCGGCAGTTGTCGCGGAAAACACAAAACAAAAATCCACAAACTCGTTTTGGCCAATCAAAATTTGCAGTTGCGTGAAATAGCAGAGGAGTTGAACGTATCAGAATGCAGTGTATGCACCATTTTGCATGAATATTGGTCAATAAGAAAGTAGTTTTCAAAGTGGGTGCCGCACTTGCTCACAGTCGAACAAAAACGACAACGCGTCGAGGATTTAGAAACAGGAAGAAGTTTTTACGTAAATATGTGACAATGGATGAAACAGTACTGTACCAAATCTTACTATGGATATTTTAACACATCACACAATAAGTTCCGGGCCTGACATACAGATGGCGCCATTAATAAAAAATCATATGATTTTAATAAAGTACTAACACCAAATGGCACGTGACAAAATTTGGGCCCAATGAGATTAATAGTTTACAAATTACAGTCATTTAAGTGAAGCTACTGTTGCAAATTTTCAAAACAATGGAAAAATCTTAATTTCGTGTGTTGATAAAGCATTACTTTCTGATGGAATAAATACTATTCAAGCAAATCAATGGCTTGATAAGTTCTATTCGGACTCTGCTCCGTCGGAAATAATGGTTAAGAGGTGGTATGCTGACCTTAAACGCAGTCGTACAGACACAAATGATACTGAACGCTCAGGTCACCCATAATCAGCAGTTTTCCTAGAAAACATAACAAAATACACAAACTCGTTTGACCGATCGTAAATTGAAGTTGCATGAGATAGCAGAAGAGTCGAAGGTATCAGAAAGCAGTGTATGCACTATTTTGCATGAACATTTTTCAATTAGAAGGCTGTGTTCAAAGTGGGTACTACGTTTGCTCACAATCGATCAAAACAACAATGCATCGACAATTTAGAGCGATTTTGTAACTGATTCAAGCCAACAACAACTAGTTTTGGCGTAAATATATGAGAATGTATGAAATATGGATCCACCACTGCACTCCGGAGTCAAATCTGCAGTCAGCTGAGTAGACAGCAGCAGGTGTAAACCGTTCGAACCGACCAAATACGTAAACATCAAGGTTTCGGCCTACGTATATTGGGTTGGGCAAGGTAACGTGTTCATCGATTATTTTGAAAAAGGAAGAATAGTGAATATTATATAGTGAAAATTATATAGCATTATTGGTTTGTTTGAAGGAAGAAATCGCCAAAAACGGCCAAAAATGAAGAAGAAAAAAGTTATCTTTAGCAAGACAACGCACCGTGTCACAAGTCGATCGAAACGATCGCAAAACTAGATGAATTGCACATCGAATAGCTTCCGCATCTACACTATTCCACCCAGATCTGGCCCACAGTGACAACTGGTTGATTGCAGACCTCGAATGAATGCTGCAGGGAAAGAGATTTGGCTCCAATGAAGAAGTGAGATCAGAAACAGAGGCGTATTTTGAGGACAAAGACAGATCATTCTACAAAAATGGCATCGAATTGTTAGAGAAACGTTGGAATAACTGTATCACCCTAGAAGGAGACTATGTTGATGAATAAAGTCGAATGTTGCCTAAAAGTTTTGTTTTATTAATAAGACACGGGATTTATTGAGTGATGTGTTAAACTGGATAATAGTTGTTTCAAATCAGATTAATTATACTTTAAATAAGCTAATATTACTCAAATAAATTTTTAAGATTATATAATAAAGATTGCGATGAAAGACGATAAAACAGAGCAATATTCATTTATTTTAACAAAAAAAACTTCTTTCCATAAACTTAAATTAGCTATAATTTACTTTCTTGAAATACAACAAAGAATTTTGCTTATTAGAAATATTCAATTTATTTTTTAGATTGAAATTAGGACTAAAATAAAGGCTTAAAGATTTTTCATTTTTAAGAATTTATATTAAATCTTAGGTATACATTTTAATTCTTTTGGTTGAACCTGCCGTAAAATAAGTAATACTTTACAAGACATGCGCAAATGATTTTAAATTCTATCAAGGCTAGAATGTGATGATTGAGCAATTTCAATCAATAAATGGTAGCAATAACCCCATTTTTGATATTATCAAGTATTTATGAAGCAATACACGGAATCGGCCACTTTTCAGGGAAACATTAATAGAGTGAAATTGAGTGCCAAGAATTGTTTGAAGTATAAAGTCTCATTGCTAGTGCATTAAACCCTTTATCTAAGACTTTATGAATAAAAAAACATCTGGATGTATGCCCACCACAAACTGCTAAGCTATTAACACCTAGAATTCTCTTTGCTTAAAATATCATATTTGTATAATAACTCTTGTCTTCTTTTATCCAGAACAAAATTGTAGACTTTATCCTTGAAATCGTGCCCTTTTTGCCGTGAAATTTGTGTTTATAGATTTTATTCAAACCTTCTGTGTATGGGATGCAAATATGTTTTCATTTCAGCGCTTGGGGTAAAAGAAATGCTTTCTTTACGCTAAAAATTTATGAAACCGGTCGCGTAGGCTGAGTAATTATGATATTCTTTTAGTTTTACAGTTTTGAAAATTAATAATGTTCATACCAACTCAGAGGCCCCGAAATCATTTTTTGCTTTTATCGATAAAATGCAACCGCAACATCTACTCCAACAGTTTCTTTTCTCGCACTTCCCAACTGTGGAATTCCCTTCCACAAGACTGCTTCCTCGACGGCTACAATCTCCAGGAGTTTAAATGTAAGGTCACTAGACAACTCCTAACAAACTAACTCGCTTCCATTCCTTCAAACACTCTTCCCACCCACCCAACTATCTATCACCCCCCTTCTGACATTTCCTATATCTAACCACTCTTTCTATTTACCTTCCCCCATGTAGCCCCAAGTGAAATAGTGGTAGTGGAATGCCTTGCTTGGGGTGAAAAGATTTTAAAAAAAAGAAAAAAAAAGTAAAATAGCTAATAAAAGACACGGGTAAGGCTTTGACACAAAAGAATATCCCTATCCCTACATGTAATATGTAGTGTCTTTGATAAAATCCAAAGAAGAATCTCTGATATGATCGATCCCAACTTGGCAGATACAGTCATTTTCTAACCGGCGCAATGTGGCTTACTTGTGTCTCTTCTACAAATAATTACACGGCTTCTACACCAATGAAATTAGCTCTCTGTTGCTCCCTATGTATGAATTTACTCGAACCACAAGATTAGCAACTATGTCCCACCCTTTCACTGTGAAAACAATAAAATGTAAACGCAAATTCTACTCCATCAACTTCCAGCCTGTGGAATTCCCTTCCATTTACTTGCTTCCCCGACAGATACAATCTAAAATAATTTAAATGTAAAGTCGTCATCTCCTATCTCACGAACTTGCATCCTCTCTCTCATGCTCCTTTCTCCGTCCACTCCACTCTCGTCAGTACTCTCACCATTCTCTTACCCATTCCTGACACCCCCTTATAATTTGTCACTCTATCTCATAACTTTCTTTTTATGTAACCCCCCACCCCTGCAAAACAGTGGTAGTAAAATACCTTGCTTGGTGCGATATGATTATAAAAAATATATTGCAGGAAAGATGGCCGTTACTATAGACATCGTTTGAATTAAAATATGCAAGAGATTCTTGTAGACGTGTGTATATAATTCTAATATTTCTCTTGTTCATATGCTCCGTGGCCAAATTCTAATGTTGTACTTGATTTTCATTGATAAAACTAGGAGCTAGAAATATCAGAGAAAGTGAGGGTGAAGTAATGGTTCAAAGATTACAAAACTGTCGAAAGAAAAAAAGAGAAAAGTGAACGTAACTCGAAATTGTTTCAGTGTGAAAATGTGTGATAAGTGATAATAGATAATTATGGAAAAAATAAAGTAAAAATTCACCAAAGCGGAAAGAAAGAAATATTTATTAAAATGAAGAGAAATATTGAGAAATATTAGAGAATATATATATATATATATATATATATATATATATATATATATATATATATATATAATTATTATTATTGTAAAATGTACCAAGAAGACAGTATCACTAATAATGACGAAAATCATTAATTCCTGAAGTTAACAAAACGGTAAATTTAGTCGTCAATCCCAAAAGGTAATACCAAATGGGAAGAGGGGAATCAAAAAAAGAAACAAACAAAGCAAAAGCTGTGTTCGAAAGAAAAAAAACCCAATACGAAAACCTTAACACTAAAGAGCTCAATACGTTTATTGGCTCGCTTTTAGATTTAGTTCGTATATATATATATATATATATATATATATATATATATTTGACCAGTACCTTTTTCTGGAAACACATTTCATTGATGTTACGGCCGACAAGAAAGATATGATTATTTTTTATTGGGATTTTTGCATTTTGTTCAAGATAAGGAATATAAAAATTATCCATAATTTTTATCGACCGCTTTTTGTCCGTTACATAGCCATTTTAAACGGTTTTTGTGTATCTGCTCTTGTTGTTTCCTCATGATTTGACTGTAATGTAGTAATTGATTTTTATTGGATTTTTAAAAAGGACCGTATATTATAACATTCACGTGCGACTAAAAATCGTGTGAAAACCATTCTACTTACTTCTGCCTTCTACTACCGAGCGCCCATAGCCCAGAGGTAGAATCGCTGACTGACGCCTATTCGGTCGAGTTTCAATCCTGGGTTAAAAGTTAATCGGAGTCTAACCGTACTGATGAGCTGTGATACAGCGAAACAGATCTGTCTGCGGATGACTATATATATATATATAAATATATATATGGAAGAATGATATATATCTGTTAAGAACAATTTTGTACAAAAAATGTATGCCAAAGTGGAAAAGCGTTTTCGTTATCAGACTCCATCGAACCAAAATTGTTTACGTTGGTGCGACTACACATGCGCATGAAATAGAGATGCTGTAAATTCTAAATTTTAAATTAATTTTTCATTTGAAGAAAAAGTGTTTTTTATTCCGCAACCGTAAAAAAATTAATCCAATAAGTGTCTAAATGACTAAACGCGTCAGACCATTTTCTTCTATTTCGTTACACACACACACACACACACACACACACACACACACACACACACACACATATATATATATATATATATATATAAAGTATAAAATATTGCCCAATGAGTGTTGGTGGCAATAAAAGTGTGCAATGTAAAATGACAGTGCGAAAATGTATCCTAATAATAAAAATTACAACTCATACTTGTACTAAGCGGCAACAGGATGTGTATTTACTTTTAATATATGTGTATGTGTGCATACAGAGTGCGATGGATGAGTTGTCGTTTAAATTACGTAATTTAACAGATACGCATATCAAAGTTACACAAACATATCTTGAAGACGAACTAACAAGTAAATTTATTCAACAAAATCACCATTGGCTTCAACAATGGCCTCCAGACGATTTTGCATTTTCCTGTAAATTTTCTGGGCTATCTCCCTGATTTAAATTGGTTAATGCTGCCATAATCCTTGCATTCAGTTCATCTTTGGTGTTGCAAGGAGTTTTTTGGTCTCTTGCTCAACAGCCCTCCTGCACATAATAATCAAAAGGTTTGCAGTCTGAGGAGTTAGATTTCGAAATGTAAGGAGTGGTATGGTCAGAGAAATTAACTGGCAGCAATGATCGGGTTCTCTTACTTGTGCGGCATTGTGTATAAGACATAATGCCTTCCAAGGGCCACCGTCTTTATTCTGGTCAGCACCACCTTCTCAAGATACTTGATGGAGGACCCAGTATTAAATCTGATGATCTGTGGGAAGATAAATGAAGGGATAATGTCACTATGACTAGAGATCCCTTCAGACAACATCATAATCACCAGTGGATTCATCCACCTCTTTTTGAATCCACTGCACTATCCTCAAGGTTGACAACTAAGCACTCTGAAAGATTCGTATTGGAGCTTCCAGTGGGTATGCCAAGTAGTACAGCATGTCTTTTCTAAATTTCTGTCTGAGAGAATTGTGTCATGGTGATTTTTTTCTCAATGAAGGTCTTAAAATAACTCTACTCAACTGTTCAGACGACAAAACCAAAAACAAATAACGCACCCTTGCAAAAAATGGTTGCAATTTACCCATCCGTTTCGCTTTATCACATATCATCATTACGGTTAGACATCCGATTGCTTCTAGCCAGGATTGAAACCCGTCTCTCTCTTTCTGTATGTATATGGTCTGTTGTTATGGTAACGGAGCTAAGTACGCAAAATGAAACCGCTTAACACAGACTAAATTTAAGCCCATGTCTTGCAAACACATTATATATATATATATATATATATATATATATATGCACTACCGGCCAGAATTATTAGGCCACCCCAGTTTTTTAAAAGAAATGATGTATTAACATGTGCATCAAATGAACTGTTCTTGTGTCCAGTTTTTCTGCTCTCTTCTTCATTCTAGTATGTTCTTTTTATTGGCTAGCCGAAGCAAAGGCTTCCTAGTTGCCTTGTAAAGTTTTGCAAAGCAATAATTACAAAAGAACCATTCTATTTTTATTTAGAATTATAAATTTTAAATAATAAAAATAGTATGAAATACATCATTTTTTTAAAAACTGGGGTGGCCTAATAATTATGGCCGGTAGTGTATATATATCACATGTACACATCAAGTGTTCCAAAGCAACTGCAGTCGTCAACTAAGCGCCGTACTTCAACAAAGTTTCAGCCAATTAAACTCAGTACCTATTTACAATGTGGGCCCGCAACAGCTAAATGAAGTTACGTTACAACTGGACTAAGATGTTAATTTTGTCTTAATACGAACTTCTGGGTAATTCATGTATTACTTTCCACCGCTTTCACAACACGGGCCTTTATTATCTTATTCAGCTTTTGGATACCATGACACTTTCGGGATCTCTTTTAAAAAAAGTAACAGGAAAATCTTTACAGTCAACCTCAAAATGCACAAACGTTCAACTGTATCCTCTCTCACGGACTTCAGCCAACAGTTTCTCATACTGAAGTAGCTTTCTTTCATGAACCTCTTCAATCTCTTCCTCTAATGTCACCATCAGTTTGCCAAGCAACATATGTTTGTTCCCATTGTCAATCAACACTAGATCTGGCCTAAGTCCAGATGCAATAATTTCCCTGGCAGTGTAGCATTAACGAACACTATTTCTTTTAGTCCACCGACTTGCTCTTCAGCCTTGTGCCAATTACACCTTGCTTTAAAAAGGCAATCTTTTGCATGTTTGATGAGGGTATATCAGCAGTTCTCGCATCTGCTATTAAAATCTACAGAACTAAGTCATATCTGAAGGTGTACCAGCCATTTTGTAGTACCTTATGGCAGGATCATAGCATATGGCGCAAGTTTCCGTATGCACCCCACAACCGGCAGCCCACATCTCAAATTTGCTGTTCATGGCGCCACATCATATACTGCCTGAATAAGGAACTTTAAATGCCTCGCGCCGAAACGCCACCAATTAGAACTGATATGAAACCCATCAATGCGGATTAATACCTTTATGTGCGTTGTAGTGCAGTGGATATCGACTCGGAACGACAAATCGAGGACCCGAGTTCGAATTCCATTTGAATTCGTTGCTTTCACTTACGTGCTAATATTTTTGGGAAAGGTATTAAACCTTCTCTTCCCTCCAGTTATAGGCTAAATAATAGGACAGACTGGGTTCTATAGCCTTGGCTGGCAACAAGTCTACAGCAGAAAGCAATGGCCATCTACTGCGGGATAATTTTTTACCCAGTCACTCTAACGAGACATGATCGCCCAAGCGTGTATCACGGATGGCACTTAAGCGATTGACTGACATTGACACATGCTCCAAGCACCCCGGAAAAGCTGGGACACCTCCATTTTAAATACTAGTGTCTCTGTAGTTATTATCGAGTAAGTAGCTTGTTAACCTGCTGGTAAGCACCTTAAAGAACATCTTTCCCTCAACGTTCACGAGAGAGATTGCGCGAAATTGACTAAGAGTCAAAACATTCTCCTTCTTAGGTATATACTCCCCATCAGCTCAATACCAAGAGTCCGGAACACTTCAAGAGCACGGAATACCTCTTGTAAATCAAATATATCACAACATTAGAACCAACCGCAGAACACGCTCTCAACTTGTGTATAACTACTTTGACTTTCTTTCATGTCCTGGAGACTGTTAAAACACCATTTGAATAAATCTAGCATCACCTCCATTGGGATGTGCATGCTGGCATCAGAACACATGCTCATAAGGTGTCTCTCCAGCTTCTTCACGCATATATATATAATACGGAAATTAACGAAGATTAACGAAGATGGTTATAAACAACCGACATTTTGAAATGATTTGTTTGAACATTATTTTTGATCGATACTCGTATTTGAGTAGATTTTCTGTTTATAATCAAACAGTATTATATATTTATTCCTACCGTCCTGATTATCAGGTTCGAATCCTGTCGAATGTCACATTTTCGTAACAAACATTTTTGTAACAAAAATGTATCTTATATAATCAGGCCTGTAGAAATAAATATATAATACTGTTTAATTATAAACAGAATATCTACTTAAATACGAGCATCGATCAAAAATAATGTTCATACAAATCATTTCAAATTTTCGGTTGTTTATAACCAGTTATGTTAATATTTATTAATTTCCGTAACATGTTTACATTTGTTGACATTATGATACATTTCAGAGCAGATAGTCTTTATTTGACTTCATATAGACTGATCGTCAATCATGAGGTCAAAGACTCGCCAGATCACTTGGTGGCTTCCCATATGTGGATAGGGGTCACAGGTTCGAATCCCGCTGAATGACACACATTTTCGTAACAAAATTACCGTAAATAATCAGGCCAATAAAAATAAATATATAATACTGTTTGATTATAAACAGAATATATATTTAAATACGAGCATTGATTAAAAATAACGTTCAAACAAATCATATATATATATATATATATATATATATATATATATACTAGATACCAGGGTAATAATAAATAATTTAGTAGGAAAAATCTTATATTAAGTGTTTTCCCCTTTTTCGATTGTATCATATACTGTCCTGGGCACCATTACTGCCACCCATAAAATTTCTGCGCAATATAGAATATATCCTGAACCAAAAATAAAAAAAAATTATATAAAGAGTTTTGATTTATTGACAACATAGTGTTGATAAAATGCAGTAAAAGATAAAACATCAAGTTCAAAGAAAAAAAAACAATAAAAAAAAGATGCGACCCTAGTATTGGAAATCTTTAAGTATATAATATATATATAATCACCCCTGATTAAATGTTAATATATGACAGGAATTGGCCAATAACGTCAATGTTTTAAAATTCCACGTTATTCCTTGTTACTTTGCCACAAAGGTTAAGTCAAAGAAGCTACCACAGAACATCAGAATTGTTATGAATAAGCAGAAAAAATTCTAAACGATCATTTCTGTATTTGTTTCAACAGTGCGCAATGTTATTAAGAAGTTTTGATAGCATGGAATTGTGAAATGGAAGTAGGACGTACGACTAAGAAAAAGAACTGATGTGTTTTTGAAGGTTGGTGCAAACAATGAATGACAAACACTACGTAAATATCTTAAGGCCCGAAAGCCGACCTCAAACAATAAGGTGGTTTTTTTTTTCATTACATACTATACAGTATGTGCGTTGTGGTACAGTGGATATCGGCTCGGAACGAGAAATCGGGGAGCCGAGTTCGAATTCCAGTTAAATTCATTGCATTCACTTACGCGCAAATACCCTTGGGAAAGGTACTAATCCGTCTCTTCCCTCCAGTTAAGGGTTAAATAACAAGACAGATTGGGTTCTATAGCCTTGGCTGACAACCAGTCTACCGCAGAAAGTAATGGCAAACCTACTGCAGGATAATCATCTGCCCAGTCAGTCATATCTCTTTCGAGACATGATCACCCAAGCGTGTATCACGTATGGCACTTAACAGACTATGCAGAACAAACTAAAACAATAATGGTTTGATGGTCAAAGGCCAAGGAAAAATCTGACATGAAGAAAAGTCATAGAAACCATAATCTGGACAGACAACAATCTTTCTGAAACAATGTTTTCTCTGCAAAAGAAAACAAACAGAGCATCTTTAGCAATGCGTACTAACAATATATTTACAGGCGGCAAAATGAAGTTTATAAGAAAACGAACATCTTACTAACAGTTATGCATATTGGTAGCTATCTTGGTAGCTCTAGCGAAGCAACAAGTATTTAGCTACTGATAAGATTTTGAATCTCGGCCGAGGCCGCAGAATGATGATGATGAAGCATATTGGTGTATCCATAAAATCGTGCGTCTGTTGTGATGCTTCTGATACTAGACGTCATGATTTTATCACAAGAATAATGAAATCTGAGGGTCACTAAGGGATTTTGTAACAGATTATGCTACCGTCAGCATAAGAAACCTCGGTTTGAGTCGAAAGAAATGTGTTCTCCAAAAGTTTAACGACACATGGCACACATCCAAATACACAGAACGGTTTAAAAGGAATAAATAGACTATTTTAAACTGGCTAGAAATAAATTCTGAGTCCTGATATCAAACCCAATGAAAATATGTTTCATCAGCTAAAATCTACCATAGAGGACTGGAACCCTGAAAACATTCAATAGCTTGAAAAGATTGCGAATAAAGAATGGAAGAAAATAGCTCCTGATAAGTTCAACAAGAGTATAGATAGCTACCAAATACATTTGAAGGTATATATCCCTGGCCAAGGAGATAGAGCCACATATCAATGTGTAGTAGCTTTATTATTATTATGTCAGTTTTCAACATATTTTAATTTCTGCTATGGTCGCACGACCAACAAAGTCTGCGGAAAGACCTAAGGCAGGACGTGTCGTGCTGTTATGGATCTATTTCATGTTTTTTCCTATCTCCCCTATCATCCCTAGCATTACATAGACATAGTTTTCCTTAGTGTGTGGGCTGTACTTAACAAGACAATATTTTTGTATATCTCTTAAGCTAGGGTTTCCAGGGATAATTTCAATGTGTTGTTTTGTTCACATTTTTTATCATTCCAAGCTCCCACTATCACTGGCACAAGTCTTATTTACAATTTCCACATTTTTTTCTATTTCAATTTACAGGTCTTTATATTTTGACAGTTTTTCAAATTCCTTTCTTGCTATGTTCCAATCCGCTGAACAAGCCATATCAATTAATAGACAAGTTTTTCTTTTCTTTCTAGTTTTTAACAATAATGTCTGGCCTATTTGCTTCAGTATTTCTGTCTGTGTAGATGGTGTAATCCCATACAATGGTGATATCTTCTATTTCTGTAACCGGTGGTGGGTGATGTTCATGCCAGATGTTTACAGATTTTCTATAGTGTTTGCATATTGTCCAATGTAAATATTGCCCCACTCTATCTTGACGATTTTTATATTCATTTGGGGCAAGTGCAGAACAACCTGAGATTAGATGGTCTATTGTTTCTTGGTGTTTATCACAGAACCTGCATTTTGGATCCACATTATTATGTATAATATTTACCTGAAAGTTTCTAGTGAAAAACTTGGGTCTTGCTCTGCAAGAATAAAGCCTTCAGTCTCAGACTTCAATCCAGATGCACGTAATCATCAACGAGTATGAACTTTTTCAACATTGGATTTATTAGCATGTTCTGGATATTGGCCATGCAGAGGTTTGTCTTGCCAGAGTTGTTTCATCTGTTCAAGAGCTTCATCCTTGACTTTCATTTTCATATTTTTGCCGCAATAGTTAGTTCTTGTCTTTTGTTTTGTTTTTCTACAGAATTTACTAAATGTAAATCTTGTTTGTAATTACTGTCTTCTTTTATTATTTTTATTCTGTCTTCATGTTGCTTGACTAATTGTATCATCCAGTCCTTTGTTATTTCTATGTATGTTAGGAAGCCAATAGTTGTTGTCTTGTATGACAATTCTAACTGAATAAAACCTCTACCCACTTCTACATCAGCCTTTGGATGATGCATCTTATGCTTAGAAGGAAGATTTCTTGTTATAGAATCCATTCGCCTGATGTCGTTTAGAGTCCAGTTTAAAATGTTGAAACTATATTGGAAAACTGGGATTGCGAGCCTATTAATGGCCATAATTCTGTTCTGAGAATTCAATTCAGTTCTTAATATCATTCGTAGCCTTTTATAGTACTCTTTACGCACTATAATTCGTTCATTTTTATGGTGAAGTTTTTCACTCTCATTTACACCTAGGTATTTATAAGCTTTTCTGGCTTTAATTATTTTATTGTTACAGCAGGGTATAAGCTAATTGAGGATGTTTGTTGCAGTTATTGACGTAAGACTGTAGCTTTAGCACATTTATTCAAACTGAATTTCATTCCAATATCTTCGCTGAAGCATTTTACAGTTTGCAGAAGACCTCCCAGTTCGTTATCATTCTTAGCATACAACTTTAAGTCATCCATGTAAAATAGATGGCTTATTTTCTTTTGGGCTATTTTATAGCCACATTCTGTCTTGTTAAGTTGACTGGTTAGGACTATTGATGATATGCAGAATAGTAATGGACACAAAGAATCACCTTGAAATTTACCTCTTTTGATGTTTATTTCACCAGACTTATAGGTTTCATTTATATGATTTAGGTAAAGGGTTGTTTTCTATATCGACATGCATTGTTCGATGAGATTGATGATGACGGGTGATATCTTGTATATATTTAAAGTTTTTAAAAACCAGGAATGTGGCACAGTATCGAATGTCTTACGATAATCTATCCAGGCAGTACTAAACTTTTTCTTTGTATTGTAGCAGTTTTCCAGGATCATTCTGTTAATAAGCAATTAGTCTTTACATCCGTAACAGACACGTTTGCACCCTTTTTGTTCCAGCGGTAACATGTCATGTCTTTCCAAGATAAAATATGTCTGTTTTGTTAACATAGATGTTAATAGTTTATATGTTGTTGGAAAGCATGTAATTTTTCGGGTTGTTTGTGTCATTATTCTTTGGGTAGAAGAAATGTAATTTCTTTGGTCATCCATGCTGAAATTTTAGTGGGATCGTTAACCATTACTTGAAGTTTTGTGGCTAGTTTTTGTATGTGCTGTATTTAAATAATATAGCCAAAAGTTAGGAATTTTATCTATTCCTGGAAATTACCAATTGTGTGATTTTTTCAGTGCACATTTACATCCTCTTCTTTGATTCCAGCCCATGTCTGTTCTGGTTTATTATTTATTTTTCATTCGTTGTATCCCTTGTGCAATCTAATCTACTTCTTTGTTATGTTCTTTAGGGCAAGCCCATATGTTTTCCCAGAACCCTATAACTTCTTCCATTTTGTTTGGTGGGGGGATTGTCACTTCAATACTTTTTTTACCTATTTCTCTGTAAAATTTCTTTGCATCGGTTTGAAAAATCTTGTTTTGTCTGTAGAATCTTGATTTTTTCTTATAGCGTCTTCTTCTTTGAGCCTTCAGTTGTATTGTTTGCTTTATTTTTTCCTTAGTTGAGAGGAATTCATTTTAATTTCTAGTGTATTTTCTTTCGACTCTTCTGCCTTTTCTGGTTCTTACATTTATTCTTCTTGTCAGTTCATGGAGTACTGATAGTTCACTTCTAAGTTGTTCGATTTCTTTTTCTATTTTTCTTTTCCAAGGTGGATCTTCATGTCTGCGAGACTGCCTTGCTTTTAATTTGATGTTCAGTATTTTTGTTGCTGCTATTGTTGATGCATATATTGCTTCATTGAGATTTATATGAGTGTCTTCTTCATCCAAAATAAATTTGAGTGCTGCATTGTAGAGCTTAATAGTTTCAATGTTATACTTTGTTGATCAGAATTTTGGGAGCTGTTCTCGTTCCTCCATTACAATATTTGTATTTGACTTAAATGGTTCTTGATTTCTTCCTTAGCTTCTTGTATACTGTTCTTTTTACCGTAAAATAATTCTGTTCACCGTGTTCTGAACTCGTTTTAATGCTGTCTTGTAACTTACTCAGATCACACCTTTCCAGCACTTTTAAACTTACAGCATTATCTTCAGAGTGATTTGTGTGTATCACGGTTTCTACATTATGACCCGTGGCTTGTTTGATGTTACTACTTTTTATTTCTGATTCCGGTCCCTTTAATATTTTGTTGATTCGTCTATTCTGGTTGCAATTCTTTTTATCTGATTAATTTCAGTCTCTGTCAATCGGTTATTTCGGTTGATGTATCTTCGTACATTGGCTAATTTGTTTCCGTCAATGTACTTTCTATTTGTTTGTCCAACCTTTTCTCCCCAAATCTCATATGTTTGGCTAGTGATGTTTTTTGAGGTTTGAGTATCGCTTCATGAAATGCAGTCATAACGACTTTATACTCCTCACGAGACCATTTTATTTTTTCTTTCTTTAAATGTACGGTTATAGATCTAGTTGGAGAATTTTCAGGGCCATCATTAGGATTATCCTGGTTGTGGGGACCTGAAGATTCGTTCTTTTGTGTAGAAGTTTGTTGGAAGATTTTTCGACTTCAGGTAGGTTTGCTCCTGAAGAACGGGCTTCCTGTTTATCCTCTGGAAGAGCCAGACTGGACTTTTTATTTCTATTTGTATTTCTCATATTTTTCCCACGAGTGACGCACGGGTCCAAAAGCACACCCAAAGTTGCCCGGCATGTTGGGTGACGGTCTTTTGCAAACAGGGTCCCGAAGCCTCTAGGGGATCGTTTGTGACCTCATAACGCAGCAGCCATTCACTCCTCGGCATGATTAACACCTTGTAGTTTTCCTTCTCCTAAATTTTCTATGTTCCTGAACCTCGATCATCCTTTATCCTTTCCTCAATACCCGCTGTACCCAGTTTTTTTTCTTTCACTGTAAACCTTTGCACACTAGTAGCGGTCCAACCTTGCTTGGGGTGAAATGATTAAAAGAATTAAAATAGCATTTTAAATCAAAATTATGGTCAGACTCATGAAGGTGAGCAACTAATGCCCTGAGTGTGTTATTTTGTGAAATATTTCTTTTCTTTTCATATAATTTGTTATTTAAATTTCTTAAGGTTTCTCCTATATATTTCTTGTGGCAATTACTACAGGTGATAGATTATATTCACCTTTCAAGTCTTAGATTATCATAATTTTTATTATATTTTTAATCATTTCGCCCCAAGTGTGTAGTATGCAGGATGTTCCAGGGAGTCAAAGTAAGAGAAACAGCTGAAAGAACAAAAGATGAACGGGTTTAAAGAAAACAGAAGATGGTGACTGGCGGTGCATTTAAATTTTTAAAGATTGTATCTATCGAGGAAGCAAACAAACGAAAGCGAGTTCCACAGGCGAAAAGTGCGAGCAAAGACACTGTTAGAGAAGAAGTAGCGGTTGCATTTAGCTATCTTAACAGTAAGCAAGTGGGACCTACACGGCAATCTAGTTGTACGCTTAAATCAATTTAGTCGGGGCACTAGGCAAAACAAAAATTCAGAGTTGTTGCTATGAGCATATTTGTAGAAAAGACAAAGGGCAGCAACGTCACGTCGGTGAAATGGTGACATTTAGTTTTGTATTAAGTCTTTTATTATTTTAGAAGTATTTATAACAAATTTTACATTACAGGTTGTTGTGTAGAATAATCTATTTTGATTTAGAATTTGTCAAAATTGTTCATTCTGTTTTCGCAAAACATTTTTACAAAGAAATTGGTGTTAAGAAATATATGTTGGTACACTTTCATGGTAAACTTATAAAGACAGGTAAATATCTTCACTACTTTCCATTCTTTGTATTTCTGAGCAGTGTTTGTCTTTTTACTATCTCTGCCATCTATATCACAAAGAGGAATTATTAAAAAAAAAACTTAAAAATTAAATGCACTCTAAACATAACATATAACACTGATAATAATGTCGAAGGGCAGGACGATCTAGAACAAAATCTTCGATATTTTGGTAGACAAACATCCCACAGATCAAGTTAAGTCATTTTAATTTCGTTTGTCTTAGAAAACGTAAATAACTAATATTTAGCTTGTTTTTCTCTTGACAATATATCCCTGGCCAACTTGTTTATTTTACATATTTCTCAAAATGGTTTCGGAATGTAAATAAAAATGAAACTTATTACTTTCGATTTGTCTATATTTCTGAGATGATGTAGTATTTAAAGTATCTACATTATTCGGACTATTGTCCTTATCTTTATTGCCATTTGTACGGCGTTTCGGCCGTTGTAGGCTCCGGCCTTCTTCAGGTGCTAGGATTTTCGAACCGAACCATTTATTACAATCACTGGTGTATACCATTCTCATTCCTTGCGTAGTAGTAATGCCTTAAGGACGGACACATGACTCAATGGCTATAGACGTTGGTTATTTCCTGTGACTTGACTCAAAGTTGTGAGTTCAATACCAGGCTACAGCAGTGGTGAACAAGTAACTTGCAGGGTTAGAGGGAGATAACCTGTGACTTCCAATCGTCGCATTACTTTGTATTTAAACTTTGATCTCAATGATAGACAGATAGATAAATATTTAAATGAACCAAATTATATATATATATATATATGAACAAAGTTATATATATATATATATATATATATATATATATATATATATATATATGAACAAAATTATATATATATATATAATGCAGGAATTCATTCAAAAATCTATAAATTATAGCCGTATGTATTCATAAATTGTGAAACACTGTGATATATAATAAAATACTCGCCTTAAGAGAGAAAAAGAGAGAGAGTGAGAGATGGAAAGGGATAGAGTTGGAAACAGAGAGAGAGAGAGAGGGAGATACAGAGAGAGAGAGCGAGAAGATATCCTTTAAAAGAATGAAATACCCGGGAAAGCAAATTGTTGGCATCTTTCCAAATGCAGTGGTAATCACTGGCAAGACTCCCAAGAACAGAACGGGACATAAGTAAAAAGGCAGGGGATGCTGAGAGAAGTAAAACGATTGGTTGCAGTGACTACTTCAAATCAACAGGCCGACGCCATTTTGACAGCATCATGCAAAGCTATTACCTTTTTCTTTGTCACATTTATTTTTCATGACTTTTCATTCCATATTTCATTTTTCTACTTTTTTCTAATCTTTACTTCTTTTTACATTTCCCACTATATTCTTTTTTCTGTTTTTTATTCATTCTTTTTTTTCTTTTACTTACGCTCTTTCTTCTTACCTGATTTTATTCTTGCTACATTCATTAATTCTCTTTCATTTTACCTTCTTCTTCTTCTTCTTCTTTTTCTTCTTCCTCTTCCTTCTCCTTCTTCTTACTGGCTTTTCATATATTTTATATTTTCATTCTTTCCTCTTACCTGATTTTTTCTCGCTTCATTCGTTATTTCTCTTTCATTTTACATGCTTCTTCTTCTTCTTCTTCTTCTTACTGGCTTTTCGTATATTTTATATTTTCATCTTTCTTAATTGATATTTTCTCGCTTCGTTCGTTATCGATAAGTTATTTTACATTCCTCTTCTTTTTCTTCTTCCTCCTCCTCCTTCTCCTTCCTACTGGTTTTTCGTATATTTTATATTTTCATCCTTTCTTCTCACCTGATTTTTCTCGCTTCATTCGTTATCTCTGTTTAATTTTACATTCTTCTTCATCTTCTTCTTCTTCTTCTTCTTCTTCTTCTTCTTCTTACTGGCTTTATGTACATTTCATATTATCATTCTTTCTTCTTAATTCCTATTCCATCTATTCTTAAATGTTTATTCTTTTTTCTTCTTTTTTCTTCTTATCTTTTTTGCACTTCTCTTCCTCCTTTTCCATATGCTTTCTTTTTATTGATTTCTTTTTATTTCCCTCGTTTTTTCTTGGTTCCTGTTTTATTTTCCAATTCTTTTTTTACACCACCTTTTGCTTTTTCTTCACGTTTCTGGAAGAAAAATGGCCATGTTTTATCAATATTTCTAAAGTAATTTTATTCTGCTTTTTTTTTCATCTTCACAATTTGTGTTTTTTAGATTTTGCTTCATTCTTTATTTACTATTGTCAACTCCACTGCATATTTCGTATCATTCCTAACGGCCAGACGCTACATAGTCTTATTTTCATTTTTACTTATTTTTTACTTTCTTCGTTTTATCTCACTGTCAAATCCTCTTCTCTAATCATCCGCCTTACCCACCTCTCAAATGATTTCCTTTGTCGAAGGCACAATCTCTATTCGCCGTACCTCACCATTTCCAATTTTACGAGGTGTTTGATTCATTTTCGATTTCTGTAATTATCTTTACTGCTTACCTTCATCCTGGTCATTATTTATTTTGCAAGCAGCAGGAATAATGGAAAGGTGTTTCCTCTTCTTTGGCTTGAAGGCAATATTCACGCCAGTTTCATTCCTTTTTGGTTTGCTCGTTCTTGCTTCTGATATGCTAGTTCAGAACAGGAGATTTCGTTTTAACATAGTGACGTCAGCATCAAATAAATTATTTTATTAACGAGATTCAGGTATGAAAATAATCATTTATATCCTTCGTCCACTCGCTCTTTTTCTTTCTGTTTCATGTTTTTCACAGTTATATAAACACACACACACATACACACACACACACACATATATATATATATATATATATATATATATATATATATATATATATATGTTCGGCTATCGTCTTTTGAACAGGAGTAGAGTTTTATCTCTTGTATCCTGTTTAGGATTTGGTTTCCGCTTCCTTCTAAAATGTTCTATTTCTCTTTCTCTACATGTAATACCTCTTGCGTCTTAGTGGCATTATCGCCTTACTTGATTAAATGATATTGTTTTTATGTTTTTTTGGTTTTATAATGTATGTTATGTTTAATACCGAGCTAAAATATTTTTTAATCGTATCACCCCGAGTAAGACGGCAATGCCACTGATGTGCAGGGGCCTACATAAATGTAAGAGTAAAAATAGTAGTTGAATATAATAACATATAAATGAGGTGAGTTATTTACATAGGAAGTCACCAAGATTATAAATAGGTACAGACATTACCCAATTAAATATTTGAGTGGTTACCACTTCCTGTGAGTTAGTAACACCACACAACAATGGCCGTGCTTATATCTAAAGAACCGAATTAATATTTCTTAATTGATAATTACGAGTACACACAAAGCGTGCCTTAGAAGTGTAGCACCTAAATCTAGAGCGAAAAAGCTGAGTGATTTGTAATAAGTCGGAGAAGAAAATTTCTCTTCTTGGCAACTACAGATTCAAGACAATTTTAAAAGTAGCAGCAATTTCACACCTAAGACAATAAGAGGAAATAACATACGACGATATAAGTCAGCGAATAGTAAAAAAACATAGCTAATGAAATGCTAATAAATTCAGAGAGAGCTAAGATGTAGAAAAATTAAATAATGATGTGGGAGGTCAAAAATGCAGTGCGACGATCGCCGCCAAGCCAGCTGTTTTTTTTTTCTTCGTTTGCTTCAAGGAAATGGATTGCGTGGCTCCCTTTCTCGGCCATTACACTGAGTAGTTGTGAAACAGACACCAACTAAACCGCTTCTACTTCATTTTCCTCTTTGTCAGTCTGACTGTCAATCCATACGTCCAACTCCAACACACGCAGTCCGCCGAATGACTCTCATTCCAGTACTGCTGGCACCCCGCTTTTTATTCTATTCCAAGCCGAGCAAAATTTGCATGTGTGCGAATACAAGACGTTAGTCTTGTTTTGGACGTGATAGGTGCGCATAAATTGTGTCTTTAATAGCGGTCATATTTCATTTTTGTTATCACTTTGCAAGCAAGACACGTTTGCACTCTTTCTGAATTCCGCGGTAAGTCATGTCTTTCGCTACATAAGTTCATGAACATTTCTCAAAAAGTGATTATCCCAGCCATTGAATATGTTCTTCGTTTAAACAGGATGTGAGTTTGAGAAACCGGGATCGGAAAACCATTCAATGGAAGAGGATTTGATTCACATGAAGGATGCTGATGAAACCATGGACCAAGCAAGTGAGCATCGACGAGGCGTTAAGAGAATGCAAACAAGAAGAAAACAACATGCTTAACATCAGGAAGCTGTGGTTGAGGTTCCTGGAACAAGAAATGAGGAAGGAGGGCCTGGAGAATCTAACACTCACAGAATGGATAGAAGAAAAGAAAGACTGGAAAAAGCATGCGCAAGACATATTTGATAGGCTTGAGCAAATGGAAGGCAGAGTGAGGTTTGAGAGAGATACCAAGAGAAAAGATATTTAGAGGGACAAGAGAAAGGAGCAAGTGGATGTCCATGATCGACTGAAGGAACAGAGCATATGAAGCAAAAGACTTCATTGTCAGCAAGGCCTTATCAGTTTTCAGTTGAATTGGATCGATATAACTGCATCTTATATGCTAACTCTTTTCTTTCCTCGCACTTCTTTGTTATGGACATCTCTTCCGACTTCAGCTAACGTTAATACTCAAAATTATAAAATGCAATAACAGTCGTTATCTCCTTTTTCTGATTACTCCTGTATTGTGTTCAGTCAGTCAGTCAGTCAGCTAAGTGCTATGCGCGATACACGCTTTGGGCGATCATGTCTCGAAAGAGACATGACTGACTGGGCAGAAGATTATCCCGCAGTAGGTTGCCATTGCTTTCTGCGGTAGACTGGTTGCCGGCCAAGGCTATAGAACCCAATCTGTCCTGTTATTTAACCCATAACTGGAGGGAAGAGACGGATTAATATTTTTCCCAAGGGCATTTGCGCGTAAGTGAATGCAAAGAATTCAACTGGAATTCGAACTCAGTTCCCCGATTTCTCGTTCCGAGCCGATATCCACTGCGCCACAACGCACAATGTGTTCACTCTTAAATATTTTTTTCCAGTTATTCGTCACCCAGTAACAACATGTGTCTAAGTGGATTTCTGTATTGCATAGGGTAAATTTGATTAAAATAAAAAGTGCATACTTGTGTAAATACATGAACATAAAATATTAAACATTGAGTACTGTTGCTAATAAATAATGTTCGATGTTTAATAATAAACTAATTTATATTAATAATAAACTCACATTTTTCTCACCGGTTTTAACAAAATTGAGTTTTACGCAAAACGCAATCGTCCGGTGCTGTATCGAGGCAACAGATAACTTTCTAAATATATACTGTTAAATATAAATAAAATTATCTGCTACCGCGATACAATAAATTTAAGTTACATGATGTCGCAGCATTAAATGCTCCCAATACCAAGAAATTTAAATGGAACCTTATTAGACATATGGTTCTCTTAACATTTTGGTCTCTCACGCGGTGTGACTTCATAAAACCGCATTGCAAATTTATGAACTGGGTCTGCTATTTGATGACTGTTATCGTTGCATAGCAATGTTTTATGTTAACACAAGGTAAAATCATATTTTATAGAGGATGTCTTTATGTTAACGTCCCTGTAACCTCTCTGAAGATGGCTCATGTAAGCCGAAAGCTTGGACCCAGCATAATAAAAAGAAATATCCAAATATTTGGAAATTGTTGTTTTTATTTTCACCTAAAATTAAAAACAAAATACGGTGTTTAGAACGGCTCATGATTAAACATTGTCTGTTATATCTAACATTATATGTTATCCACATACAAGCCTGTTTCGCTGTATCACTGCTCATCAGTGTGGCTAGACACATCCACTTGCTTCTGGCCGGGATCGAAACTCGACCGATTTAGTGTCAGTCGTAGTCGGTATATATATATATATATATATATATATATATATATATATATATATATAATAGAAACTAATGAGCCAGACGAACTTACCTAGGTTTCTCCTAAACGGATCGTCAGGGAAAGCATTAAGTTTGATCTACCTTTGTATTGACCGCTTTTTGCTAGATGGTTACTTGTGTAGGGTGTTTTTATTTTTTTCTTTCGGCTTTGTGCTGATTTCTATCCGAACATTTTGACAGACCTTCATGTCCTAAGCTCTTTCTTTTTTTTTTTCCTTTGTTTAAACCATTTTTTCCTTCGTTCGAAAGTTTTCAAGGAATGTTTTCGAGACTAGTATAACTATATATAATCACGTTTATATATATATATATATATATATATATAGTGCAATAGTTGTTACAATGGTTTATAAATTCATAGTGATACTATGAATTTATAAACCATTGTAACAACTATTACACTATAACGCTGTACGTTTGTATCGAGCACTCTTTATAAAAGTAAATGCATGAACAACAGGTTAAAAAAACCTACGAGTTCTACAACTTAGTTTCAATATATATATATATATATATATGGATCAGAATCCGACAAGATGACTGAATAAAGAAAAAGAATAAACAGAAAACGTGTCTCAATCTTACATGTTTCCCTTTTATTAAAGCTTCTTTAGAAAACGACAGAAAAATGAAAAAAAAAAAACGAGTGAGTATAGCGATTTTCTAAGTGCAGCTTAGATGTGGCACAAAGCCGTAAGTATGGAACACCCAGCGAGGATCGAACTCACTACTCTATTGTAATAATACTAGCGAGACAAGCTTGCTAATCATTACACCACCTCGAGGCGCCCAGTCAGTACAATTGTATGTGAGTATTTGAGTTTAGTTCTTATTAGTCAGATATGTGTCACTTGTATTAAAGCAAAATATTATTTTTAAATCTATGTGCGTGGAATATTTTGGATGGTAAATTGTATAATAGTGTACGTGTATGTTTGTGTAGAAAAGCTTGTCAGTTTAGGTGTATGTTGGATAGTAACCTTTGATAGATGTGAGTATACATTTTAATATACATACATGTGTATGTTTGTGTGTATGAGTGTGTGTACTAACGTTAGTTAATATATGTGTGTATGTGTGTGTGTGTGCATATTAATACGCATGTTACGTATATTAAAAGAATGGTCAATTTTAAAATGTGGAGGAACACTTTGGATAGTAAAGTGTGTGATAGTGCATGTGTATGTTTATGTGGATGCGCTTGTCTGTATGAGCGTATCTTGGACAATGACGTAGTTAATATATGTGTATATACGTGAGGAAATTTTGCAAACTTTTTCTATTAAACCGTTGAAATGTAGCAAGATTTTGCGATGATATTGTATTTGAATATTTTATATAAATCTATACCTGTGAGTGTGTATGTGAAAATGCTGTTTTCCTTTCTATGTGGGTCACTGAAATGCAGCTTGGTTATAATAAATTTGTTTGGCTGGAAATTTTGTGATAAATTTATTTTGGATGGAATTTTTCATTGAAGATGGAATTAGTATAATTTAATTTCTATGTATGCATTATATTTATGTAAAATTTAGAATATTATTTTATTCTAGAAACATCTATTTTTATGTATTATTTAGAATATTATTTATTATTTAGTACATTATTTTATATTATTTAGAATATTATTTCGAATTAGTATTGCTTCATTTACTTTTATATATTGGCAGACATAAGTTAGATTCATGAAGAATTTATCTGTAGAAAGATGGTGATGCTATGTTTTAAGGGAGTGTTTATAGTTAGTAGTAATAATATTATTACGTTTTAAGATACGTGCGTTTAGACAGAAGTTCTAACACTTCTTTTATATCGAAACGACGTGGGACATAAATTTGATTTCACTATGCCAGCCTAATTATAAAAAAAGAACATAATTCTTTAAGGGAGAAAGTAGTTTAAAAACATAAGAATAGTTTTATTTGCGGGTGTAAGGGTAAAATAACCTGTAAACAGAATTGGAATTTCAGTTCTTCATGTTTATTTCGTACAAATACTCCACCAAAGGAGAGTTATTTGGCGAAAATGTCACGTCATTCTCATACGATGTGTAACTGGTATCTTAACTAAAGAACACTTCCATATTTCCGTTACCCGACCATGCAAATGTAATAATGATATAAAAAAAATGACGCTGCTACACACATTCGAAACCTGTCACAAGCATTTCTCATTTTTACCGAAAATTGAATAGTTCCCTAAAAATCAAAACTGCTCAAGGCAACTAATATACGTCATGTAATGTCAGCGGTCATTTAGCACAACCGAGTAGACTGAGCCCTATCGCAGTCTACACAGCAAATGCATAATATTAAAAATTTACTAACAGATGCAAGGGATAAAATGTTAAGAAAAGCCATTATTGCATATGGAACACACCATGCAGAAGATGGTTATATTAATAATTAAACCTTGAATATGAGTTCCCCACATATACATCTTTTAAGATTTGCTATATTTATGAGGTATGTGTAGTCAAAATAGGAGATCAAATGTTCGTATGTATAGACAATGTTGACGTAATAATCAACACTGAATTCTGCTCGTCTTAATACCATCAGCCACTACTTCTTTAGCATACTCTACAGAAAGATTCAGTTAAGTAAAGGAAAGATGAATCTTTTCTTATGTTTAGGGATGCTTTTCCTGGTTTCTATAGTTTTTGTTGTGGGATCTCCCCTTTTCTATAATAATGACTCGATTTGAGTATACATATACTCCTGCCATAGTGAGATACGTCAGATCCATTAGTGAACCGTATCTGATCCGTAAGTTACCGAATGATACCGAAGTTTCACAGAGAATACAGCGTCATTAGTTACAATAGCTCTGAGCTCCCCTACGCCAGAAGAGTATTACACAGCAACCGTCAGTTACGACGTGGACATACTAATTCCAGCACGGCTTCACTTGAAAGACTTATATATATATATATATATATATATATATATATATATATATATATTAATGCAGGTTTCATTGAATAATATAGACAAGTTCTGTCTATTTTGTGTAAGATCCTTTCATATAATCTGATTAGCTTCATAGTGCTATCGTTGAAAAACGACAAGAAATCGCAGTAAAATTGTTGATTTTTTTATCGGGTCTGAGCTTTCGGCTTACATAAGCCATTATCAAAGAATGAACATTTAATATGTAGTGAACATAGAACATTTAAATTATTAACAGACTGGAATTAAACAGAGAAAATTAAACCAAGGAGACAAGTTTATTTTTAGCCTGGCGGATGGCTGCGGACGGTGACGAAATGGTGGTGGTGTGGTTCTTGGTCACATGAGGGTATAGTGGCATGAGGGGATTGGTCTGCGAACTGCTACTACTATGGGTAAAGTGGGTAAGCGTAGTAACTATGACCTCTCCCGTCGATTACAGGCATTGGAGTATGTTGGTAGAGATGTCGAAATTTATTTTATTTATGCTAGGTTTAAGCTGTTGGATGTAGATAGCTTCTAGAATTTTGAGATTTCGTTTATTATTTTCTTGTCTAACTATACATGTATTTTCAACGAGCGTTTTTCTAAGAAGTGTGCGTTGATAGCTGTGGTGTTTTAAATGTCGGAATATGTTTGAATTGTCATTTAAGTGTAATGTAAGCCGCCGTGAGATATATATATTCCTTACTAATCATATTCCTGGATTACTAACCTGCATTCAATTTTGTATCTTTACGTTTAATATAACTTATTTTTCTATCTTAAAAATGTGTTTTGTTGTTCAATCTTTTGTGCGGTTCCGGAATCCACAACAGTTTTATAGGATATTTTTCACACATATCCAATTTATTAACTATTTTTTTCTAGTCTTTTGTTCGAAATTTTGGTATTCCCAATGAATTTTATTAGCATTTGCGTTATGAGTCCTTTATTTAGACTTCTGCGTGATAATGTGATTATAGGTATCGTAGTAGGAATTCGTTTTTGTCTTTTCGTCTTCAAACAATTGTTTCATTAAAATGACAAAGGCTTGCATACTTTCATATTTTTCTTTTTGTTTTAGTTTATTTTTCTCGATTGCAAGTGATCATATGTTTGCCTCGAATACTCGTAGTACCTAAACATATGATTACTAAAACTTTGTAAAGAACATATAACTAAATAATCAGTGTAATGTTACTGCCTAAATATACATCGCACAGATATATATATATATATATATATATATATATATATAATATTTACTGCCTGACGAGGTGCTTAATAATATAGCATTAAAACACAACGGTTCTTTTGTTGCTGTAAACAGTTTTTATTATAAATTATAATAAAAATATTACCATATATAATGTTTTACGAAGTATTGAAGTGAATCGCTACAAACAGTTTGTACTACTTCTACTATATATATATATATATATATATATATATATATATATATATATATATACACTGCTATTAAAATGGTTGAACTTTGAATTATTAATCCGGTAGATTTTATTATATAAATGTTACTCGTTTTAGTGGCTACTCGTATTTGAGTAGACGTTCCGTTCATTTATTAAACATTATATTTATTTCTTATCGGCAACCGGCCTGTATATTCAAGAAATCTTATTAGATACCGCATATTTTTATCTAATAAGACTTCTCGATGGTTCAGGCAGGCAAACGAAAATATATATACAGTATTGTTTCTGTCTACCGGCCTAAATATTCAATACATTTTATTAGAGCACGCATATTTTAATGTTGTAATATATTTCAATATACATGTCTGCAAATATACTTTTGATAAAGAAATAGAGCGTTTACTCAAATACAAGTGCCATCTAAAATAAAACGTTTAAGTAATAATTAATACATACATATATACATACATACATACATATATATATACATACATATATATATATATATATATATATATATAATGCAGCGAAACAGGCTTGTATGTGGATGACTAATATGCTCTCATTAAGACTGAGCTCTCTATAGAAAAAATTTAAAAGAAAAATTTCCACTTCTGTGAAATATGCGTTACTCTTCAAAAATTAATTGACTTCTTTCGGTTACTGGCGTGTGTATACACTGCTTATATACAACATGTTAAAATGTCCCTATTCTGATTCCATACGCCTATGGCTTAGGTGCGTAGCGACTCCGACTGACACCAAATCGATCGAGTTTCGATCCCCGCTAGAAGCGAAGTGGATGTGTCTAGCCACACTGATGTGCTGTGATACAGCAAAACAGGATTGTACATGAATGACATATATGTATATATATATATATATGTGTGTAAGGAACAGGGGGAATATTCTCGAGAATAAATCATTTTTTTTTAATAACAAAACGGAAATAAATCTAAACATTTGGTACGTTATTTTGTATTGACAAGTGCATTTCTGGTCCACGATTTGTTTTTCCCCTCGTTGTGAAGTTCACAGGAACAGCTTGGGTCGTGGGTTCAATCTGCCGACCATCCTCTAGATTGTGTTAAAGTCACAGAAAGCTGCATGTTTCAGCCAGCCTTCGGGCGAGTGTCCTGTCCAGCTGTGAATGCTGGACACTCCCCACCCAACTGGCCCCTTGTAACATGCGCAATACAAAAAGCAGTTATTAGTCTGCAAGCTTACACGACATCTACTCCCGCAGAAGATATTCGGAGACAAAGAAAACAAATGCAGTTATGGCGTAAGATTAGCCTCGTTTTGAAAATGACGGCAAATGTAAAACAAACGAAAGGAAATGAGGGGGGGAGCAAAGAAACACGACAGTTTGTTTTTGTTTTTGTTTTGTTTTGTTTTCCGTTTCCATTCAAATGGAAATTGAGAATACAAATTCAATTAATCTGGGCAAATGGCAAAGTTCAAAGTTCACAGTAGATTTGGGAGAATTATGAAGGACATAAAGAAAATAAATTTACTGATGTTTTCTTTCATAATAGGTTACGGATGTTGATTTTAGAACACCCGTGTGTATGAATGGTTACGCGTATTTTTTTTGAGGGGGTATATGCGTGTGTGTCTGTGCATATGTATATTTCCCAGTATGTGCACATGTGTGTTTGTTTTTTTTATTATAATAGATATACTTTTAAGCTATTAAAACTGAAAAAAGCATTTGAATTCCTGTGTTTGTGTTTATGTGTATAAATGCCTCTGTGTGTATAGAAAGTGCAATGAATAAATTGTCGTGTAAATTACACTAAAATCAAAATATTACAGATATCTTCTTTCAGCAGATATATTTACCAAAATCACACAAATATATCTTCAAATACTAAAAAGTAAATTTATTCACTAAAATCGTTATTAGCTTCAACCACGGCATCCACACGACTTCAAAATTTCCTCCATGTCTTCTGGATGGTGTCCCTGTTGACATTAATAAATGCTGCCATAATCCTTGCCTTCAGATCATCGTTAGTGTTAAAAAGAGTTTGTTGGTCTCTCGTTCAACTGCGCCCCCAAACATAATAATCAAGGGGGTTGAAGTATGGTTAGTTAGATAACCGGATGAAAGGGGTGATGTGGTGACAGAAATTGTCTGAGAGCCATGGCTGGGTTCTTCCAATTGTGTGGCATGGTGCAGAGTCCTGCTGAAGACATAGGGCATTCTAGCAGCCACCCTCTTGACCCAGAGCAGTACTACCTCCTCAATAAATTTGAAGTAAGCATGCGTTTTGAGTCTAAATTGTAAATTTTCCATCACTAGTCATCACTTCGAACACCTTCATAATATATATATATATATATATACTTCAAACTTTATTTTTAGTGGGTAGCCATAGTACTGATATGCTTCAAGCTATAGTTGTACTCGAGAACAAGAAAGTCACCACCGCACAGACACACCGATACATATACACTTAGACACACATACATACATCCACACACATGCACATGTATGTGTGTGTGTGTGTGTGTGTGTGTGTGTGTGTGTGTGTGTGTGTGTGTATAAAGATTGTGTGGGTGTGCTAGATTTATATATGTGCCAAATGGATTCTGAAGATAAGAATTGTCCGTCACAGCACAGCAAACGAAATTTCCTAGTAGTAGACCCAGCTACTGTTTCAATATAAATTTTCCACATTATCCAGTGGAAAACATGAGTCCAATAAGGCACAGAGTGCTGCTCTCCTGGAGATTGATCTTTTAACCCGCTTTCAGGTCTGTTAAAAGGTTTTCATGCACCCATTAATTTTTAATACGCCCACCTAAAGTGGTCTCAACTTTACTACATCTCAATTTTCATAAGGTATTATTCACATAGCCTGAAATTATATTATAAACTATGTACAATAATCAATCATATGCAATATAGGTGACGAATTCAGCTAGAAAATTGACAATGAATAAAATGTATCTAAATACAAATTAGAGATGTGTCATTATAGATAATTCTAAATACAAATTAGAGATGTGTCATTATAGATAATTCTAAATACAAATTAGAGATGTGTCATTATAGATAATTCTAAATACAAATTAGAGATGTGTCATTATAGATAATTCTAAATACAAATTAGAGATGTGTCATTATAGATAATTCTAAATACAAATTAGAGATGTGTCATTATAGATAATTCTAAATACAAATTAGAGATGTGTCATTATAGATAATTCTTTCTTAAATAAATCACTGTTTTGCGTCAGTTTTTAACATCATATAAATTTTTTAATGATTTTAATACATTTCACATAATGGATAAAAAATAGTGAATTTTATATATTTTTCCCAGAATTATCATGAGCAAAAAAAAAGAAAAGAGTCTAGAAAAACGTCAAGATTTGCGGAAGTGTTTATGGTTTAATATCTGTGCTTAGTATAATTGGTAACGTATATAAATATGGGCAGAACAAACTAAGGACGGAAAGTGCGATACGGAGATCGGAAGGCGTATTGGCATGGTCAAGGATGCCTTGCAGAAGCTGAGTAGAGTATTAGGAGACGAGAAAATTTCGCTGGAAACAAAGAAAAGAGTACTGCATTGTTATCTGATGTCAGTCTTTTAATATGTCAATGAATGCTGGACAATTTTATCGAAGATGAAGTGAAGACTTGAAGTAACCGAAATGTGGTTCTACAGAAGGATACTGAGGGTACCATAAACGGAACATGTGAGAAGCGACGAGATTTTGAAGAAGATGGACGCGATAAGGAAACTGATACTTAACATCAGGAAAATACAACTGAAGTTTTTTGAACATGTAATGAGGAAGGACGACTTGAAGAACCGGATGCTCACAGGACGGATAGAGAGGAAGATAGACAAGGGAAAGCAATGCCTGACATACTTAATAGACTTGACTAGATAGATGGTTGAAAGGAGAGTGAGTGAGATGAGCGAAAGTGATAAGAACATGTGCAAGGCCATAATCGCTTACGTCCTGAAGTGATATGACACATAGAAGATGAAGAAAAACAACAAAGCAAAGTTTTGATAAGATAGCGAGGGTCGCAAATTACTGCTCTGGGACCCCAATCAGGCTCACTCGCCCGTTCGAAGAATTCAAGGTTCGTACACAACGGCATGAACCTAAAGAGAAACAAGGAGGCTCATCAGTAAAAATAGGAGGCTAAAATGCCAACTACAGATAATGAAAACGAAAACTAAGCCGCCACAAAAATTCAAATACCTGGAAGTGAGCTTATAGAGGAAGGAATATGTGATATTGAGATGCTAAGGCGTATTGGAATGCATTCTAAAAACTAAACAAAGCATTGAGAGACAGGTCAATTTCGTTGGAAACATAGAAACGACTACTGGATTCTTGTTATGTGTTGTCTGTATTTCAACATGGCAGTGAATGCGGGACAATTTCATTAAGGATGAGGGAAAAATATGAAGTGGTCGAAATGTGGGTCTAGGAAGGATGCCAGGGGATACCATGGACCGAACATGTGAGCAACGACGAAGTTTTGGGGACGATGGAAACGAAAGATAAACTTATACTTACCATCAGGAAAAGAGGGCTGAAATTTCTGGGACATGTAATGAGGAAGAAGGGCTTAGAGCATCTGACACTCACAGGACAGATAGAGGGAGAGAAAGGGTAAAGCAATGCATGACGTACTTGATGGTCTTGAATAAATGGATTGCAGCGAATGGTTTGGAGGAATAAAAAGAGAAAAGGTGTTGAGCTACAAGAGATAGGGAAATGTGTAAGGCCATGATCGTCCATGTCCTTAGGAGAAACGGCATATAGAAGAGATATTTGATATATTAAGCGATATAATTTTACTCCAGTAGACATTTTTTAATACCAGTCAGTCAGGTAAGTGCCAAACGTGATACACGCTTGGGTGATTATATCTTGAAAAAGATATAACAGACTTGGTAGAATATCCCGCAGTAGGTTGCATTGCTTTCTGCGGTAGACTGGTTGTCAGATAGAACCAAATCTATCTTGGTATTTTACCCATAACTGGAGGGAAAAGACTGATTAATATATTTCCCTACGGTATTTGCGCGTAAGTGAATGCAATGAATTCAACTGGAATTTAATACTTGAGATTACGAATAACTGTGCAAATATGTTAGCACATCTTACAATTGCTAATGACATTATGTTCATAATTCATTGAAAAGTATTCATCAGCCAAGTGTACAGCTTTGCAGGTCGATTGTTAATAAAGATGCACACGCGTGTGTCTAAATGTCGAAACAGAATGCACTTTTGTAAACAAAGCATTTAATTAAACACATTAATTAATGCGCACTGATCTTGAAAAAAAAGTCAGAAAATATAAAAGGTTGTGGGTTTAGTTTTGATTAATATGTTACATGTCAACTCCATTTAACATCACCAAAAAGAAAAGAAAATCAAAATTCAAGTTTTATAGATTTTATTATTTCAGAAAAGGACACTTTTATATATATATATATATATATATATATATATATATATGCGTGTGTGTGCGTGTCCACGCGCGTGTGTGAGCGTTAATATCTATCTATCTATCTATCTATCTATCTATCTATCTATATAAAGATAGCTAGATATATACACTAACACACACACACACACACACATATATATATATATATATATATGTATATATAACAGTGTCCTGTTCTGAAATAATAATATCTATAAAACTTGAATTTTGATTTTCTTTCTTTTTCGTGATGTTAAATGAAGTTGACATGTAACATATTAATCAAAATTAAACGCACAACCTTTTCTGACTTTTTTTTCAAGATCAGTGCGCATATATATATATATATATATATATATATATATATATACAGGATGTACCCAAAAATATATTCTTTTTTTGGTCACAATACAATCTCTGTTGTTAACTTGCAAAGAAGATTAATGGTTAAAATTATGAGATTATAAGGTTTATTAACTTACAAAGCCGGTTAACGGTTTAAATTAAATGAAAATAAATGCATAGATTTGGAAAAAGAAAATTCAAGAAGTTATAGGAACTCAAAAAGTGAGTTAATTTTATGGGACATCCTGTGTAGATAGATAGATAGATAGATAGATAGATAGATAGATAGATAGATAGATGAAGTAGTTGGAAGTAGTAATCGATTAAGCACAAAATATTCGATTTTTCGTTAGACTAGTGATTCTCATTTGCCGTGCCGTGGCATATTAATTTACCTCGCAACCTTTTTAGATTTGCAGCAAAATTTTTGACGGCGTTCATATGTGCGTGTTTAAGGAAGTAATAATGGTTCAGCGTTAGTATTCTAACTAAGTAATTAAACGTTTTTTTCCAATAATTATTTTCTCTATTCTTCGATTATATTATTTTCAACATTCGTCAGAACCGATTGATACATTTTGGATTTCATTACGAAAGGGATATCTCACGTTGTCTAAAAAGGTTCTTTTTTTTCAGTTGTATTGCAGTTTTTTTACTTCGTATATGAAATAAACTTCTCAAAACTAAATAAGATCATAAATAAGAAGCGATGAATCAGCGCTCACCTGAAGAATAAATGACTGTCTGCTTGTCACTCATTCAACCAAATATTGAAGAAATCGCAAAAGACACCAAGCACAGATTTGAAACTAAATAAAATGCACCAGGGATGTGCGCTGTGGTGCAGTGGATATCGACCCGAAACGAAAAAACGGGTTGCCGAGTTCGAATTTCAGTTGAATTTCTTGCATGCACTTACGCACAAATACCATTGGGAAAGGTACTAATCCGTCTCTTCCTTCCAGTTATGGGTTAAATAGCAGGACAGATTGGGTTCTATAGCGTTGGTTGGCAACTAGTCTACCGTAGAAAGCAATGGCAACCTACTGCGAGATAATTTTCTACCCAGTCATTCATGTCTCGAAAGAGACATGATCGCTCAAAGCGTGTATCACATATGGTACTTAACTGAAGCAGCACCAAGAGCTGAATAGAAACATTGAAATAAATTTTATATTTTGTGTTTATTTTTTTAAACAGTCTAGGTTTTCTTTCATAACATATAATTTTATACCCTTTAAAAATGTTAAATGTGCCGTAATATTTTCACTGCTGATAGATGTGCCGTTGCTTATATAGTCTGAGAAACTTTGAGCTTGAAAAGCGGCGTACATATCCAGTTTTGTCATTTTATTTAGTTTGTCTTATAACAATTGACCAACTCATATTTAACTTGCTTTCAAATTACAGTCGAATACTCCGTCCATCAACAAAACAGTCCAAGCAAATATATTAAATAGTTTAATATTAAAACAGAACTTAGGTGCACCAAAAATGTTTACATTGCATTAAAGTGTTAATATCAAAAAACAAATAAATAAACAACAGAAAACCAACGTAGGTGCGTAAATACAACTGAATTGACGACCGGTGAGCCTTTTTTAAAAATAATTATTTTTTATTTTGTCCTGTAATCAGGTCATTTTGTCAATGTTGTGGAAGGCTGACTCTGATTTTAGCATTAAGGTTTTAAAGACAATTTGACAATTTATATATATATATATATATATATATATATATATATTATTCAAGAAGTTTATAGGAGGATTAATATATATATATATATATATTGTCTTGAAGAATTGTGTTTTCGAAAAGAATCGAAATTGTATCTTTTTTGTTTTCAAAAGAGAAACCGTGTTTTAAGCAAAGTTCCTCGCTAACAGTTTAGAAACGAATGTCAGTCTTTGTTTAGTTGAACGTCTGAAACTAAACCCATTGTTATTAATTTCACTGTTTAAGAAACGAATAAAGATGGATAGCACACAAACACCGTCACCCACTAAAATAATATTTGTAGTAAAACATAAAATGTTGGATAAAAATCATCAATATATATATATATATATATATATATATATATATATATATATATGTATGTATGTATGTATGTATGTATATAGGGAAGGTATGGATGGAATAACAGTCCGCAACCAAAAAAACACTATTCTTGAAAAAGTGCTCAATAAATGTACAGCGAATAATATTTATTTAGAATTTATAACATAAGTATGTTACAATATTACTACAAAAGTAGATATTTTGTTTAGACACTACCTATGTCATACCAAGTGATGATGTTTATTTTAAGATGAAAAATTTTTAAAAGTTCAAAACTAGCCAAACCCCCTTAATCATAAAGGCATTGTTACATAGACAGTGTAGACCAATCAAAATAAAGTAATTTTTAATTTGAAGAATATGAGAACAGACTCTAAAAACAATTTATTGGGACATTCATATTAATATTTGATCAAAACAGAGATCAGCATTATTAATTGGCTATTAGCTTTATTTTACGTTTTTATTGCGAATTTTAAATTGTATGTTCAACAAAGCATTAAATTTAGGCTATTATAAAATTATTCAAATATTAGATGAGGTAAAGATATGGACGCAAACATATACAAATCTACCGACATCCACATATGGACAAACAGACAAGTGTATACACATACGGATATATGTTGGTATACAGGCACATATACAGATGGATTTATGCACATATATATATACATACGCAAATTTTTAAACTTTGTTTTTACCGACGTGTCAGTCTATCCGATAAATTTTAAAGCCAGGTTTGGAAAAGTCTGTAAAGGCTACAATATTGGATACATGTAAGAGCAAATTCGTAAGATGGCAATAGCCTTGTATGAACGAGGTCAAGACAGACACAGTCATATTTCAGTGCATGAAAAATAAACATAATTAAATAATAAATGTGAAGTTTTCATTCGGGGCATTTCGATGTGGTGTAATGGATTGAAAGCTCGCCTCTTTAGATCATTTAAGATTGAACAGTGAGTTCGATCCTCACTGGGTGCCCCATACTTTGGGCCTTGTGATACGAGTAAAACATGGCAACATAGATAAAAAGATGGTGGTTTTCTAAGCTACAATCTTTTGATTTATATTGCAACATCCAGCTCAGGACATAAGCAGTCATGGCTCTCTGCAATTTCTTATCCTTTGTAGCTCTTAATAATGTTTTCTTCTCGTCATTTCTCTTAAACCCTATTCCGCTACTCCTTTAGTTAAATCATCATATATGTTAAGTACGGTTTACTTTGTTGATCTTTTTCTCAATCTGTCTCATGTGTATTAGATTTTCCCAGCCTTTCTTCCTCATTATATGCCCCAGACATTTCAACGGCCTCTTCGAGATCATAAGTATATTTCTTTTTTGTTGACATTTTGTTTATAAAGACTTGTTGCTGCCATGTTTGTTTTATGGTACCCACCTCATACTTCTGGAGAACCACATTTCTGTTGCTTATCTTTAAGATTGTCCGGCATTCCTTGTCATAACAGAGAACAACTATCACATAACAGTTGAGTCCTCTTTTTATTGCTAACGAAGGTTTTCTGTCTCTTGATACTGTGTAGATTTTGGAAGCATATTTGGCTATCCCAAGATATTTTCCTATTTCACTGTCACACTTTCTGTCCTCAGATAGAACACTTCCCAGCTATTTATGTACTTTTTGGATTTTTCTTTCTCCGATTTGTACTTTGCATTTTAGGTTCATTCTTTTGCTAACAACCATTCATCCTGTCTTCTTGTAGTTTATGTTTAGTTCTTTCTTCTTGCTTTCCTTTACTACCTTTTGCATGCCGCCATCTTGTCTCTCAATTTATCATGAACCAAATCCTCTGACTCCACTATATCTAACCATTTCGACCACCAGTTCAGCCCGGGAAAAACTTATTTATTAAATTTATTTAAATATGGCACAAAGATATACTATGAAAGGGGTTTCAGTTAGGATAGATCTTGCTACCAGATGGTTTTATTTGGTTTATTTTATTTTATTGCATATCAATCTCAATGGGTTACTTAATGCAGACAAGATTTTTAGGATGGGTTCATTTGAATAGAATATGTATTCTTTGTAAGAAATCTGATTGTACATTTGATTTCATTGACATATTTTTGTAAAGAGGGTTTTTGTCGAGAGTTTGGTTTCATTGAGTTGGATTGTTTATTTATTTATTTATTTATTTATTTTGCGAGACATGAACTCCAATGGGATATTTCAGGCCGACAAGATTTTTTGGATATCCATCTTTTCCCTCCAGTTATGGGTTAAATAATAGAACAGATTGGGTTCTGTAGCCTTGGTCGGCAACCAGTCTACCGCAGAAAGCAATGGCAACTTACTGTGGGATAATCTTCTGCCCAGTCAGTCATGTGTCTTTCGAGACATGATCGCCCAAGCGTGTATCACGTATGGCACATTTTTTAATCATTTCACCCGAAGCAAGGCATTCCACTGCCACTATAGCGGAGGGGGTTATATAGAGGAAGGTGCTGAGAGAGGGATTAGATATAGGAAATGTCAGAAGGAGAGTGATGGACGAGTAAGGAGGTACATATGAAGAATGTGTGAGAGAATGGGTGCGAGTTAGTGTGTTAGGAGGTGTCTATTGACGTTACATTTAAACTCCTGGAGATTGTAGCTGTCGGGGAAGCAATATATGGAAGGGAATTCCGCAGGCAGGAAGTGCGAGAAAAGAAGCTGTTTGAATAGAATTTGCGGTTATATTTTATCGGTTTCACTGTAAAAGGGTGGGACCTAGTTGCTAATCTAGTATCTCGCGCAAATTCGTACCTAGGGAGCACCAGTGATCTAAGTTCATCGGAGAAAGTATTTATAGAAGAGGGACAGGGAAGCCACATCACTCCGGTGAGAGAGTGACTGCAGCCGGTCAGCCAAGTCGGTATCGATCACATTACAGATTCTCCGTTGTATTTTGTCAAGAACCCCGAGGAAAATAGCAGGGGCACCGACCAGATGTGGCAGCAGTATTCAATACACGGGCGGATGATAGACTTATATATGTGCAGGATAGATTCAGACGGAAAGAACTTCCGGGCCCTGCACAGAGAACCGACTTTCATAGCAGCGGATTTAGCAATGGATTCGATATAGACATTCCACTTGTGGTCCGCTGAGAGTGTAAGGCCAAGCAGGCGTAGTTTTTTACTCTCTGGGAGGCAAGCCTGTCCCATGCTAATGGGAGGTAGGTGCAGTTGTCTATGGTGCTTAATTGATAGCAGCTTCGTTTTGGAAGAATTGAAATTTACGAGCCATTTCTTACCCCAGTCCACTACGGATTGGCGGTCCTTTACAAGCGCGGCAGCGAGGTTCGCCTTGTCGACCACACCAGATTTTTGATCGAGGCGAGAGTAAAGTGTGGTGTCATCGGCGTACATGCCTACTTGGGATGCTATGGCATCGGGGAGATCATTGATGTAGATCAGAAAGAGCGCAGGTCCTAGGATAGAGCCTTGAGGGACACCCGCGTTTTTATGGTAGTTCTGAGAGGCATGCCCATTTGATACCACCTTTAATGTGCGGTTAGAGAGGAATGACTGGATTAGGTCCAACAAATGTCCAGTTATACCATAGACAAGAGTTTTAGGATAGGTTCTTATGAATAGAATGTGTATTGTTTGGTAAAAATTAGTTTGTAAATGAGGTTTCCTTGGCGTATCTTTGTAAAAAATGTTTTTTGTCAGTTTTTGTGTCCAAAATATATTGCTGATATTTTTACTAAAAATGCCTATTTTTGTAATTTCATAGAACTTTAACCCCAATGTGTGTTGTGGTGTAGTGAATGTCGGTTCGGAACGAGAACTCGGGGAGCCGAGTTCGAATTCCAGTTGAATGACCTGCATTCACTTACACTCAAATACCCTTGGAAAAAGCATTAATCCGTTTCTTTTCTCTAGTTATTGGTTAAATAACAGGACAGATTGGGTTCTATAGCCTTTGCTGGCAACCAATGTACCGCAGAAAGCAATGGCAACCTACTGCGGGATAATCTTTTGCCCAGTCAGTCATGTCTCTTTTGAGATATGATCGCCTTAACGTGTATCAGTTGAGTGATTTGCCCAAAGCCGGAACTCTAACAGGTGCTACTGCCCCAGGTCAAGGTGGATCTGGGAGTAACATCAGTTAAGTGTTGTTTTCACGCTCCTCAAAACCTTCTGGAAAGAGAACTTGCTGTTGGATATCGCTTATCGTCATACCCATGCCATGACAAACTATTCTAGACAAAACGCTTTTAAACAAGGTTCTATTATTAGCGTACTTTTTTAATTATTTGTGATTAAATTTGAATACCGTTAGGCTCACCAAAAACATCACCTGTCATAAATTTCTTTCTCCATAACAATTTGAAAATTGGTAAGTAATAATTATCATTATTCTGGTGTATTTTTCTTCTCTGCGTTTTTTGAATAATCCGAATATTTTCGGCAGTTTCTTACTCGTACCAAGTAGCATTATTATCGGAAAACTTCTTATAATCATACAGGAATATTTACGGTAAATGATCCAATATTTTCGATTAAAACTTTAGCCTGACTGATTGTTGAACAAGATATCTTATTTTGAAACAGCAATTTTCTTAAAATTACTCACGTCGCTTTCACTTGAAATTTCTATATTCTTTGCAAGACAAAACTGAAACGCTCGTACGTTAAACATAGAAGCGTTTATTTATTTATTTATTGCTTTTTTTTGTAAACAGGTCGTTGTTTTCTGCAAGTAAAGCCAATTAAGGTTTTCAGTCAGAACACGAAAAAGACATTTTAATTTCATAGGACGACTTTCCTCATGCAAAATTATCAGGCATCAAAAGATGCCAGCCGGGTCTTTTCTTTGCGACGCTGCCAAGCAAATTTAACCCTTTCAAATATCTTGCTTCGATAAGTCAATGATTTTGTTTGAAATTCAGAGAAAGGAATGAGAATTTCAACTCTTCGCCGTGGCTTTACGTAGAAAATGACAATCAGTAAGAAACAATAAATTTCAAGTTTCAATGAGAAGAGTTCAACTCTCTTGTGATTCGTAATCGATTGAGGAGGAAAAAGGAAAGTCTTGGCAACTTGACAAAATCAGGATAAATTCAAAGACAACAGCGAGAAAAGAACTTTACATTTCGGTGTAATTAGTTTAGTAATAACAGTGTCAATAAAATACACAGAACAGACGCCATAATTACAGAAACTGTTTGTTCATCTAGGTAAGTAAAAAGAACGAGATAGAGAAATACTATGTATATCAGTTGCATAGATAGATTGATTCAGAAATATACATACATACATACATACGTACATACATACATATGAATAGATAGATAGATAGATAGATAGATAGATAGATAGATATGAACAGACTGAGAAAGACCGATACATATATATATATATATATATATCGATAGATAGATAATTATGAACAGACTGAGAAAGACAGACAGATAGATACATAGATATGAATAGACTCAAATAGATAGATAGATAGATATATAGATAGATAGATAGATATGAACAGACTGAGAAAGAAGGATACATACATACGTACATACATACTTATATATATATATATATATATATATATATATATATATATATATACGATAGATAGATAGTTATGAACAGACTGAGAAAGGCAGACAAATAGATATATAGATATGAATAAACTCAAATAGATAGATAGATAGATAGATAGATAGATAGATAGATAGATAGACAGACAGACAGACAGACACATAGATAGATAGATAGATAGATAGATAGATAGATAGATAGATAGATGTAAACAAACCAAATAAATAGATAAAAAAACATAAATGACAAATCTCAAAAATTTAGATATATATAATCTGAGATAGACACACACACTCACAGATCTATCTATCTATCTATCTATATATCTATATATATATATATATATATATATATATATGTGTGTGTGTGTGTGTGTGTGTGTGTGTGTGTGTGTGTGTGTGTGTGTATGCATACACACAAATTCCTTGATATGTTAATAGATTAAAATAGAAACATAAACAGCTTGGTTTGTTATATTATTCCAAAGAATGCTGATGCTATAATACGAAAAATTATTCATATTCGTCATTTTTTCCGAAAAGAACATCAAATTCGATTGGAAATAGTTATGTTGGATTGCCGCTAATTATATCATCAATTACCAATTTTCATCCACACTCACAAACCTACCTCCACCCCCAGAAAAATCTTGTTCTGAAGCCAAAGAGTTTCCAAGGCCAAAATTTGCTCACAGGCCGAAAAGCTTGTCGAAAATGAGAGTTGATAGCAGAAAATTAGAAGCCAGTGGGAAGGAGGAAATATAAGATACGAGGTTTGGCGGGAAAATCAGGAAATTTGGCGGGAAATCGAAGGAGGAAGACATGGAGGTAGAATCAGCATAAAATTGATTTCCCTTTGGAAGTAATTAAAAATAAATGCGCGTATACCTTTGCATCTCTGATATACCGTTTGCAGTTTTTACTGTCTTCGACAAAGAGATTTGATGCGTGAGTTTTAATTATTAAATCAGACATTTTCTTTTCTTCCTCTTCTTCTTCTTCTTTTTTCAGCTGTTTGAACGGGGAATTATTTTCCTTCATTTCATAAAAAGTGAAAACATTAAAGGGAAAATTAACTATAGAAAAATTAAAAGGATATATGTTAAATAAGAAAAAGGTAATATTGTTCATATAGATAGATAGATAGATAGATAGATAGATAGATAGATAGATAGATACATACATACATACATACATACATACATACATACATATGAATGAATAAAATCAGACAGTGATAGACAGTGAAATAGACTGAATTAAATATCTGGAAAGAGATAGAATGAAATTGATATGAACAGAGTCCAATGCATACGAACTACCAATTTTTAGATTCAGAGTGAGGGGATAGATTAAACTATTGAACTATAAAAACAAACAGATAGATAAATAGATTGTCACTAAGTTGATATTACCTTGAATCTGAAAGCAAATTAGAAAATTAGAAATATACAGTGATCTCTTTAGTCATAATAGTTTATATATGATTAGATGTTAACTGAAAAAAACACCTTGCTTGAAATTTTTTCATTTTTCTACAATTTGTGATGAGCCATAATTACATATGGCAACTGTCATATTTAGCCTTTCTTTATAAGTAAACATTCGGCATTAATTGACCGAGTAGCCAGTGCTATTGTAGGTTGAAATTAATAAAATTTTTCTCAAGTTTTTCACTAGCCGTTGTCGCTTTTACAGTCGTGTTGGGGTGCTTACCTTCCTAAACTTTCGTTTGAAATAATATGGAACATTAACATCTTCCTAATGTCCCCATTTTTCTTTTGGGTTACAATTGTATTAAATTTTAGCTATTGTTAATGTTGAGAATCTTCAAGTGATGTACTTACCTTTCTTAATTATACTGGCCTTTCTCTCGTTTTATCCTCAGTATTTTTCTGCATAACTACATCCATGTCGCTGAAGACATTTTTTCTTCACCAATGAAAGGACTGTCCTGCACTCGATACAATTTAGGAGGATAAAATTAAATTGCATTTTAATATCCTTTTCGTTGTTTCTAATGATTTACACCCCCTATCAATATATTGCTTATTCTCTGGGAGACATATTTGACTATATTTTAGCCCATTCAAGTGTTGTAGTTTGTTTCTGCGATATATTGGTTGGTGTAAATTTCTGATAAGAAGTTTATCTGCGCTGAGCGTCACAGATGCTGCTGTAAGATTTGAAAAAGTGGGGATTGTTTTGAGATGTCAAATAGGTGCAAAAAGAAAAACACGTTTGGATTTAGAATTTTGTTATGTCTGGCAAGGTCATAGAAGCTAGGCTTCAGTGAATTTTGCACCGGAAGACAGCTGTCAGTAGAGCGGAAGTGACGTCAAGCTAACAGTTGAAAAGTATTAAATCTTGGTAGTAACTGAGAGTTTGATTTCAACAGTCGAGAAGAAAAGTTGAATTTTTAAAGCCGAGGCGAAAGACACGGACTTTGAGGTGTTCTAACTTGATGCGTGTGTGCTGACAGTCAGTCACTTAAGTGCCATGCGTGATACACGCTTTGAGCGATCATGTCTTGAAAGAGACATGACTGACTAGCCCGAAGATTATACCACAGTAGGTTGACATTGCTTTCTGCGGTAGACTGGTTGCCACCAAGGCTATAGAACCCATTCTTTCCTATTATTACACCCATAAATAGAGGGAAGAGAAGGAATAATATTTTTCCCAGGGGTACTTGTGCGTAAGTGAATGCAAGGAATTCAACTAGAATTCGAAATCGACTCCCCGATTTGTCGTTTCGAGTCGATATCCACTGCACCACAACGCACATAACTGCTATTCTGTGACAAGACAATATCATTGCTTTGTTTAAAAAGAATAAAATGTAATATAATAGTTATATTCTTTTTACATTTTTTGTCCAGTGTATTGTTACTGACGAGGACGATGAAGAAGCAGCAGTTTTATATTTGGGTCAACATTTTGATGAAGATGAAGTTATTCGTTGCCAGTTGAACGGTTTGAAGTTGTTCCCCGACGAAATGATTTTATTGTTTTTGACGACGAAGACGGAGAAGATTGTGAACTTCCTCTCTGTGAAAGTCGGGTTGAGTGTAAATCCTCGATGAAATGAAATATATGCTGCAAAGTTTAATTTAATAATCGTCGCAGTCTTCGTAAGAGATTCCTGAATTCGCTGCAGATTTAACAATCGTCATAGTCATCCCAGAGAATATATATGCAGATTTATTTTAAATATGTATCGTCGTCGTCCTCATGGTCGCAGCATTCTTCCAGACGCTGTTAGCCCCAACAGTGTTTTGATTTTGAGATGAGAATTATATACCTGAGAAAGTGGCATAAAAAAATAAAAAATTTAAATACCTGGGAAATGTTATAATAGAAGACGGAATGTGCGACACAGAAATCTGAAGGCGAATTGACATGACGAAGGAAGCATTCTAGAAGTTGAGTCAAGTATTAAGAAGCAGGACAGTTTCGCTAGAAACAAAGAGGAAAGTACTGGATTGCTATGTGATGTCAGTTCTTATATATGGCAGTGAATGCTGGACAATATCATCAAAGATGAAGGAAAACAAAGAAGATAGTACTGGATTGCTATGTGATGTCAGTTCTTCAATATGGCAGTGAATACTGGACAATATCGTCAAAAATGAAAGAAAAACTTGAATCAACTGAAATTTGGTTCAATAGAAGAATGCTGCGAATATCATGGATCGAGCATGTGAGCAATGATGAGGTCTTGGAAATGATGGAAACAAAAAGGAAATTAATACAGAGCATCAAGAAGAGACAGCTGAAGTTCCTGGGACACGCAATGAGGAAGGAGAGCTTGGAGAATCTGATGCTAACAGACCAAATAGAGGGGAAAAGAGACAGGGGAAAGCAACGGATAACATATTTGAAGGACCTAATCAGGTGGATGACGGAACGAGGATTGCATGGTGTAACAGAAGAAGGCGTGCTCAGAGCCACCAGGGATAGGGAAAAGTGGAAGGGCCATGATCGCCTACGTCCTGAAGAGACAGGGCATAGAGAAGAATAAGAACTATCGTCGTCGTTCTCATGATTACAGTATTCATTCAGACGCCGTTGGGCCCAACAGTGTTTGGATTTTGACAAGAGAAATATATCTAGTCTAAACTTATTTATAAATGGAACTTTGTCTGTGTGTGTGTGTGTCTTTGTGTGTGTGTCCGTTACCTATAGACTCCGAAACGGCTGAACCGATTTTCTTGAAAGTTTACGCAGTTGTACTATAAACGTCTGTGTTCTGGACCAGGTTTTGTGTCTAGGTACCCACGATAAATATCGAAAATCGATAATCGAAAAAATCGGGTTATAGAAGGTGATTTTAATAAAATTTGATACACTCATAGACAAAGACATAAGAAACGATATTCAGAAGTTTCAAGGTTGCAGTTCTTACAATAGTGCAGAAAATAGATTATATATATATGGCAAGATGTTTGTGTGTGTGTCTGTTTATCTGCCTGCATGTCTGTATTTTTTCAGCCCTTTTATTTTATTTTTTGCTACGGATTTGGCTCTAAGTAGGTATAATTGTAGTTCTTAGTCTCAGCCATGATACCATTTACTCAGAGGACTGATTTAGCCTTCAAAATTCAGTTTACGACGAAAAAACTTATTTGATATCGATACCAGGAAATCAAAATTTGACTTACATCCATTCATTTTTCTTTCGGTCTACGGTTTCGCTTTTACTAGAAACAACTATTGCTTTTTAGTTTTTCGTGCCAACGTCCAAAGAATCCAGGAACTTGGATTAGTTATAAAGCTTTCATTATACCCTAGCACAGCCGGGCTATACTGCTAGTTCCTGATAAAGTGGCATAATAATACGAGTTTGATGTATCAAAATCCAGATCGTTAAAATTCAGTAGCCGCTTCATTTTGTCATACCCAGTATGCATTTCGCATAGGTGATGCGAACGAGTATTTAGATTAATAGCGAAGATATAAAAGTGTTTAACAAAGAAATTATTATAGTTCTTACATTTGTCTTGAAAACTCTTATTGACAGCGAACGAAGAGTGTCCACATGCCAAAGAGTCGTTTTCTTTTATGCCGTACTTGAGCGATGTTTTAGCTTCTGTTTCACATCTTATTATAATAATGAAGAACGTTTTCGCCAAGTGGAAATTCTGCTATTTTACATTAAAATAATCTACAAACCACATGAGATCTCTTCCGCCTCGATTGTTGATACGGACGTCGCAACGGATTAATGGAATGCAAGCATTTGTTTATTGATGAATTATTCCAATACAAGAGGACACTTGATCAACAATGTTTCTCATCGTTAATCGCTTTTCTCAATTGCAATTTAAATAGATATATACAATAGCTGGCATGAAGAAAGAGAAACCGGCAAGACAAGCAGGTGATGCCTGGTTTATAAACTCTTTTAATTAAAGCTGGCTTGTAGATGAGATCGCGATATGGGTGGTTCTTATTTTCCTGTAAATATAAAAGTAGAATTTAACAAAAAGAAAAACACGTAGTTTCGAATGCTACGAGGATCATTCAATAAATAACGTGAATTTTTCGGTATAAGGACTTTTAATACAAATAGAAGTTTACTTATTTTTTCAACGTAGTCTCCCAGCAGTGTTACACAGTTTTCCCATCTGTGCACAAACATCCGTATTCCCTCAACGTAAAAATATTTGGACTGATGTCTCAGCCAATCGCTCACATAACTTTTGACTTCATCGTCACTTTCAAACTTCGTGCCTCTTGTGAACGCTTTCTAGGGACCAAACAGGTAAAAATCTGAAAGAGCAAGGTCTTGGCTGTAAGAAGGATGAGGGAGCAGTTCCCAGCCCCACTCGTTGATGGTGTGCACCGTTTGGGCTGCTGTGTGAGACCTTGCGTTGTCTCGATGCAAAACGACTCCATGTGACTGATGACCCCTGCGATTATTCTTTAAGTCTTTCTTGACCTGTCTCAGCAGTTCACAATAGTTGGAACTGTCAGACTGAATGAGTTGATTGACTGATTCGATCACCTCAGGAGACCTTATTTCTGTAGGCCTCCCAGGCCTGTATTCATCCTCAACCCTGCTCCGTCTTCTTTAAAAATTTAGTCTACTTGTGGACATTTTTGGGCTGAAACATATGGCACCATACACAGTTGATATTCTCCTATGGATTTCAACTTGTTGCAAACAAAAACTTGATAACTGATTTCTGTTCAATCCTGGAGCATGCTTTTTGGTCGGCCATCTTTGTTCATCTCCAAAACTCTCAAAGTTTTTTTTCAATCTGCAAAAAAAAAAAAAATTATATATATATCCCTTTGAAAAGAAGTAAAAGAAAAAAATATTAAAAAATGTAAGCTTCTATCTGTATTAGAAGTCCTTTATTTTATTTATTAAATGATCATCGTAGTTTTTTCCTTCGCGCATTTATCTGATCCTTTTACTTTTATTAGGCGTTTTCCCAGCGCACTTTTATGGGATCTTCTTGTTGTTCTTAGGAATTTCCGAAGTTCCCTTTTATATGATCTTTTTACAGTTCTCAGGAGTTTTCCCAGCGCACTTTTAAGTGATCTTCTTGTAGTTCTTAGGAATTTTTGGAGTGCACTTTCATGTAATTACTTACACTGCTTAGAAGTCTTCCCAGCGAACTTTTACGTGATCTTCTTGTAGTTCTTAAGAATTTTCGAAGTACACTTACATGTGATCTTCTTACAGCTCTTAGAAGTTTTCCCAACGCACTTTTATAGGATCTTCTTGTAGTTCTTAGGAATTTCCGAAATTCACTTTCAGGTAATTTTCTTACAGTTCTCAAGAGTTTTCCCAGCGCACTTTTAAGTGATCTTGTTGTAATTCTTAGAAATGTTCGAAGTGCACTTTCATGTGATCCTTTTGCAGTTCTTAGAAGTCTTCCCAGTGCACTTTTATGGGATCTTCTTGTAGTTCTTAGGAATTTTCAAAGTGCACTTGCATGTGATCTTCTTACAGTTTTTAGAAGATTTCTTTGCGCACTGTTATGGGATCTTGCAGTTCTTAGGCGTTTTCCCGGCGCACTTTTATGAACATTTCTGCAGTTCTTCGAAATCCCTCTAGCGCACTTTTATGAAAAACTCTGATAAAAGCTTCTTCTTTTTAGGAGTCTTCCCATCGCCCATTTATGAAACTTTCTTATATATCTTAGGAGCGCACTTTTATGAAAACGTTTATATTAGAAGTTTTCTCAGCGCAATTTCATAAGAACTTCTTATAAGTCTTCGGAATCTTCACGAAGCAATTTCATGTCATCTTATTTCAGTTTTTAAACTTCTTATCACTATGAGAAGTTTCTCCAGTTCAGATTTATGCTATCTTCTTACATTTCTGAGAAAGATTCTCTCTGCATATTCCTGAAAATTATTCCCAGGACGAAAATTTATTATAGATCGTAGTAATCTTTGCAGCGCACTTTTATGAAGACATTTTTTAGGTCTGAGGAGTTTCCCAAACGTACTTTTATGTTTCTAGACGTCTTACTAGCGCACTTTTACAAAACACTTTCAGATATTTTAAGAGTCTTCCAAACGTACTTTTATGTTTCTAGACGTCTTACTAGCACACTTTTACAAAACACTTTCAGAGATTTTAGGAGACTTCAGAGCAGGCTTTGATGAAATCTATATATATATAAAAATGGATATTGTCTGTGTGTGTATGTGTGTGTTTGTGTGTCGCCATTACTCCTTCGAAACCATTGGCCCGATTCCCAACCAAAATTGGGTCACTTTTTGATTATGACATATACCTTTGGTGTACACAAAAATTTATTCGAATCGATTTAAAGGGCGCAGCAGAAATCTCCGAAACGCTTAGAATTTAAAACTCTTCTTCTTCAAATTCAACCCAAATCCGGCAAGTTGTAGATCAATGTCCAAACCTTTGATGTACAGAAAAAAGTTTTGATATCACTGTACGGGGTTTGTCAAAAATCAACAACAAACGGGTGGTATTTTGTGCACTTTTATGCATTTCTCCGAAACGCTTCACTCAAACTCAACCAAAATCGAGTCACTGGTAGATCAACCTCCGATGCCTTGATATGCGAACAAAAATTTCAATTGACACACATGATGCGGTAAAAATTAAAGGAAAATTTTGCTCTTTGTGATCGTTTATTTCTCCGAAACGCTTAGTTGTATTCCAAAAAAAAATTGCATCTTTTTTGTAACGTCTAACCTTATCATATGCCATAACAATTTCACGTTTTGTACAAGGTGCCAACCCCTCCGAAATTGCAGAAACAGTTTATCCCCTTGTTCTGCGTCACAGCACTATCGCATCACATTACAGGCTCCCGTAACTCCAGTCTCTGTTTTTCCAATTGTACACGCATCATTCCTGTTTATTGGCAAAATTGACCAAGCATGGATTCCGTTTTACAAATACAACAAAAATCAACGCTTTACATTTTTTGACTTACGCATCACGGCGACGTCATACTGAAACTTTTTGAATAAGCACCTTGACCTTACCATTTGAACATAACCACTAAAAACCTTAAGCAACGCCCGTATATATAGCTAGTCTTTTCATGTCTTAGGAATCTTCCCAGTGCAATTTTATTGAAGACTTTTATAGATCACTGGTACCTTCCATCGCACTTGTATGAAAAGTTCTTATTGGTCTTAGTAGCCTTCTCAGTGCACTTTTATAAAATAAGACCTTCCATAAAACTTTTATTAAACATTCTTGTATGTATTATGAGACTTTGCAACGAATTTTCATTAAAAATGTCTTATGGAACTTAGGTATCTTCCCGACACTCTTTTGTATGATATTCTTACAGCACTTTAAAGTAATTCCAACGCAATTTTATTAAAACATTTATATAATATATAATAGTAATCTTTCCAGTGCACTTTTATGAAAATCGTTCTATAGTTCTTAGAAATCTTTCCATTGTACATTTATTAAAAATTCTTATATGTCCCAGGAGAATTACAAACGAATTTTCATCAAAACGTATTTTTGGTCTTAGGAGTCTTATAATCACATGAAAACTGGAGATTGAATACAGTTTTTAATTTTGTTTGTTTTTCGCTCGCTCTTATGAGAAAAGGTCGGCCAAAAGATCAATGCTCATCTCGATTAAAAAAAGTTATTTTATTGTTGAATTAACAAACCTGTATATATTTTTTGTTTGTTTGCTTTAAAAAATTGACGTAATCGAAAACGTGTTCTCTATTCGCCATACTCTGTTGGAGACTGTTGCTAAAATTTCAGTCAAACGGAACTTCAAGCCCTTTTCCGTGTCTTACACGTAGAGCTGAAATTTTCAACAAATAGAAGTTTTAATTTTCTATCTGGAACAACATCATTCCGACGAAACAGGAAATGAGCACGAACTGTTTTGAAATTACCTATTCACCAGTTTTTAAAATTGTTCCAGCAGTAAACCCTTGGTATGTAACGGTCCAAGCCATAATGATACCTGCAAAAGAACACAAGACAATTTGCTAGATGAAAAAATCATTGAAGTTCAGGAGTGCTACTGAGATTACAATTATTAAATGTGGTACGTATTTTTACCGCAACATGTACAATTATATTAAAACAAAATGTGAATAAGAGAAAAGATAAGATAAAATATTTCTCATCCTAACGTGGTGAATCGAAAAATAGAAAAAAAAAACAATAAAAATAACTGAATGATTATATCTCCTCCCTCTTCAGAGTTCAACTAAAGACAAAAATTAAAAGAAAAATAAACGGAGGAAATTGTACTACTAGAGAATCAGAGTTTTTCTAATGAAATCGTGAAATGAAAGTTATCCTGAAAAGCCAGTAATCTATGCCCTTTTTATATTAATGTAACTATCCCTCAATGGTTTTGTCCTTGGTTCTACTTTGTTTCTGATTCCAATAAAGATCTTCTTGATGGCATCACCCCTCAAGTTGTCAATCAATCATTTACTGCTCTGTCGACAGTAACTTTGATTAGTTCGGTAGGGTTAAATTAGTGGCTGATTTCAAAAACTGCATACGGTCCGTTGTTAACCGGAGCAAAACATGGCTTGTTAATTTTAAAACCTTCAAAACAAAACTGCTCTCTGTTTATCATCAGAGAAACCCCTTTCTGTGTTCCATCAGGATAGCTGATGTTAACCTCCAGTAGTGCGACTTGTTGCATCTTTTTGGTCTAGCATCCCCAGTTGACATGAAATGAAAAGATTATATTGAATCCATTGCTAGGTCATCTGCTAAGAAGGTTGTTTCATTTTGTCATTCTAGAAATATTTTTCTTTCCAGAATCTATCTTACATATTATAAGTCTGTTTAGACATACCTATAATATTGCTGCTATATATTGTCCGGTCTCGGCTTCGATCCCTTTCACTTCGCAGTAAAGGTGTTTTCCTGCATTAATCATTCTTCCATCGTAATCGTCCTGATGCGCTCTTCGTTGTAGTACGTAGACTTTATGAATTTATATTCGTTGCATTCACTTACGTACAAATACTCTTGGGAAAATGTATTAATCCGTCTCTTCTCTTTTCAGCTATGGATTAAATGGCAAGACAGACTGGGTTCTCTAGACTTGATTGTCAACCAGTCTACCTCAGAAAGTAATGGCAAGCTACAGCGGGAAAATCTCCTGCCCAGTCAGTTATGTCTCGTTCAAGATATGATCGCCTAAGCGTTGTTCAGGTATGGCACAACTCAATAGATTGGAAACAAGTACTCATCAATTTACAGTTGAAGCAGCTAAATGTAACCGTAAGTTCTATGCTGACAGTTTCTTTTCTCGTATTTCTCGCCGATGGAGCTCTGTCACGTCTCAATTCAAAAATTGAAATGAAATGTCAGTTGTTATCCGCTGTCTTCCTAATTACTCTTCTATTGCTCTTACTTCTTAATAATGTTTACATATTTTTAATTTATTCATCCCAGTCATCCTTTTTGTCTCAGTGGCTTTAGTGCCATGATTGGGGTGGGGGACTTGATGTTAAAATCAAACAAATAAACCTTTTTTGTTTTTGTATAAAGAACAGATATAGAGGCTCATCCCTTGTTCCCTGTTTAGGATGTGGTTTCTGGCTTTCTCTTTTCCAATCTTTTCACTTTCTTTTTTGTTTATTCTTTTTCAATTGGAGTAGATAGACTGAAATATCGCCCGGTTCACACACCACACACGTCTATTGAACAGGTATAGAGGCTCATCCCTTATTCCCTGTTTAGGATGTGGTTTTCGGCTTTCTCTTTTCCAATCTTTCCATTTTTCTTTTTTTGTTTATTTTTTTCAATTGGAGTAGATAGACTAAACTATCGCCCGGTTCACACACCACCCACGTCTATTGAACAGGTGTAGAGGATTATCCCTTGTTTCCTGTTTAGGATGTGGTTCCCGGCTTTCTCTTTTCCAATCTTTCCACTTTTCTTTTTTGTTTATGTTTTTCATTTGGAGTAGATACACTGGACTATCGCTCGGTTCACACTCCACCCACGTCTATTGAACAGGTGTAGAGGCTCATCCCTTGTTCCCTGTTTAGGATGTGGTTTCCGGCTTTCTCTTTTCCAATCTTTCCACTTTTCTTTTTTTGTTTATGTTTTTCATTTGGAGTAGATAGACTGAACTATCGCCCGGTTCACACTCCACCCACGTCTATTGAACAGGAGTAGAGGCTCATCCCTTGTTTCCTGTTTAGGATGTGGTTTCCGGTTTTCTCTTTTCCAATCATTCCACTTTTCTTTTTTTTGTTCATTTTTTTTTCATTTGGAGTAGATAGACTTGAACTATCGCCCAGTTCACACTCCACCCACGTCTATTGAAACGGTGTAGAGGCTCATCCCTTGTTCCCTGCTTTAGGGGATGTGGTTTCCTGTTTTCTTTCCTTTTCCAATCATTCCACTTTTCTTTTTTTGTTCATTTTTTTCATTTGGAGTAGATAGATTCGAACTATCGCCCAGTTCGCTTTGCTCTCCACCCACGTCTATTGAAAACGGTGTAGAGGCTCATCCCTTTGTTCCCTGTTCAATAGACGTGGGTGGAGTGCGAAACAGGCGATAGTTCAGTCTAGGTATGTTTGCGTATCCGTTCTTCTCGGAAACTTATACATGATTGTCTCTGGCGCTGTTACAGATTGATTCTACCAAGGTGCTCGGTCGATGTTGACCTGAATTTATATAATCACAGTTTGCTACATATGTGTTTGTTAGTTGTTGTATTCACTTACGCTCAAATACCCTTGGGAAAAGGTATTAATCCGTCTCTTCCTTCCAGTTATGGGATAAATAACAGGACAGATTGGGTTCTTTAGCCTTGGTCGGTAACCAGTCTACCGCAAAATGCAATGGCAACCTACTCCGGGATAATCTTCTGCCCAGTCAGTCATGTCTCTTTCGAGACATGATCGCCCAAGCGTGTATCACGTATGGCACTTACCTGACTGACTTAATAACATCTACTTTGTTTTCTGCAATTCATTGACCTCTATCTGTCTTCTTTTTCTCTCCTTCTCTCGGACTAATTTCATTTTTTTTTCTTTATCTCCATTTCTCTGTTTGCTTTTTTTGTCTTACTACTGATGAAACCTAGAATCCTCGTCACAATCACATAAACAAAATTAAGACAGAAATAAACAATCATAATCACATAAACAGAACAAAGACAGAAATTTAAGGTTTACATTTTTTAATTTTTATGATTAACATTTTAAAAATTAAGACAATTCTTGGAAACATTCATGATTCATCAATTACTGTTGTGGGAGCATTACCCACAGATCAGAATGAACTAACCCAAAGCCATGAGGCAGTATTTAGCTGAGAAATGAGTCGCGTAGTGGTAGTAATACTATCGCGATACGGCAAGACTCGGCCACCGCTATATTTGATTTGACCATCTTATGTATGATATGATGTTCTGTACTTTGTATTGTTGAATATATGTAACTAACCAAATCGCTTGCGCTTGTGTTTTTCTCTGAGTGGTCTTAAACCAAGGCCACATCAATTACATAAATAAGAAAAATAAAAAAGGTTTAATACTATAGTTTTGATAAGAAATTTAAAAGGATTGAAATTTCATATTTTATTTAGATTATTTTTTTGTTTTTTAGATGGGAAAAGAAAGTGTGTGATGATATTCTTATAGATACAATCTGTAGATGCTGGAAAACAAACACGAGAAAAAATAAAAAACAAAAACGATCATTCACACAAATGAATTGGAAAAGTGTACTTTCAAGGCAAAATCTGATAGAATGGAGATATGAAATTAAATTTCAAATCACTTTCCATCCGACATATCAGTCAAAGAGAGACATCATAGTTAGGTCCTTTTTGCTTTCTCTATAACAATGCAAGGTCTCAGACTGCAAATATAACACATGGAAACATTTGGAATTCGGTTAGTCTGTTTTACACCGACACACTTATTCACCTGATCTTGCACCAACCGATTATTAACATTTTCAATAACAGCAAAACACATTGATAGGAAAAAAAAATTTCTCTAATCAAAACTCAATGTCAGTGTTCGTCGGAAACTTTTCATATTGAAATATTTTGGAAATTTACTCAAAAAATATCGAATATCTGTCTGATAATTTGCAACAAAAAAGATTGCCTTTCACCTGGTTCATATTTCTCCCCAGTGTTTTGAACAGAAGTAGAGGTTTATTCCTTGTTTCCTGTTAGCATTGAGTTTCGACTTCCTTTTAAATTCTAGTGTATTCGTTTTATGTAGTTATTTTTGTCGATATGAGTTGATAGGTTCGCCTATCATCAGTTTCAAACGTTTCCCTGGTCTTTTGAACAGGAATAGGGTTTTATTTTTTGTTTCCTGTTTTTGGATGGTGTTTTAAATTCTTTCTAAATTTGTCCCACTTTTTTTTTAACTCTCAGTAGCCTCTTTGAGTCTTAGTGGCAATGTCCTCTTGCTTAGGGTGAAATGGTTTCAAAAAAGCGTAATTTAAAATAATGGCAAACATATAATTAAAAACAATTAATGCTAATTTAATTTTGATTACTGTAACTGATAAACAAAAAGAGTAATTATATATGATTAAGCATCTTATATACAGTTATAATAATACAATTTATCATATCTAATTTGTTAGAGAGATATTATTTTAACCGTGAGTTTTAGATCATTACTTGCAGTTTATTTTCATTGAAACATTTCTGTTGGAATACGTTCCATTGTCTTTTATATATGAAATAAATTTCAACTCATTTGAAAATTTTCGAAACTCGCATTATTGATTTGCTTTCTTGCTTTACTCCACAGCACAAATACATTCGGATATATTATAGAAGAAAATAAATTTGGTCTTACACAGATGCTTGTCAATGTTGAGGACTGGTTTCGTAACTAATCGGTTTCAAGTGTACCAGATGCTTGAATTAAACTTCAAAGTAAGTGGGGTTGTGGTGCAGTAGATATCGACTTAGAACGAGAAATTGGGAGCCGAGTTCGAATTCCAGTTGAATTCCTTGCATTTACTTACGCGCAAATACCCTTGAGAAAGTTATTAATCCGTCTCTTCCCTCCAGTTATGGGTTAAATAACAGGAGAGATTGGTTTCTGTAGTCTTGGTCGGCAACCAGTCAAACGCAAAATAGTGGCAAACTACTTCGGGATAATCATTTGCACAGTCAGTCATGTCTCTTTCAAGACATGATCGCCCAAGCGTGCATCATGTGTGGCACTTAACTAACTGACTGAAGTGGGGAAAACGCTACGTCTGAAAATTCACATAAGAAATTACACATTAGAAATTTGAAATAACCAAACGGCACCGAATCATTTTCTTAATTATCATTTCCGCCAAGCAAGAAAACAGAGCCACAAAGACGCAAGGGGGTTACTGAGTGTGAAAGAATATAAGAAAAAGAAAAAAATTGTGAATGAACAAAAAACAATAAACGAAAAAACAATTAAGAAGCCAGAAGATAAAATTTGACATCGCATTTAAATTTTCGAAGATTTGACTGGAAAAAAAGAAGCGGGAACATATTTTCACAAGCGAGGACTGCGAGAAAAGAAACTGATTGCATAGAACTTGAGGTTCAATCTAGCTTTTGCAACTGTAAATTGATGAGACCTTGCCGCCAATCTAGTACTTAAATTTATAATCTAGATACCATAGCAAAAAGCTCATCATAACAATTACAATGGAAATATTAATAGAAAAGACACAGCGAAGCTACATTTCGGCGGTAGAAAAGTACCAGAAGCCGAAATGCTAGATCAAAACCAATGAAATTGCATCAGGGAAGCAAGTAAAGAGAAGGGATTTCCACAGGTGGAAAGTTTGAGTAAAGAAACTTTTAAAGTAGAAATGATAGTTATATTTAATAATAGAATCAGCTATGAATAATGTAGTCATGTTCTAAAATGTTTATAAAAAAACAATTTTCATGCTTTAATACGGGCATGACCATGACATTACAACATAAAAATATACATAGCGGATAATTTTCACGTTCTAATGAAAGCTAAGCATAATTGTAAATTGTTACATTTCAAGCAAAAAGAAACAATACAGTAAATTTTAGCAACACAGTTTATATATATATATATATATATATATATATATATATATATATATAATAAGTTATATAATTATAAGTAATTTATATATATATATATATATATATATATATAATAATAAGTTATATAATTATAAGTAATTTATAATTATCAGGTAAGTTCAATATTATAAATATAATTACAAGAAATATTTAGATAGGTATGTAGACAAGGTATATATATATATATACCTACCTAAATATTTATTATATTATATATATATATAATAAGTTATATAATTATAAGTAATTTATATATATATATATATATATATATATATATATAATAAGTTATATAATTATAAGTAATTTATAATTATCAGGTAAGTTCAATATTATAAATATAATTACATATATATAATATATATATATATATATATATATATATATATACCTTGCCTACATACCTATCTAAATATTTATTGTAATTATATTTATAATATTGAACTTACCTGATAATTATAAATTACTTATTTTCGAGTGTTTAACTGCCGTCCTTACTCGTTGATGTTATTAACTTCTGGCACTTTGGTGTATTTGAACTTCTGCCCTATTTTGATCTGGTGATGTCAAGTATGAGAAAAACTTTCAAATAATATATATATATATATATATACCATGACCACATACACTGACAGCACTTTCTCACTTTTTTCTTCTTTACTTTCTATTTCCTCTGTATCTTTCTTTTTCCTCCTTCTTTTTCTTTTCTTGATTTCTCACCTTATTTTTTCATTCTTTCTACTTTCTACCCGTTTCTTCCAATTTTAATATCTTTTTTATTTCGCACAAAAAAGAATTCCAAAATTATAAGGTAGTTGAGTGTTTTTAATTTTTTAATAAAACGTTTATTACTATCATTATTAACTAACTAATGAAAACTGGGGTGGCCTAATAATTATAGCCCATAGTATATATATATATATATATATATATAATTTACATCACTCCCAGCGTTGCACCGATAGCTTAAGCACTCCAAATGACACCAAATTGGTCGAGTTTCGATCACGGTTGGAAGTAAGTTAATGTCTAACCACATAGATGAGCTGTGATGCAGCGAAATGCGCCTGTGGATGGAATATATATATATATATATATATATATATATATATATATATATATATGCGCGCGCGCGTGTGTGTGCATTGATGCGATGAGTAGAAGGATTTTATCAAGGTTGGCTGTACCAGTAAAGGAACAATAATAATAATTTCTATAAGTATTTTGTTTTCTTATTTTATACACACTTAAAATTTATAAAAATCGATCTAATTTATATTTTATAACCCCAATATTATAGTTGTGAGGGCATTGAACTAAGCATTTATAATATAATTCTATATCTAAAATACATGGAATGTGCATGTATTACTAATCAGTAGCAAATTTTAACAAAGACAAACCATGTACTACAAAACAGATATTCTAAAGGAACTGTTGGAAACTATCAAACTATATGAGATTTTGCAGTTCGTAAATGTGATTTGCTTTATAATAGAAGTTCGTAAATGTGATTTGCTTTATAATAGAAGTTCATAATGTGATTTGCTTTATAATAGAAGTTCATAATCTTTTTTTATGTGGATTATACTTGTAAAAGTCCTACAATCTAATTTGAGTTAAAAAATTTTAGAAATCAACTTTTTTCTCTCGACTCACTATCGTATTTGTCGTGACTTCAATATCAATTACAAAGAGCTGTTACTTCAATCGAAAAGAAAATGGTTAAGTAAGCAGATACCCCAGAGACTTCTTCATTGCCTCCGAACAAACGCAGATCATCGAAGAACCCATTCGCCTTCCTAATGCGTCTGGGCATCAGATGAACTTCCCTTGTCTTCGTTCTCACACCCTCCACTTAAATATACCTTGCTGAATTTTTATTTTACCTCCCTTGGGAACGAAAAACAATTTTCTTGTCAGCATCAAAGATGATACTAAACCATATGTGTCCCCCTGACAGACCGATCCATACAATGACTTTTTGGTACATGAAAGCAGACTGGGTCAGCTTCGGATCTTACACGGAGGCGTTGAATGGGATCGATTCTAGATAGTTTCATACGAACGCAGGGTTCCTCCGGGGCCCTATCCTGGGTCCTATGCTGTTTCTGAATTTCATCAGTGATGCCCTAAATGTCAACAGTCCCCAACTAGATATTAATGCAGGTGACACTATCATTTGCTCATTTTTCAGTAGCAAATCTGTCAAATCTGACAAATTACATCAGTGGTTATCTTGGGTAAGAATTGGCTTGTAGATTGTAACGCCTTAAAAACAAAACTGCTTCCAGTTAACCACCATAGAGAAAAGTTTTTCATGTCATCAGTATGACTGAAGCTCGACACTAGAAGAGCACTAGACTGCGCTTTCTTGGCCTAATTCTTTTCCACTGATTTGAGGTCGACTGACTACACTTAATCAATAACTGCATCTACTGCAAAGAAAGTTGTGTCACTGTGTTGTGTCAGAATATTTTCTCGTAAAAAACTTCTTGCGTTGCATACTATTCCCAAATCTGGCCTTGGTTCTCCTGCTGTACGTCTACAAATTCTTGAAAAAATCTAAAGAAATATGTGTTATGCAATGTAATCGATCCTGATCAGTCATCTCGACTTCAGTCACTTTGTCATCAACGTGATATGGCTTCCCTTTGTTTGTTATACAAATATTTTCATGGCAACTAGTCTGGCGATAATTTTTTTACCCTGGTTCCCAGAATAGATTAACATCCAAGTTCCACCCTTTAACTGTTGAAATAGTTAAATGCAACCGACACTTCTTTTCCAACAGTTTCTTTTCTCGCAATTCCCGCCTTTGGAACTCTCTTCCGTTTCCTTCCTTCCCCGATTGCACTCTTCAAAAATTTAAATGCAAAGTCAAGAAAAGTACCTGAAGCCGAAACACCATATCAAAACCAATGAAATTGCATATTCTTCTTTGAATTACACAAAGGATCTTCAAATACATAGCAGATGTACCAGTCCATATTTGACAGCAATATTCAAAGCATGGACGAACTGTAGACATATTGGTGTGAATTCGGGCGAGAAAATTTGTCACGGTGAACCACTATTCCTAGCAGCAGTTCTAGCAACTGATATAATCTTTCTACTTCATGTTACGGAAAATATATGCCTGAGAATGAGCAACGAGTCACTCTAATGGGGATTAGCATCAGCCATGCTGATGAAAGGCAGAAAGAGGTCACTCAGATAATTGTCATTACTTCCAAGCCATCCAAATTTTACGATTTTAAACACATCTATATATATAAAAGACAAGATAATTTGTGTTTGTGAGTCTGTATGTATGCATGTCCTTTATACAGATCCACAATTTTTATTCAATTCTCACCAAACTTCGCACAAATATTCTTTAAGCTTCCTCTCAGGTCATGGGCTACTTATCTTTTCGATTTCCCCTTGATATTGGAAATTGATAACCCGACATCCGATCACGTCTGATCAAGATCAGGATTTCAGCCGTTTTATAGTGGTTCTTACTGCAGAATTTGCTCTAACTTGGTAAAATTATAGTTTTTAGTCTCAAACATTAGTAAATCTTCTTAGATGACTCATTTTTCCGATATCGAAAATACCCCCGATATGCTATCAAATCTAATCAAAAACCGATATTCAGTCATCAATATGGCTCATATTTTCCGATTTTACTTCCCGATGGGTACGATAAGTTTTCATGGACTTACTTAGGATAGTTTATTTTTGCTTCGGGTTTTGCTCTAAGTGGGTATAATTTGTACTTCTTAGTCTCAGCCATGGTACTATTTACTCAGAGGACTTATTCAAAGTTCAGTTTGCGGCGGAAAACTTATTTGAGATCTACACCTGAATTCAAAATTTGACTTTTTTCCATTCATCTTTCTTTCAGTCTACGGTTTCGCTTTAACTGGAAATAACTACTGCTTTTTAGTCTTTCGTCCCAACGTTTAAAGAGACTGAGCTCCAGGACCATGGATTAGTTTTAAAGCTTTTATTACACCCGAGCAACGCCTGGTTATATTGCTAGTAATATATAAAAAGCCCGTTAATTTAAGGCAAGATGAAATTATAAAAAAAAATGAAAGGAGATGCAAACCCGAAAAAATGTTTTTCAACACTACACAAGGTTACAAACAATAGAGAGAACTTTTAGCAATTTATTAAAATACAGTTTATCGCCGGTCATTCGTAATTTACTTTCCAACAGGTGATGTTGAGGGGAGAACTAATCTCTATTCTCTCAAGTCATTTCAACGTCAGTAGTTTTGCTTAAACGTCACCATTGAGGATGTTTGAAATAGTTTTTATAACCACTACAGTTGACTTTGCCTCCATCACATTTTTACATATTTTCTAAACGTATGGAATGCGAATGATTTAATATAGCACATTTGTTACTATTTCAATGATTTATAAACTATATTAAAAATAGGTTATTTGCAGAATTCGAATTAACACGAAATGTGGAGAAACTACAAGATGGCTATATATATATATATATATATATATATATATATGACAATAGATGCTATAGATGCTATATATATATAAATATATATATATATATATGTGTGTGTGTGTGTGTGTGCGTGTGTGTGTGTGTGTGTGTATGTGAATTATTTCTTATCTGTTGAGAAATGGAGAATGGCTGAAATTACTGGTTGCTTTTGAGAAAATAACAAAAAAGGAATTTAACACGATCTTGTGCTTGCGTGAAAACTTTTCATTGAGTTTATAACGAAGTTTTCTGTTGTAATTAAACAGAAAAGCCAAAAAAGTAACCACAACGCGAATTACAAAGAATGGAGCTCTTCACAAAAAAGGCTAAAATGCCAGTGGCTATTTTGTTACGACTGACCCGCATCTATTGTCATTTATTTTGTTCTCTGTCAATGGAAACAGACAGCTTTTGATTTGTTCATCTCTTTATTGCCATTTACAGTAAGATTCTTTTATATGTTTCTCCTTTCTTTTTCAAATCGGTGTGAAAGAGGAGGAAAAGTGAGGAAGGGAATTAGAAAAAAAGAATACGAATTGGAAACATTAAATGGCTTGAAAGTAAAAAAAAGCCAAAGAAGGAATTCTTACAAGGAAAGAATTGTTGTATACAAGAATCAAGCGATTATTTCTGACGGATATTCTATAAAAAAAAATGGACTTCAGTCAAAAGCTTTCCAAGTTTTAGTCAAAGAATTTTGCAAGCCACTCACTTCTATTTGAAAGTTTTTCTCATACTTGTCATCACCAGGTCAAACTTGGGCAGTGCTTGGAATACACCAAAGTGCCAGAAGTTAATAACATCAACGAGTAAGGAACGGCATTTAAACACTCGAAAATTAGTAATTTATAATTATCAGGTAAGTTCAATATTATAAATATAATTACAATAAATATTTAGGTAGGTAGGTAAGCAATTACGTATATATATATATATATATATATATATATATATATATATATATATATACATACATTACGGATTACGGGACATAATTATTAGGCTACTCCAGTATTTTAAACGAATGATGTATTTCATACTATTTTTGGTATTTATTACCAAGTGAATAATTGTAAATGAAAATAGAATGGTTCTTATGTTAATACTGCACAATAATATGTGCATCAAATTAATTTATAAATATATGGTAATTACCTATATTGCAGTTTCATCAATGAAAGAATGAAGAACATTTAGGGTGAGTTTATCTTTGCTTACTTGCCTTGGAAAGATTTGCAGAGTAATAATAACAAAAAAAACCATTCTATTAAAAACTGAGGTGGCCTTATAATTGAATATATATATATATATATATATATATATATATATATAAATGGAACTTTTTCTGTGTATGTGTGTGTGTCTGTATATGTGTGTCCGTTACCTTATTGACTCCGAAATGGCTGGACCGATTTTCTTGAAAATTTACACAGTTGTACTATAAGCATCTACAAGTGTTCTTAGCTAGGTTTTTTGTCGAGGTATCCCCGATAAATATCGAAAATCTATAATCGAAAAAATCGGGTTATAGAAAGAAGAGTGGTCCGAATTTAATCAAATTTTATGCACTCATAGACAAAGACATAAGAAACGATATTCAGAAATTCCAAGGTTGCAGCTCTTACAATAGTGCAGAAAATCGATAATATATATAAAATGCAGGATGTTTGTGTGTGTGTCTGTTTATCTGTCTGTAGGTCTGTATTTTTTTCAGTCCTTTTATTTTAGTTTTTGCTTTGGGTTTGGCTCTAAGTAGGTATAATTGTAGTTCTTAGTCTCAGCCATGATGCCATTTACTCAGAGGACTTATTTAGCTTTCAAAATTCAGTTTACAACGGAAAAAAACTCATTTGATATCGATACCAGGAAATCAAAATTTGACCTACATCCATTCATTTTTCTCGGATCGATGAAGACTGAGATCCGTTTGTACGTTTGACCACATAAAACTCATAATGGGAAAGATCGGTTATCACGTCAAGTGACCTTAGCATCTCGTAGAAAACGTATTATCACATGGAATCTACTTCCAGATCAGCTCATGTGTCTGTATCGTTTGCAACGTTTTCAGTGGCTTTCGCTCTCTGATCCCCCACGACAGGAGAACTTTTGCCGATGGTTTATTGCACAAACTGGCTATCCGTTGTCTGTCTTTTCAGCCTTTTTTACAGATGAGACAACAATTTCAAAAGGATAGAATAACTAATTTACAAGACCCATTTTTGTGGGCAGATTGGAATTCCCATGGCATATTACAAGCTAAACACTAGCATCAGTTAATGTGTGCGTTGGACTTGTAGGTGAGTATCTGGTAGGTTGATATGACCTAGCACGTCTTAGGAGCTGTCTACAGGGAATTTATTTCGAACACACTCCAGACCTGCTAGAGGATTTTCTCCTGCTAATTCAGACATGTGTTTCATACATGATGTGGTTCCAGTAAATTTTTTCCACAATGTTCACGTATCACTGGTTAACATCTGACATGAAAGATGGATAAAAAAGGAAGAACCGGTTCCACTGAATGCACATTCCTCCGACCTCAGTCTTTTGGAATTTTATCTGTTGGGTCACCTAAAATAATTGATTTATGCAGCAGATATTAATAATGATTTGAGGCTTCATCAGTGTGTCATGTAAACCTGCGAAGACATTCGATGCCGTGTGCATTTTTGAAAGGTTCCACCAGTCAATGATCCGACGGGTTCGTGCGTGTGTAGAAGCAAGAGGAGCGGCGTACATATCTAACATTTTTATAAGTTTCTGTTTTGAGATACAGCGATGGTTTTTTGGATATATGTTTACATGTAAATTTTACCTGTTAATTGTTTTCTAAAAATAGATGTGACTTTCACCTCCTCCCAGCAGCGCATGGCACGTGTCTACTCAAAATTGTCATTCTGTCTCAAGAATCTTTACACAGTGAATTCTACTATGTAGTACAACTCATGGAGAATATATATACCGATTACAACACTCTTGAGAACGGCTAAATCAAAGACTGAAAGCACTCGGAACAGTAATAACTATGAATAATTTTTATATTCTTTAACTCCTAAAAAACGGGAAAATGTTAGATTGTCGGAAAAACTCAATAAAGAAAAGATGAAATCATCCTGGTCGGGCTTTATTCTATATATATATATATAAAGAGAGAGATAGAGACAAGGGAGAGGGAGAGGAAGAAATAGTGAGAGAGACAGAGATAAGCAGACATACATGCATACATGCAGACAGACAGACAGATAGCTAGAGAATCTATTTTCACCAGTTGAGCTAAGCAGAGATTTTCATTCAAACATTTTCTTCGAAATTTTTATTTCTGTTTAGTTTCGTATTTGAAAGCAAACAAACTGGTAAATCTTCTGTGAGAGGTAAGGGTGTAGAGAAAATGAGAGATCAGCATTGGGGATTGTAAATTTGTTGTTGAACAAAAAGAGGAAAATAGGAGAGAACGAGTGAGGTGGTTAAGTGATATGGGGAAAAGGTTTAGAGCCAGGCGCCTGGTTTAGCAGTAGAAAATAAAGTATGGTCATTTACCTGTTTCCTTCTCTCCCATTTTCCTTTTTTTTTCAATATCTAATTTACAATCCCAATGCTGATCTCTCATTTTCTCTGTCCCTACCCCTCACACAAAATTTGCCAATATAAGGAATGGAATTTTCCATCTCCCTTCAAAAAATGGCATTTACTACTTGATGAGACATTGTCCTTTCAATGTTGAAACAAAATGTACACTTTGTAGTAGATTGTAATTTCTACATGTTCTAAACTATAATTTATAATAAATATTCATAGCTCTATTTCTATATTGAGCACTGTTTTACATTAACGTTTTGAACGTTGTTAATATTTTCTTCGTTCCTTATTCACTTGGATATATATATATATATATATATATATATATATATATATATATATATATATATATTCTTATTGAATATATATTATTATTATTATTATTATTATTATTATTATTATTACTTCATACGTTATTTTAGTGGATACTTGTATTTGAGTAGACGCTCCGTTGTCTCGGTAGCTCAGCCGATTTATCACGTCATCGAAACATGTCGGATTTAGCGACTGTTCAATCTGATCAGAGATATGTAGGTTCGAGTTCTGCTGAAGAGCGCATATTTTTCTTTACTATTCAGGCCGGTCAACAAAAATATACTGTTTCTAAATGTAGTGTCTCACTCAAATATGAGTTATTCACTAAAAATATCGTTTCACATGATAAAATACATACAAAATACATGATTTCTTTAGAAAATATAAATGCGTATATGTGCTCGTGTGTATACATATATATCAGTGTCCTGGGTCTAATTGAAAAGCAGATTTTTACTTATAGAGGATGCAGAAGAAAAGTCTTCCACATAATGGTAAGACATTAATGACAATTCTGTCTTCTAGCTAATGTCTCAGCATCGTGTAGTTATTTCCGTGCGATATACAGGTATACATCACCTTAGGTCGATAATTGGACCCAGGAGAGGCGACTTAAGTTGAAAAGCGACTCAAATCGAATTTACTTGTCTCTGAATTTATTTATCTCTAGGCTAAATCACTAATAACCATTCCCAGTTCTGTATTTTATTTATAAATGCATTTTAATAATATATATTCAATAAGAATCTACTTTAAGCTTACAAACAAATAAATTATAACTTTTGTTATAATACAGAAAAAGACTAATCTAAATTTAAGAATACATGTATGTACATACTTGTAAATGTAGATTCTTACAGTACATACCGGACTCTTTATTTGTGAATATGCTTTGCTCTAAGACATTATAAAATAAAATAATTTTGTAAGGTTAAATAACAAATACAGTTATTACAATTATTTTGCGATAGTAGAAAATATACTAATTTATGTTGAATTTACCAATATTTACATCGAATTTATTTATTTACATCGCAGACCCAGATGACTGTGGATCTGTGAATCTAGAGTCGAATAAAATGACTTGATTTTTATTTTTTTCTTATATATTATATATATATATATATATAGTCATCCGCAGACAGATCTATTTCGCTGTATCACAGCTCATCAGTACGGTCAGACACCCGATTTCTTTTTACCCAGGATTGAAACCCGACCGAATTGGCGTCAGTCGGCGACTCTATCTCTGAGCTTTGGGCGCTCGGTAGAAGGAGGCCTACTTTTAGCGTGTGATATACCATGTATTCTTACGCCAGTAGTAAGAGTGTTCTAATTTATTACTGAATGAACGATCGACAAACGACGTATAATCCAAAACTACTTAAATCGAAAAGACGTAATCTGGTGTATACCTGCACTCATTTTTGTTAAAGACCAACAAAATCACGTAACTTTCGTTTGTATATATTTCATTAAAATAATGAGAACACCACCTTCTCTCACATGATTTGAGAGAAAGCAACGGTATTGGTATCTGAATTTCATGATAACAGTTTGGTTTGACGAAGACGAAAATATTTCGCTTGGTAAGATTTTCCTTGATATTTATTTTTTTTTTTCATGAAATTCCAAATTTATAGATATGATTATTTCTGTAAGTATTTTTCGCAATTTTGATCATGTTTAGAAATCAAATTTTCAGATTTTTCTTGATATTTATTGCTTTCTTAAAATTACGTTCTTTTTTTTTCATGAAAGTCCAAATTTATAGATATGATTATTTCTGTAAGTATTTTTCGCTATTTTGATCATGTTTAGAAAGGAAATTTTCAGATTTTCCTTGATATTTATTGCTTTCTTAAAATTACGTTTTTTTTGTTTTTTTCTTTTTTTTTTTCATGAAAGTCCAAAGTTATAGATATGATTATTTCTGTAAGTATTTTTCACTATTTTGGTCATGTTTAGAAATCAAATTATTTTCAACAAAAGTAAGCTTTTCTTTCTCCAATGACTTATTTTAGTAGTTATAGCGTTATATTTGGAATTCGAACTTTGATGAAATTAGAAATTAAAGATATTAAAAAAAATTGTAAAAGACATTTTTAAAATAATCATGTCTTCCAATTTAATGAAACCGATAATATTAACAACCTGATTTCATTCTTCAGTGATTCCATCAATAATATCTTCAAAACGTTTTTAAACGAAAAGAAAGAAAACATCCAATTCAAATATATGCGGTATTAATTATAATAGTGAACGTCCCAATCAACAAAAAATAGCTATTATTAACAATCTAATTAATAGAATTCATTTAATTTAATCTTCACGCCAATTTTCCATAAAGAATTGACCAACATAAAACAAACACTAATTAGCCATGGATTTCTAAATTATACAAATGATCAACAAATTAAAATGAACACACGAAAATTTAAAAACAAAAACCATAAAAAGTGTAACCTTATCCTGTTGTTATTAAATGCATAAAAATGAGAAAAAACTAATGAAAAATATAATTCATAGATGCATATTGGCTACTGAGGAAAACAAATATACACAATTATATATGTAGGACGTTGATCAAAAAATATCGGGAGTAGTTTTATAAAAGGAAAACTACAACAAACATTTTTTTTTATAAGCGTTTCACCCCGAGCAAGGCATGTCACTGCCACTACTGCGCAGGGGGCCACGTAGAGTGGAGAAAGGATGGTTAAATATAGGAAATGTCAGAGGGTGGGTGATACGTGGATAAGGATACCGAGAATGAGGGTTGGGTAAATGAGAGTGTTCTGAGAATAATTTGGAGTTAGTGTGATAGGAGGTGTCTATTGACCCTACATTTAAACACCTGGAGATTGTAGCTGTCGGGAAAGCAGACTTGTGGAAGGGTGTTCCACAGGCGGGAAGCGCGAGAAAAGAAGCTGTTGGAGTAGAATTTACGGTTACATCGTATTTGTTAAACTGTAAAAGGGTGGGGCCTAGTTGCTAATCTAGTATCTCGTGTAAATTCGTGCTTAGGCGGCACCAGTGATCTAAGCTCATCGGAGCAGAAGCCATGAAAGTACTTGTAGAAGAGGCACAGGGAAGCCAGATCACGCCGCAGTCAATCAGTTAAGTGCCATACGTGATAGACGCTTTGGGCGATCATGTCTCTTTCGAGACATGACTGACTGGACGGAAGATTATTCCGCAGTAGGTTGCCATTGCTGTCTGGGTAGACTAGTTGTCAACCAAGGCGATGGAACCCAAAATGTCTTATTATTAAACCCATAACTAGAGGGAAGAGACGGATTAATACCTTTTCCAAGGGTATTTGTACGGAAGTGAATGCAAGGAATTCAACTGGAATTCGAACTCGCCTCCCCGATTTGTCGTTCCGTGTCGATATCCACTGCACCACAGCGCACATCCGCAACAAATATCAGTTCGTCATTTAATCTCCTTTGGTGAAGTTTTCATCTGAAATCACACAGCGTTGCTCTTTCATTGATGTAAGCATTTCTGGAACTACTTTTTGGGGATGGCAAGCAGCTGGGTTCTCTTGGGTCCTTAATGTTTCCTTTTTTTTTTTTTAAAGTGGAAAACTTCCAGTGGGTGGGATCAGAGGGATATGCTTGTCTTGGCCACAAACTGTAGAAAAAGCCATTGTCACTGCTGAAATCTCTGTGGTGTGGTGAGACGGCCACACTCTACACACTTTACTTCGAAGCACTTTTATAAACAACATAAGTAATCACAAAAGTTACGTATACGCGACAGAATTCAAGGTAAATCTTTCTTTTTTTTACTCTGCATATTTTAGTTCTGTTTCCACAGCTACAGTACTGATACTTCTTAAACAGCCCTCTTATTAAAACATTAAAACATCACAACTTGTAGTTGGCAATAATATCAGCACCAACAAATCATCAATTAAACCAATATACTTCATGCCTGTTAATGCCGATTTCTCACACGACGCCTTCTTCTATGAATTATCTTCCTACAGGACGTTGCTGATCATGGCTTTCCACTGTTCTTTGTTGCTCTTAATAAAATGTATCTATTTTATCTCCCCTAAACCTTGATCTACCATCCAGTTTTAATCAGTAAAGAGTATACATAATACAGGCTTGGGCGATCATGTCTCGAAAGTGACATGACTGACTGGGCAAAAGATCTTCCCGATAAGTTGCCATTACTTAGACTGATTGCTAACCAAGGCTATAGAACCCAATCTGGTCTGCAATTTAACCCATATTAAGAAAGAAAAGCGATGGATTCTTACCTTTCCCAAAGGTACTTGCGTGTATGTGTATGTAACAAATTCATCTCGATTTACCATCCATTTAAACAGAATCACTTGGTATCTTATTCCTCTGCACCGCTTATCTTCAGTTTATCCGGCTAAGATTACATATTCAAAGCACACATTCCTCCTTATGTACGCTAAAACATTCAATTGCCTGTTCCCGATTTTAAGTATTAGTTTATGTTGGGGATCACCTCTTTTGCACATAAGATGGACTCGTCTAAGATGTACATATAATCCTGCCTATACAAAGAGCGGAAGTTGAGTTGAATAGTTGGACTCAACTATTGACACTGTCACTTATCCGTCTTCGGGTAAAGAGCGCTCTCTGCTTCCGAGCAGAGAGCACTAACCCAGTCGTGGTTCCGCCGAAGGGTATAAGCACGACTGGGCAAAAATAGACAGACATTTTTGGCCGGGCCATATAGCCCGGAAATCCCAGTCATAACTGACCATGTGTCACATGTTGCCCTTACTGGGAGGTACAACTAAATATAGTTGAGTTGAGTAGTTGGACTCAACTATTGACACTGTCAGCTATCTGCCTTCGGGTAAAGAGCACTCTCTGCTTCCGAGCAGAGAGCACTAACCCAGTCGTGGCTCCGCAGAAGGGTAGAATCACGACCGGGGAAAATAGACTGACATTTTTTAGCCTGGCTATATGGCCGGGAGACCCACAATAAATAGACCTTGTGTCACATCTAGCCTTGCGTGGGAAGGCTGGTAAATACCGTCGAGTTGGATAGTTGTACCGCCGCTAGTTGGTCAGTAAGTATATAGACACATTACCCGGACATACTTCTTCACTACAAGATTGTATATATTGATTCCTACTAACAGTATTCCTAGTATTTTCAGAGTTGACTAACCCGTGTTCCAGTTTGTATATTTTTGTTCAATATATCTCACATTTCCATCTCCATATTTGTTTTTTTTTTAAATTTATTATTTTGTGTGGTTTCTCAACAAGAATCCACAACAGTTTAGTTTTTGTTCCTATTTTCTTAAAGCTTCTTCGTTGCTCAAATGTTTGGTCCATGATATCCTCAGCATCCTTCTATAGAGCCACATTTCTGTTGTTTCAACTCTATTCTTCATATTTGAGGAAATCTTCTTCATATTTGAGGAGAGTATCCAGTATTCAACGGCCATGTAGGAGGACTGATATTCAGTATACAACAGTTCAGTATTATTTTGTTTGTTTCTAACTTTGCTTAAACTTTAGAAGGCATTTTCCGCTATCCCAATACTTCGGATTTAGATGTCACACTTTCTGTCTTCTGTTAAAATGCTTTCCAGCTATTAAAATTGTTGTAGTTGTTTCTTATTTTAATATTTCCAATTTTTAATTTTTACAACTAATGAAAAGAAAAGTCTGGACATGAAACCACATCGCTGTCAGATTGACCAGCATGACTCTTGTCGGATAATAGTTTCATAAAACGAATATTAATGACAATATTAATAGCTTAGCGATAATAATATAAGCATCTCTCACGAAGAAAATATAACTAACTCAATCTATTAGTCACAGTTGCCATTTGTTTCCGAAGAAAATATCTTGAAATTCATCAGCGGATATGGAGGAATTTAAAGTGGAGGAATCGTTTCACTGGGACCCGTTATCTTTGGTTTCGGAGCCTTTATCCGGTGAACTGTTAGAACCGGAGACTTCTAAGCTATAATGGACGGTTATGATTTCTACGTGTCACTACGATGCCCAGATGCAATCTACGAATTTCTGTTGGTATCTCCGCTAAGAAATGTTATGGAAAATAATGTGTAACACAAATATACATTAGCACCTGAAAAAAATAACCCCAGAGAATTAACTCTGTATATTAAAAAGCATATTGTTCTAAATAATAATCGCGTCACAAAATCCAGTTTCGATAAAAATAATTCAGTTTATAAATTTTCATGCTTATGAAGACAGTGTCAATACAATATTACGAAAAAAATCTGCACATTGGTCCTAAAATGACAACCTTATCACGTAGATTGACATGCAGTTATATGATAGCAGCTCAATAAAAACGCGTATGACTAAGCAACACTAAAATTCAAAATTAAATCTTAGTTAAAGCTACATCAAATAAATACATTACTATACATCATTTCTAACGAAAACAATTACAAATATTAGAATTAATTTCTATTTTTAAAAGAAAACAATAGAAAAAATGATAACAGCCACAGTAAAAAATGACAGGTCCCTTCAAGTAATTCATACCTGGGGGAGAAGAGATGGATTATAGCCAAAGGTATTTGTGGAAAAGTGAATGCATCAAGCTCAAAGGAAATTGGAAATCGACCAGACGTTAATATATACATATATATATATATATATATATATATATATATATATATATATATGTGTGTGTGTGTGTGTGTGTGTGTGTGTGTGTGTGTGTGATTAAATATATTGTAAACATTGTGTCTGCTTAGTTTTAATAAAATCCGTTCATACTCGCGGATTATCTTTCGCGTATTGTAATTGAAAGTTATCAGAAATGAGCTGTAACGTTGACACATGTTATTATCATTCATTTCAATGTATTTCTTGTTTCTGTTTGTTGAGAGTTGTTAGGTTATCATTCGTTACTTCAATCTGACTTTTCGCAAGGCTACGTTTAAATTTGAGAAACGGCAGATTGAAGCAACTAATGATAACCTACCAACTCTCAACGAACGAAAACATTGAGAAATGAATGATTATCTATAAAGTCTCCAGTTGTGCTATCTTCTGAAGTATGCACACAACTTTTCCAGTTCTTTTTTACCAGTTGATCCATGAATGTTGTTGTAAACTCCTAGTCCATTGAAGTTCATAAGATTAATTAATTTTTTCTTATGGCTCTTTGCTCAAACCTACCCATTTGCTGCGTTTAGCAACGATCTACAGAGAAACATTTATCTGTTGTTTGTAAATTACTGAAAAGTAATTGAAACTCACCTGAAGCGAGCTGAATGTGTAATGACTCCTCATGCCAATAACATTTCCACCGAGCTTCTCTACGGCTTATGATGTCATTTAATTTACTGTGTTCCTCTCGAATTCATATTAAACTGGGGTCATCAGGACAGAATGTGCACCGTTTCGGGGCCTTCCTCAGAACGGTTTCACTTGCACACCTGCCCCCCTCACTACTGTGAGGCCCCATTATTATTATATTATTATTTTTATTATTATATATAAAGATACATATTCTGATCATTATATGCCCCATTATATTCTGATCGATGTGCATTGTGGTGTAATAGATATTCACTCGGACTGAGAATTCGGAGAGCTGATTTCGAATTCTAGTCGAATTTGTTGCATTCACTTATGCGCAAGTACCCTTGGGAAAGGAATTAATCCATCTCTTCTCCTTCCAGCTATGGGATGAATAGCATGACAGACTGGATTCTATAGCCTTGGTTAGCGACAAGTCTATGACAGAAAGAAATGGAAACCCACTGCTAAAAAATCTTCTGCCTAGTCAGTCATGGATCGAAAGAGATATGATCGCCAAAGATTATATCTGGTATAGCACTTAACTGACTAAATGTTCCACATGTCTAGCAGCAGATTCCCTGTATATTCAAGCTCATCTAAATCATCCTGGTTTTTAGATTTACTGAAGTGCAATATTTTATCGAAGAAAGTGTAATCTTTACATGACCTAATATGAAAAATTTCAAAGAACTACAGATCAAGTGACCACGATTGTCAATAGAAAGGTTTATATGTATGAAGGAATTTTAATTGAAACATGGTTCAACTCCGAGCGCACACTGAAAAAGCCAACAGACTTATTCTTATAAAAATGTTCAACCTGTACAGGGTTCAAGAGCTACTCGAGGTTGGTGATTACAGAGTTGCTGAGATAGAGAGGTTCGCCTATCGTCCGATTCACGCCCTACCCCGGTATTTAAAACATGAGTAGAGGTTTATTCAATATTTCTTGTTATTATGATAAGATTTTCGGTTCCTTCAACTCTTTACTCTTGATATCTTTGCCTGAATGATACCACATTTTATGGGTGAACTCCAAAAATCAAGATGATCAGAAAATGTCAGTTAATCTTTCCACTTGAGGTCTGCTGAGAGTGTGAGGCCAAGGAAGCGTAGTGTTTTACTCACAGGGAGGCTAGCCTGTTCCATGCTAATGGGGGGTAGGAGCGATTGTCTATGATGGTTCCAGCTTCGTTTTGGAAGCATTAAAATTTACGAGCCATTTATTACCCCAGTCCACCACGGATTGGAGGTCCTTTTCAACCTCGGCAGCGAGGTTCGCTTTGTCAACCTCAGCAGATTTTTGCGAGGGGCAAGAGTATACGGTGGTGTCGTTGGCGTACATGCCGTGATATTTTTATGAAATTAATGCATAACTCATCAATCTTCTGAACATATCTGTTTTTCTATTAAGATTACCAACAAAAGAACCAGCTCAAAGAATATTAATGATAATGGATATATAAGTCTTTACCTTAAGGGAAAACGTCTACCTTTGGTTAAAATTTTTTTTAAATTTCTACTAAAACCTTTTCAGAAAAATAGGTTTTTCATCTCATATAGCTGCTATAGCTCTTGCCAGTTTTACTTTTACAGTAAACCTGCAGGCGTCATTCGCTTGAAGAATCCATCAAAAATATATTACTGAATATGCACCTAGCTATTTTGTGTACTAGTTTATGATTATTTAGGGCCATCCTACACTGTGCAAATGAATAATGTTCTCAATAAGATCTATAGTCTTCAATTGCTCTTCACAAGACTCTTTTAACGAATCGATCTCAGAAAACGAAAAGCATTTATAACTGAATATTCACCCAGTGCTATTTCAGATTTTATTTTCTAGTTTGTAATTATGTAGAACATGACTCCTCTGTTCAGAGTAATGTCCTCGACATGATCTAAAGACTTCACTTGCTCGAAGATTCTTTTAACAAATCCATTTGAAAAAGCGAATGACATTTATAACTGAATATTTATCCAGACCTATTTCAAATTCTGTATTCTTGTTTGTAATTATGTAGAACATGACTCCTCTGTTCAGAGTAATGTCCTCGATAAGACCTAGTGGTTTCACTTGCTCGTAGACTTCTTTAACGAATCGATCTAAGAAAACGATAAACATTTATAACTGAATATTCACCCAGTGCTATTTCAGATTTTATTTTCTATTTTGTAATTATGTAGAACATGACTCCTCTGTTCAGGGTAATGTCCTCGACATGATCTAAAGTCTTCACTTGCTCGAAGATTCTTTGAACGAATCGATTTGAAAAAGCGAAAGACATTTATAAGTGAATATTCATCCATACCTATTTCAGATTTTATATTCTAGTTTGTAATTATGTAGAACCTGACTCCTCTGTTCATAGTAATGTCCTTGACATGACCTACAGACTTCACTTGCTCGAAGATTTTTTTAAAAATTGGTTTGAAAAAGTTAAATACATATAACTGTATTACCACCCAGAGCGATTTCAGATTCTATATTCTAGTTTTTGATTATGTAGAATATGACACCTCTGTTCAGAGTAACGTCCTTGACATGACCTACAGACTTCACTTGCTCGAAGATTTTTTTAACAAATTGGTTTGAAAAAGTTAAATACATATAACTGTATTACCACCCAGAGCGATTTCAGATTCTATATTCTAGTTTGTAATTATGTAGAATATGACACCTCTGTTCAGAGTAATGTCCTTGACATGACCTACAGACTTCACTTGCTCGAAGATTTTTTTAACAAATTGGTTTGAAAAAGTTAAATACATATAACTGTATTACCACCCAGAGCGATTTCAGATTCTATATTCTAGTTTGTGATTATGTAGAATATGACACCTCTGTTCAGAGTAACGTCCTTGACATGACCTACAGACTTCACTTGCTCGAAGATTTTTTTAACAAATTGGTTTGAAAAAGTTAAATACATATAACTGTATTACCACCCAGAGCGATTTCAGATTCTATATTCTAGTTTGTAATTATGTAGAATATGACACCTCTGTTCAGAGTAATGTCCTTGGCATGACCTACAGACTTCACTTGCTCGAAGATTTTTTTAACAAATTGATTTGAAAAAGCGAAAAACATAATTGTATTATCACCCAGAGCGATTTCAGATTCTATATTCTAGTTTGGGATTATGTAGGGCATGGCTCCTGTGTTCAGAGTAATGTCCTCAATAAGACCTATCGGCTTCACTTGCTCGTAGACTTCTTTAATGAATCGATCTCATAAAGCGAAAAACATATATTACTGAATATATACCCAGAGCTTTTTCAGATTATGTTTTCTTGTTTTGGCTTTACTGATTGCAAAACGGTGAAAATAAAGAACGTTGTTGACACATAAAACTAGAGTGATGGCGACTTCAACAAAAGAGCATTTTCCTCTTTCATTGTTGTATGTTTCGCAAATATCTATCCATTTCTGGTCGTGTATCTTTTAATGGTTTCTGTTGGATTCCGGTGACTGTTATTATCTGTTCCTCGATAGACACAAACGTTTGATTTGCAAAGACCGCATTTCAGACGTAGCTGTAATTACGCTAATTCCTTGTAAACCAGTTCACTGACGATGAAACACACATTTAAGAATCGACACCAATTAACTCAACCAAACTGTATTAGGCAAGCTTGCTTATTCAAGTAATTAAGAAACTTATGATCAAAGAAATAAATTCTTCCATAATAATTTGCCAGAATACATTTATAAACCACAAACTTGCCACGTCTATTTCGGTTTTGTTTTTGTTTTTTGTTTTTTTCTTTTATTCTTCACTTCCTGTTTTGGTGCAATTAATTACAAGACCAATTTTTCAACGGGAAATATTTCTCTTTCCATTATCTTCAAATTTCATGGAATTAACCGTATCTTTGTTGGTAGTTTACAGCTGGAGTTGTTCTTGTTTTTTTTTTGTTTTTTTTATTGTTTTTTGAATTTGTGTCTTTTTATTCTCTTACTTTTTGTAGCATTCTGCCTTGACAAAACTAATTTAGCGAAAACAGGTTTATTATTTTGATTTTTTCTAAATTCATTATCAGAATTTCTTTAATATCATTATTAACATTATTACTGCTGTTTAATATTTTCTCCTCTTCTCCATCTGGATTTAAGCATTGAAATTCTGCAGAGGAGAACAATACCTCTTTCTCGCCATGTTGGATTGATGTTAGAGAGGAGAAAGACAGAAATTGTGAATCAAGAAAAGCTATACGAAAAAACAAAAAAAATATATGAAAAGAAAGAAAGCAAAAGCAAATAAAAATATTGGTGACATCTTTGTTGGTAAATTATTTTCAAATTTTGTCCAATTATTCGTTCTTGATTACAAAAACAAAGAAGTAAGTGACATACAGAAAACAAAATGCATCTTTAGCAAGTCGTTTTTAATCAATGCCAGCCATTTTCAGTTGACAATAATTTCTTTTTTTTATTTAACGCAGTTTTCTTCTAAGAAAGATAAAAAAAAAGATTCTTTTCATTAAGATAGAATTCAATCACAAAACGCCTTATCTAATCTTCATAGCTTGTTAGTTCTCTTTGAAAGAACTAGAAACACGTGGATGTGATTCTGAAAGTAGTCACTATTTTATAATAGGATTCTGGAAAGAAATTAATGTTAATTAAAATCTTCATTTCTCTTAAACGATATATCAATTTTATTTATTTTTTTAAGTTCAAATTTACAAAGTTATTTAGGATTATATATATATATATATATATATATATATATATATATATATATATATACACGCAAGTATAAGTAAGTAAAGATGGGATAAATTTCCGTATCCAAAATAAATTATTTAAAAAATGACTCAATACAAAGTAGAACGAATAATATTTATTTAAAATTTATGACGTATCTATATTATAATCTCAATACAAAATAACTATTTTGTTTTGACACTTCTTCTTTTTTATCACCATCACTTGATAAGACACAAGACACTTGATCTCACAATCACTATCATACTTGATAAAACACAAGTAGTGTTGAAACAAAATAGCTATTTTTGTAGTGATATTATGACATACTTAGGTTATAAATTTTACATACGTTCAGACATATATATATATATATATATATAAGGATTTCTTTGAACATTATTTTTGATCATTACTCATATTTAAGTAGATATTCTGTTTATAATCAAACACTATTATATATTTATTTCTAGGGGACTGATTATATATATATATATATATATATATATATATATATATATATATATATACAAAAATTTGTTGCAATAACGGAAATGGTTTATGCCGACCTCTAAGTTTCGTGAGGACACCGTTATGATGCCCGCACACATCGAGGCTGATTTTTGCTTGGAAGTTGGCATGAAAGTGGCAAATTCTTTGCACTAAAAACTATATATATATATGTATATATATATATATATATATAGTTTTAATGTAAAGAATTGGTCAGTGTAACTGTTATGATGCATCACTTATCGGGGCAGTTTTTCTTGCTGCATGGATTTCATAAGCTTTACTGGATAGACCATTAACGCAGCCTTCATGGAACTATAGGATAGAAAGGGCAGTATAATTTAGAAAATTGGAATATGTGTATACAGCAACCGCCTACGCTGAACCTTCTCAAAGGCAACTGATATATCTAAAGCAACCACTCTCTACGTGAAATCTGTTATCAACCGCTTTACAGATTCTATGCGTAGAGATAGCTGAAAACTCAATAATGAATTTAGAAAAGAGAAATGTATCATTTTTATTTGATATTTGTTATTATCTCTGTCATTTAGATGCTTCAGACATATGATGTGCGTTGTGGTGCAGTGGATATCGACTCAGGACGATACATTGGGGAACGGAGTTCGAGTTGAATTCATTGCATTCGCTTATGCACAAATACCATTGGGAAAGGTATTAATCCGTCTCTTCCCTCCAGTTATGGGATAAATAATAGGACTGATTGAGTTCTATAGCCTTGGTTGGCAATCAGTCTACCACTGCGAGATAATCTTCTACCCTGTCAGTCATGTCTCTTTCGAGACATGATTGCCCAAGCGTGTATCACGTATGCACGTAAGTGACTGACATGATAATCATATCTTACCTGTAGCTTGACCTTTTCAAACAAATGATCAGTCACTACTACACTCCAAATCCTCATAATGTTCATGTCTTTCTATCTCCTCTTGCGTTCGAATCAGGAATTTTATTTAGTAACCTTTTACCATGTGTGACACAACACTTTCATCGGCACACGTTCTGTTCTAATAAGAGATGTTACCACCTTTCTAGTACTAAAATTCTAATAAGCTACAATTTCTTTATTGAGATCCTATTGCAATTGAATTTTTAATTAACATTAGCTAGCTTATAACTTTAAGCGAATGTATAAAACTTTTTTCATGTACTGTTAGACTTTATATCTTACGTTTTCTTTATAAAGAATTACATTCATCCTTATAAATAATGCTATTCATTTTTCTAAACAATTAAATTAGTTTTATAAACAGTTGTATTCATTTTATAAATGTTGTGGGGTCTCCCCTTTTTTCACGATTATAGACTCTCCTAGAGTATACATATACTTCTGCTATAAGTCAGATAACGTGAGAGATAACGTGAGATACCGAGTGATACCGATATATGCCGAGATTTCACGAGAATAAAGTGTTATTAGTTCATAGTAACTCTGAGCTCCACTCAGCAGAAGATATAGCGCAGCATCCGTCAGCTTCCGACGTGGACTTACTAAACATACTACGGCTTCACTTAGGATACTTGTATACATACTTCATACTAAATGCATTCCTGCATTACGAACCTGCGTTCAAGTTTGTATCTTTTACGTTAATATACTTATTTTTTCTATCTCAAATTCTAATTGTTGTTCTTTTATTTTATGCGGTTCCTATTCCCGGGATACACAACAATAAAAAATTAAAATCCCTTTTATAAAAAATTATATTCACTTTTATAAGCAATTATATTAATTTATAAACAACTGAATTCATTTTTATAAAAAAATATATTCGTTTTCTAAATTATATTCATTTTTATAAAAGATTAAATTCGTTTTTATAAACAATTATATTCGTTTTTCTAAATAATATTTTTTAAAAAGAAGTATACTAATTTTATGAATAATTAATTTTTTATAAACAATTATATTCATTTTTATAAACAACTATCTGTATAGCCTGGTGTTGCTCGGGGTTTTTTAGCGGTTATTTTTAAATGGTAAGGTCAAGTGCTAATTTAAAAAGCTCCAGTATGAAGTTGCCGTGGCGCGTAAGTTAAAATAATGCGAAGTAAGTATTAGTTTTTGTTTTATTTGTAAAACGGGAATCATGCTTGGTCTATTTTGCCAATAAATGGGAATAATGTATGCACAATTGGAAGAACGGAGGCGGGCGTTACGTGAGCTTGTAATGGGATAGGATGACACTGTGACGCAGAAGTCGATCCACTGTCCCTGCAACGTGAGAGGGGTTGGTATCTTGTAGAAAACATGAAATTTTTATGACATATGATAAGGTAGATGTTACAAAAAAGACTCGATTTTTGTTGGAATACAACTAAGGGTTTCAGAGAAATAAATGTCGCAAAAAGCAACATTTTCCACTAATTTTTGTCGCACTCTGTGTGTCAATGGAAATTTTTGTACGCATGCCAAGGCATCCGAACTTGATGCACCACTGACTCGACTTTGATTGAGTTCGAGAGAAATGTCTTGGAGAAATGCATGAAAGTGCACAAAAGAGCAACCGAAATTATATTTGACGTTGATTTTTGACGAACCCTGTACATTGATTCGAAAATTAATTTTCATCAAACTTTCGGACCTTGATTAACAAGTCATCTGATTTTGGTTGAATTCGCACATGGCGTCTCGAGGGAAAATTGTTAATAAAATTCTAATCATTTCGGTGATTTCAGATGTAACTGTAAGTCGATTCAATAATTTTTGCATACAACAAAGATTCATGTCATTATCGACAAGTGACCCAATTTTGGTTAAAATCGGACCAAGTGTTTTGAAGGAATAGGGTTCGTTAAAACGGTGACATACAAAGACACACAAAGACAGAGAGACATATCCATTTATATACAGATAGATAGATAGATAGGTAGATAGATAGATAGATAGATAGATAGATAGATAGATAGATAGATAGATTATATTCATTTTATAAATAATTAAATTAGTTTTTATAAACAACTAGTTTGTATCAACAACTCTATCCATTTTTATAAACATTTAAATTTATTTTTATAAACAATTTTATAACCTTGCGAAATATAGGCTAGCACATTTTTTATGCAAGATGATGAGGCTTTGTTTTTTGTGTTAAATAATTTTTAGGCGAATTAAACTGATAGCTCGACACTCAACAAATTTTGGATTCATAGATTTCCTTCTCCTATACTGGTTGTCAATGAATGCTCAGTCTCATTAATAATTTTGCATTAAATAAAATTAATGCAATACCTACTGACTTGAAATTCTCATTTTTTATTCAGTATTTATAAAAATGTAAGTTCAGCAATTAACTTACATACTTTTTTTTTAGAAATTCTTTGATTTAAACTAAATAAAATAAGATACCATGCAATTTAATTATGATTGACAGTAAATTTTAAATTCTTTTTTTAAAATATATTTAAAATCCACTGTTAATTGATAAAGTTTGGTGTTATTAACTAGGTTTTTCAAGTTCCGTAGCTGTTATCACTTTTATTCAGTACTGCTTGAATTTTCCTAATTAAAATTTAATTTGAAATGTCGACATCTTGATTATGTCACTATTTTCTTTTCCAAATACTTGGACTAACCACTTTAGTTCTCAAGTGACATGATTTCTGCCATTTTGTACAGATCTTTGTTTGTGAGTCTGTATTGTAAGGCTGCAATTTTTAAAGAATGACGAGCTTTTGTCCAAAACACCCAGGCTTCACTCGCTCAAAGCCCTTTGTATTTGTTGATCTTAGAAAGTGGCCGTATGCAGCTGACTGTTTAGATATTACTCAGCGGCTTTTGATCCATGCATGGCATCTATATTTAAGTCACAATCTGAGAAAACTATTTAAGAATATGAATCGAGTTTACATGTTTTCGTTTTGAAGCAATTGGATGCTTTGGGCAAAACAAACCCTGGCACAGACTATTCTATATTCAGTTTTCATTTTGTCTATATCAAATTTATTATAACCGGTTCATATGCTGATGTATCTTAAGAATTTGTTTACTAATCTTACATCTTTAATTTTTGTATTGGATTCAGGGTATGTGCCATCAGTCAGTAAAGTACCACATGTAATATATGCTTGGGCGATCATGTTTCGAAAGAGACATGACTGACTGGGCAGAAGATTTTGCTGCAGTAGGTTGCCATTACTTTTGGCAGTAGACTGGTTACCAACCAAAGCTACAGAACCCAATATGTCCTACTATTTAACCTATAGCTGAAAGGAGTAGCTACCGATTAACATCTTTCGCAAAGGTATTTGCACGTAAGTGAATGCAACGAATTCAACTGGAATTAAAACTCGGCTCTCCAATTTCTCAGTCCAAGTTGATATCTATTGCACCACAACGCAGATCCTACTTCCTAATTCTTTTCTTACAGAAATACTTCTCACATTAGCTAGATGCAGATGATATTGCCATTTACCATTATGATTATGTAAGATATATTTCTGGGTGGAATATGTGACAGAGATTACTGCAGTATCCTGTATTAAATTATATATAGAATTGGAAATCAGTTCATCACAAGAAGAATCAGTTCAGACCATGAAGACAAAATAAAAAATAAAAGAGGTCTGAATTATTGTGACATCTTACTGTCAATTTATCCCCCTTTTAAAACAATTTTACGCCTATGTTCGTCCAATACATGACCCAAGCGTCACGCAGTACAGAGAGTTACTGAATTGTTTTTTTTAGAGTCGAAATAATTACTGATTATGAGGACACTAGCAGTATAGCCCTGGATTGATCGGGTGTAATGAAAGCTTTAAAACTAATTCATGGTCCTGGAGCTCAGACTCATTTGACGTTTGCACAAAAGACTAAAAAGCAATAGTTGTTTCTAGTTAAAGAGAAACCGTAGACTGAAAGAAAAATGAATGGATGTGAGTTAAATTTTGATTTCCTGGTATCGATATCAAATACGTTCTTTTCGTCGTAAACTGAATTTTGAAAGCTAAATAAGTCCTCTGAGTAAATGGTATCATGGCTGAGACTTTGAACTACAATTATACCGACTTAGAGCCAAACACGAAGCAAAAACTAAAATAAAATTGCTGAAAAAAATACAGACATACATGCAGATAAACAGACACACACACAAACATTTTGCATTTTATATATATATATATATATATATATATATATATATATATATATATATATATATATTATCGAATTTCTGCGCTATTGTAAGAACTGCAACCTTGAAGCTTCTGAATATTGTTTCTTATGTCTTTGTCTATGAGTGTATCAAATTTGATTAAAATCGGACCACTCCTTCTATAACCCGATTTTTTCGATTTTCGATATTTATCTGGGGTACCTCAACACAAACACTAGCTAAGAACGCTCACAGACGCTTATAATACAACTTCTTGGAAATTATTTTTATTTATTTTTTTTTTTCGTCTTTTGGTCGTCTTTGATTTTTTTTTTTTCGTCACTTAATTTGTGTAAATAATTTTGCTATTCAAGGGTATTTTTGACTAATGAAAAATAGCATCACGGTTCAATTATTTCCATTACTTTTGTCTTGTAGAAGATTTAAATTTCTGTCTTCGAGAGATTGAATTCTTAACGGTTTGGCAAGCGAACGCAAGCAACATAACTCGACTATATTCTGTAAAAAACGGTTTAATTTCTATTTTTGTCTTCAGAAATTGAATTAAATCAACTTTACAGTGTTAGCTGCTTGTGGTAAGTCAACCGGGATTCAGTCCATTTTTCAGTCTGTTTTTGTGAAATTTCTTGGAAATTATTTTTATTTATTTATTTTTTTTCGTCTTTTGGTCGTCTTTGATTTTTTTTTTTTCGTCACTTAATTTGTGTAAATAATTTTGCTATTCAAGGGTATTTTTGACTTTTACAAAGTTAAAACTTTGTAAACCTCAGTCACTTTTTCTTTGTTTCTTTGTTTTTTTTTTTCTTCTTTTTTTTTAATTGGAGTAGATAGTTTCTACTATCGCCCGGTCTCACACTCCACCCCCTTCTTTTGAATGAGTTTAGAGGTGATCACCTTGTTTCTTGTTTAGGAAGGGGTTCCCGGTTCATCCCCTTTCTCTGGTCTTGGTGTTAGTTCAGCTGGAAGCTCTTTGCAGTTATGTAGTAAGGTGGCAACGTCTTTACATTCTGAGGGTACCGGGTTGGCAGTTTCCTGGTTGATGCTTCCGACTGGTAGTTAGGAGCCCGAACTCTTGCGTAGCGTCTTGAGAGGCTGCTCTGATCAACAGTTGAATAATACCGGGGTTCTTGTAGTGCCATATCGCGCATGGACGGGCGTCCCTGCATGAACGTTCGGTGGGCAACCCCGAGGCCACATTATGTTGTAGGCCGCGCCAGTTTCCATCCTTCACAAGTTGCAAATGATTGACCGACTGATTCTATTCTAAGACCACTCCTTAACTGAATTACTATGGAAAAAAGCAAACATAATAACAAAACTAAACCAACTCATTTGAAAACGCCTAAACCTGTCTGCATCTCTTTCACTAACATACGCGGCATCCGCACCAACTTCCCCAGCGTAGATTCTTTCCTCCATAATAACTCACCTGATATATTAGACCTATGTGAAACTAATCTTAACCCTTTTATCCCCTCATCTGAGTTCTGCGTTCCTGGCTACCTTCCCCTCTTCAGGAAGGACTCCAATGTTCATATGCATGGGCTTGGTGTCTATGTCAGCGAACACCTTCTTTTAGCTAGGGTGTCATCTTTTGAATCCCCAGATCATTCTTTCATGTGCTTCCGCCTCTCACTTCTCAGCTCGATTAGCTATCTCTTCTTTCTCTACCGCTCTCCTTCCTCCCCTGATTGTTCGTTACTTGACATCATTTCTGACAATATTGACAAAGCCATTTCTACCCATCCCTCTGCCCATGTATTCGTGTTTGGTGACTTTAACGCCCACCACACCAAGTGGCTGAAGAACGCTGTCACTGACGCTGCTGGTGTCCACACCATGTACTTTTCAATCACCCAATCCCTTACGCAAGTAGTGGACTTCCCCACGCGTTTCTCCGACAACCCTAACGGAAGGGACTCACTTCTAGACCTCTGCTTCACTTCCATCCCAGACTCTTGCACAACCAGACAACTCTGCCCACTTGGAAACTCTGACCACACTGTAGTGTCCGTCAATATTTCACTCCACTCCCGCCCGACCCATGAAACACAGACAAGTAGAATATCCCACTGCTATCAAAGAGCAGACTGGGATTCGTTCCGAGACTTCCTCTGTGACATCCCTTGGAACAACGTCTTTAGTCTTCCCATCGAAGAATGTGCATCCGAGGTCTCCTCCTGGGTTAAGGCTGGCATCGATGCCTTCATCCCTGCTAGGAAATTCAGCTTAAATCTCATTCGTCTCCATGGTTCTCACCCGCTTGCTCGGCTGCCATTGCCCACCGGAATCATTTCTTCCGACTCTATCGTAACTATGCGTCGGAACAAAACAGGCGCCTTTTCACTTCAGCTCGTAATAAGTGTAAAAGGATACTTAACGAAGCTAAGATGTTGTTTGCTGCCAGAATGAAGCAACGCATAGCATGCTCTAAATTCGGCTCTAAAGACTACTGGCGACTCTGTAAAAGAGTACTTAACAAGAGCAAGTCCACAATACCCCCGCTAATCAACAAATTTGAGGTCCTCACCTCCCCAGCAGATAAGGCTGAATGTTTTGCCCGCAGATTCTCGAACAATTCGAGTCTGGACTCATCTGGAGTTTTTACACCCGACTTCTCACCTAGAACCGAGGCACAACTGAATGATGTCCACATTACACCTTCGCTTGTCTCTAAGATAATCTTAAAACTTGACCCTCACAAAGCGAGCGGTGGTGAAGGAATCCCAACCATAGTCTTAAAGAAATGTGCCCCTGAACTCTCCTCTATCCTTTCTAAGCTCTACAACCTCTGCCTATCTGCTTCCTGCTTTCCTGCCTGTTGGAAATCTTCCTCTATAGTTCCTATATTTAAAAACACTGGAGAACCCTCTGACCCTGCAAATTACCGCCCTATCAGCCTTCTTCCGATCTTTGGCAAAGTGTTCGAAGCCATTATCAACGCCGAGGTGGTTCAGCATCTCACAGCACACAGGCTCCTCTCGGACAAGCAATATGGTTTCCGCTTCACCAGGTCTACTGCTGATATGCTAACGACCATCATCGAGTACATATACCAGGCACTCGACAGGAATGGCGAAGCTCGAACCGTTGCATTGGATATATCTAAGGCGTTCGACAGAGTTTGGCATGCTGGCCTTCTATGTAAACTGCGTAGCTATGGTATGACTGGACATTTGTTTGAACTAATCCAGTCATTCCTCTCTAACCGCACAATGAAAGTGGTATTAAACGGACATGCCTCTCAGAACTACCATACAAACGCAGGTGTCCCCCAAGGCTCCATCTTAGGTCCTACACTCTTCCTGATATATATTAATGATCTCCCTGATTCCATAAGAACCCAAATAGGTTTGTACGCCGATGACACCACAGTTTACTCTCGCCTCCAACAAAAATCTGGTGTAGGCGTCAAAGCTAAACTCACAGCCTAGATTGAAAAAGGCCTCCAATCCATATTGGACTTGGGTAAGAAATGGTTAGTAAATTTTAATGCTTCTAAAACGAAGCTACTGTCAATTAACCATCATCGACAATCTCACCTACCTCCCATTAGCATGGACCAGGCTTGCCTCCCAGAGAGTAAAACACTACGCCTCCTTGGTCTCACACTTTCAGCGGACCTCAAATGGAATGACTATATCGAATCCATTGCTAAATCCGCTGCTATGAAAGTCGGTTCTCTGTGTAGGGCCCGGAAGTTTTTTCCGTCTAAATCTATCCTGCACATTTACAAATCTACCATCCGCCCGTGCATTGAATACTGCTGCCATATCTGGTCGGGTGCCCCTGCTGTTCTCCTCGGGCTTCTCGATAAGGTTCAGAGGAGGGTCAGTAATGTGATAGATACCGACTTGGCAGACCGCCTGCAGTCTCTCTCCCACCGGCGAGACGTGGCTTCCCTGTGTCTCTTCTATAAATCCTTTCACGGCTTCTGCTCCGATGAACTTAGATCACTGGTGCCCCATAAATACGAATTTGCACGAGATACTAGATTAGCAACTAGATCCCACCCTTTTACAGTGAAACCGATAAAATGCTGCCGTAACTTCTACTCCAACAGTTTCTTTCCTCGCACTTCCCGACTGTGGAATTCTCTTCCAAACGATTGCTTCCCCGACGGCTACAATCTCCAGGAGTTTAAATGTAAGGTCAATACACACCTCCTAACACACTAACCTGCTCCCATTCTATCAAGCACTCTTCCCATCTGCCCGACCCTCATCCTCGCTATCCTTACCCATCTGTCACCTTTCTCCTGACATTCCCTATGTCTATCCACTCCTTCTCTTTACCTTCCCCTATGTAGCCCCATGCGCAATAGTGGCAGTGGAATGCCTTGCTTGGGGTGAGATGATTAAAAAAAACAAACAAAACAAAAAAAAAACTGTGTAAATTTTCAAGAAAATCGTTTCAGCCGTTTCGGCGTCTATAGGTAACGGACACACACACACAGACACACACACATACATACACACACAGACAAAGTTCCATTTATAAATAAGTTTAGACGTAGGGAAAATAACGTTAAACCCTATATTTAAAAAGGCTAAGATTGGAGAAGCATCGACAGCGACCGTTGGAAAGAAGCCGTCCAAATGGAATTTTCTTTTTAATTTGTGGAATACTAACAGAATAAATTTGGTTCCTTCCTGTGTATATGACATGGCGCAACTGTAGAGATCTGAGCTTGTCAGAACATGTTCTATCCAAATAGGGATAGAGGGGGTATAAGCTTACGATGTTGCATCCGTTGGAAAAAGAATTTTCGAGTATAAGAATCAGTCTCCGTAAATTTTTTTGAATTTTTTGGAGGCTGGAAACTGAGGACTGAGAATCTTCAAGTTAGATAGAACAGGAAAACTCCATTTTTTTTTGTCTGATCTGTTTCTTTTAAAGACGAAGCACGACATATGATTTCGTGGAATGAACTGGAGTTTCAATAGACGTGCAAAACATGGAACCTCTTTGAGAGTGCAACCACGTATGACGTCTGGAAAGAATTCAGGGTCTCTATCAAATGCTCGCACCAATAGTGGGTGTGCACTTGAATAATAATAATAATAATAATAATAATAATAATAATTTAAAAGGTCATACGTTCATAATTTATTAATTGGTGTACATCGAACAATAATAACAATCACTTTGCTAGACAACATTTGACAGAGTATTATGGAGAGCCATGATCGTCAACCTCCTGAATGAATATGGTACATGTCAAAATTTAGGATGTTTTTTACGTACGTTTCAGGTACAACTACAGAAGCTTTCACAGCCGATGGTGAAGTCGGGTTTGCGGTAATAACTGTATGCTTTCTAATGCTTTTCCAATCTTCACTAACCAGAGACCTGTTCTCCTCTATTCAGGAGGAAGGTAGCGATGGTTCTCGTCAATGTCATTTCTTTTGTAGCTCTAAGCAACGCTTAACTCTTGAACATAATTCTTCATCTTTTATCCCCATTCTGTCATCTAATGCGTTTCCAATCTTCACTGGCCAGAGACCTGTTCTTATCTACTCAAGAGGAACGTAGCTATGGTTCTTCTCAATTTCTCTGCTATCTCTAAGCAACGTTTAACACTTGAACATAATTCTTCATCTTTTATCCCCGTTCTGTCATCTAATGCGTTTCCAATCTTCACTGGCCAGAGACCTGTTCTTATCTACTCAAGAGGAACGTAGCTATGGTTCTTCTCAATTTCTCTGCTATCTCTAAGCAACGTTTAACACTTGAACATAATTCTTCATCTTTTATCCCCGTTCTGTCATCTAATGCGTTTCCAATCTTCACTGGCCAGAGACCTGTTCTTATCTACTCAAGAGGAACGTAGCTATGGTTCTTCTCAATTTCTCTGCTATCTCTAAGCAACGTTTAACACTTGAACATAATTCTTCATCTTTTATCCCCGTTCTGTCATCTAATGCGTTTCCAATCTTCACTGGCCAGAGACCTGTTCTTATCTACTCAAGAGGAACGTAGCTATGGTTCTTCTCAATTTCTCTGCTATCTCTAAGCAACGCTTAACTCTTGAACATAATTCTTCATCTTTTATCCCCGTTCTGTCATCTAATGCGTTTCCAATCTTCACTGGCCAGAGACCTGTTCTTATCTACTCAAGAGGAACGTAGCTATGGTTCTTCTCAATTTAACACTTGAACATAATCCTTTATCATTTATCCCCACTCTGTCATCCACTCCCTCAAAATCATTAGGTAAATGTTGTGGAGTAGTTTTTGCACTGAAGGTAATACTCGTGCTATGTCGGTTGTTAATCGACTTAACATACCCAAAAGGATAGGAACTTGATAAATCTTACATTGAAAGCTGACTCCTTAGTATCCGGCTAACTGCCGACTAATATCAACTGCCTAGTAGTTCTACTGAACTTTAATAAATCTCTAAAGAACTCTTCTGAACTTCCCAAGAACTTCTTGTTAACTCTTATTAATATAGAAGGGAGAGTTCATTATCTGAGAAATAGGTAATTTTCCCCATAACAGTAAATTACTTGCTTTTTGCTTCTGCTCTTTATTTCTGCAGTATACCATACGTGTGCTACATTTTGCAAGCCTTCTTTCCTCATTACAACTTTCAGGCATTCTCTTTCCGATTTCCTGTATATGTGTGCTTTTAGTTATCATTTTCTTTCGAACTTCCCCATTACTCACTTGTTCTGTCCATGGCATTCACAGCATTTATCTATAGAGCTATATCTCTGTGGCTCCTAATCTCTTCTTCATCTGTGAAGAAATTGTCCAGCAACAGATTAATACTCCGTAGAAAGCACGGCTGAGTAACGGACTACTACTGAGGCTGAGGAATCGGAGAATTCCAGTCTAGTTCGTTACAATAACTTACGGGCTAATACGCTTAGAAAAGGTATGAATCCAACTCTTCTCTGCACCCGTCTAATTGTAGGGCATACTTGGTTCTATAGCCTTGGGTAAAATCCAGGGTCAAAGATGAAAAATGCTGAATTCAAAACTGTATTTTGCCCTGCAAATATCTCTGTGGCTTCTAATCTCTTCTTCATCTGTGAAGAAATTGTCCAGCAACAGATTAATACTCCGTAGAAAGCACGGCTGAGTAACGGACTACTACTGAGGCTGAGGAATTCCAGTCTAGTTCGTTACAATAACTTACGGGCTAATACGCTTAGAAAAGGTATGAATCCAACTCTTCTCTGCACCCGTCTAATTGTAGGGCATACTTGGTTCTATAGCCTTGGGTAAAATCCAGGGTCAAAGATGAAAAATGCTGAATTCAAAACTGTATTTTGCCCTGCAAAGCATATTTAATGCATGCAGAGAATAGGATCGTTCGCATTGATACTTTGATCCCGACTTTCTTTAATCGACACTTGGCGGGCCTACCCAATTTTTGTCATATTTTCTTTTCCTACCCTTACAAGTGGATGTGTGGACTGATGTCATGGGCAAAGATTGATCATGCGAAATTGGACGGTCGAGTTCAAAGTCTAGCCGTCTTCGTTACATTCACTTATGGACATTTTTTTTAAACATATCACCCCAAGCAAAGCGGTAACGCCACTGATGCGCAGGGGGCTACGTAAGAGTAAAAAGATTGGAAAAGAAAAAGCAGGAAACCACATCCTAGACATGGAATAAGCATGAGCCTCTTCACCTGTTTAATAAGCGTGGGTGGAGTGGGAACGAACTGGGCAATAGTTTAGTCTATCTACTCCAATTGAAAAAGAAAAAACAAAAGAGTGAAAAGATTGGAAAAGAAAAAAGCCGGAAATCACATCCTAAGCAGGGAACAAGGGATGAGCCTATTCACCTGTTCAATAGACATACACTTAGGAAAGATATGACTTCATATTGTCTCTGTCTAGTCAGTAATGAATTAAAAGAGAAACAAACGTGTATCACGTATGGCAGTTTGATGACTGAATTGTATAGGATCCGATCAATAAAACTATTATTTAGTCCAAAGAAGTAATTTGAAGAAAGAAATGCTCAATATAAGAATATTCCGTTTTGTCATTTAATTTCACACACATTGCGACAGCTCTGAATATGGGGAAATGTCCACATCTAATAATATCAGAGACAAGAAACAACAATTCTTCTATAAATACTTTCACGGCTTCTGCTCCGATGAACTTAGATCACTGGTGCCCCATAAATACGAATTTGCACGAGATACTAGATTAGCAACTAGATCCCACCCTTTTACAGTGAAACCGATAAAATGCAGCCGTAACTTCTACTCCAACAGTTTCTTTCCTCGCACTTCCCGACTGTGGAATTCTCTTCCAAACGATTGCTTCCCCGACGGCTACAATCTCCAGGAGTTTAAATGTAAGGTCAATACACACCTCCTAACACACTAACCTGCTCCCATTCTATCAAGCACTCTTCCCATCTACCCGACCCTCATCCTCGCTATCCTTACTCATCTGTCACCTTTCTCCTGACATTCCCTATGTCTATCCACTCCTTCTCTTTACCTTCCCCTATGTAGCCCCATGCGCAATAGTGGCAGTGGAATGCCTTGCTTGGGGTGAGATGATTAAAAAAAAAAAAAAAAAAACAACAACAACAACAATAACAACAAAACGTCAGAAAGAATTCTGTCAAGAGTCATAGCTGGTCATTATTTACCGAGGGCTCCACCATCGATATTTATTAAATAATTAAGTAAAGGAATAATTGCGAAATTGTTCTACATTGAATTAATAGCTAAATCTACTGCTAAGAAAGTCGGGTCTCTGTGTCGGGCGTTCTTCTCTTCTGAAACCTTCATGCACATTTACAAAGTTATCACCCACCCGTGAATTGAATACTGCTGTCCTATCTAGTCGGGCGCCCCTGCTGTTCACCTTGGGGTTCTCCATAAAATCTCCCCACCAAAAAAAAATTAATCTGCAATGTAGTCGATCTTGACCTGGCGGCTCGACTCCAGTCTCTGTCTCTGTCTCTCTCTCTCTCTCTCTCTTTCTCTCTCTCTCTCTCTCTCCAACGAAATGTGGCTTCCATCTGTTTCTTACAAATACTTTCACGGATTCTACTCCGATGAGATTAGATCCTTTGTGCCCCCTACACAAATTTACTCGAGCTACTAAACAAGCAATAAGGTCCCACCCTTTTACTGTGAAAAAAATCAATTGTAACCACAACTTCTACTCCAACGGCTTCTTTTCTCGCATTTCTCACATGTGAAACTCCCTTCAGTATTCTTGTTTCCTTGATAGCTACAATATCCAAAAGTTTAAATGCAACGTCAACTGTCATCTATTGCCTCCTTGATTCTCAGCCTTCTTCTTACTTTGCACTTTTGCTCTCACGCAACTCTCTTTACTTCAATGTACCCGTCCTTCTCTTTCCCATTCTCTGACATCTACTGTGACCCGTTCTCTTCTCTCTCCACTCTCCTATTATGTAACCTTCCGTGTATCAGTGGAAGTACTGCCTTGTTTGGGGTGAGACGGTTATAACAAATAGTACAGCGAATTGAATTGTGCTTGTCAAAACTACGAGCAAATATGCTGATCACTGATTATTATAACCGAGTCGGGTTTCTTTTTGGAACCATGAACGCAACAGAGGGTCTTAGAAAATATGGGAATAAAAAACGAACGCAGAGGATTAGCCATACAAAGTGTCATGATGGGAACAAAAAAAAAAGGAAAAATCAATTTACTTTTCTGTAATTAACAATAAAAAAGAATAAAAAGTAATCTAAAGAAATCTGACAAATGTATCTCTCTATCTACACACACACAGACACACACGCACACATACATATATAAATATATGTAAATTAACTTAGTGAGCCAACAAACCTACCAAGGGTTTTTCGAAACGAGTATAGTGATAAGTTTGCATATATATATATATATATATATATTTGTTTATCTGTAAATTCAGATAAAATTTAGAGGTGAAATGGCCTTTTTTTAATATTTCATTTTAAAACATGCCTTATCAACCCCATTTAAATAAAGAATTTATAAAAGCTCTCTTTTGGATCAGTTTTAATATTTTAATGATATTACTAGGACCCTCCTGGAATATTTACCAACCTTATCATGGAGTATTTACAAATCCTCTCTTGGATTTGTACGACCTATATATATATATATATATATATATATATATATATTCAAAATAATAACTAACCAGACTCTGTAAGTATCTAAATCCTAACTTTATACAAAGATAAACTTTAAGAAAAACGAATAACCGACAGAATCTAATTCCGTTAACATCCGTCGCACTAAGGCGTTGGATAAGAGGGAAAAAAAAAAAGAAATCCGCGTAATAAAGACAAGACATACGATACTCCGCAGTAAAGAAAAAAAAACCCAAACGGAACCAACCACAAAAAAAGAAAAAAAAGAAGAAAAAGTGCTCGATACAAATACAAACAAATGCAAAAGTACAAATGAAAAGCAAAAGTAGAGCAAAGACACAAAGAATCACAAGATAGCCAAAACCTACCGCGGTTTCACACAACGGCTCGTCAGGGCTCTCAGTTTTTTTCTATATATTTCTCAAAATATATATAGTTTGTACGACCTATATATATATATATATATAGGTCGTACAAACTATATATATTTTGAGAAATATATAGAAAAAAACTGGAATAGTCAGGAGGATCTGATATAAATAAATAATTACAAATAACATGCTGCCTTAGATGATTGGATGTGGTAGGAAAATTAAAATAATCACATTAGGAAATTTAAAAATATGACTAAAACGGAGGAAAAAGTAAATTATTCAGAGCGAGAGAGAGAGAGAGAGAGAAAGAAAGAGAAAGAGAGAGAGAAGAGCGGGCTCGTAATATGTATCCAAATCCTTTTCTATTTCTGTTCATTAACTAAGATATATACATGAATTTTCAAATCTATCCCAAGCTGTTCAAGTTTCTATTCATTCTTTTTGTCTATCTCTCACTCACTCTGTCTATGTCTGTCTGTCTCTCTCTTTCTCTCTCTCACTATATATATATAGTGTATCGAGGCAGCAAATATTTTTCTAAACATACATTTCTCTCTCTCACTATATATATATATATATATATAGTGTATCGTGTCAGCATATATTTTTCTAAACATGCATTGTTAAATATAACAGACAATGAACGTCTATTATGTTTAATCAGGCGCCGTTCTACACATTGTATTTTGGCTTTAATGTCAGGTGAAAATAAAGACAAAAATTTTGCAACTTTTTTTTATTACGCTGCTCATATGAGCGATCTACAGCATAATAAAAAAATGTTGGACAATTGTTATTTTTTATTTTCACCTGACATTAAAACCAAAATACGATGTTGAGAAAGGTTCATGATTAAGCATAACAGACATTCATTGTATGTTATAAATATATATATATATATATATATATATATATATATATATATATATTTCTCCTGATGATGTGTTTGAGTCTAAACACTGAAACAACCATATAATTGTAAAGAAGAGGACATATATAGAAAAAATTATATACATGTTCTAAAACATAATTTATAATATATATATATATATATATATCTATATATATATATATAAGTGTTCAATACAAAAGCAGAGCATAAATATAAGGTAATTATTATTATTATTATTATTATTATTATTATTATTATTATTATTATTATACTGCAACTCAATAGCTATAAAGTTTCCGTATTAAAATTTCATTTTCAGGCTAAAAATTTGGTTAATTGTTTTAAAATGTAAAATAAGTATCAATTCTTAAGGGGATTTGTTCATAAGTACAGGGACCCGACAATATTTTTCGGCCACTTTGAGAAAAGTACTTCACGGTGGTTACTAGTACCAAAAACTTTTGAGATTGTAAATACGTAGTTGAGGAGTGAAAATCCACTACTAGTGTAATCATTTTTTTTAGTTTGGCTTTGATAATTTTAGTTTTTTGTGATTTTTGCGAAAACTTGCGCGACACTATTTTTCGGACATGATAAAAAATCCTATTTTATTAAGAGCTAAGTTCATGTATATGTTGCTGTATGCAAATTTTCTGCTTGTACACTTAGCTGTCATCATTAGAATCAATTATCTGTTCTATTTTACTGGCAAAACAATTAAGTTTAATGCGGTAAAATGCTTTCAAAAGAAGTCATTTGTTTGGCACGAAAGAAGCGGGATGATGGTCTCAGCATCAGAAGGATCGCCATGGATTTGAAACTGTCGAAATCAACGGTCAAATACATGCTGAAGACAAACTCCGAGCGGAAAAAGAAGAGAGGATGGAAAAGATCAATCGGCAAGAGGACTGTAAGGAGAATGAAGAGGACTGTGACACGGCTTTTGACATCTGGAGAAAAAGTTACAGCAAGAAAAGTGAAGGAGAAATGTGAATTGGATGTAAACGTCCGAACAGTACAAAGAACGCTGCATAGGATTGGTTTGAAGTATGCAAAGGCTAAGAAAAAATTACACTAACAAAGAAACACAAAGGAGCAAGACTGGAGTGTGCTAAAAGGTGGTTAACAAAGCATGTTGACTTTAAGAAGGTTATATTTACTGATGAGAAGCATTTCAAGTTTGATGGGCCCGATGGATGGTGTACTTGGTCGAGAAGGGGTGAGCCTGCTGTACTGAACAAACGACAGATGGGAGGAGGAGGAGTTATGGTTTGGGGTATGATCTTTGCTAATGGAAATATATAGTTGAAGTGGCTGAAAGGACGACAGAACAGCGAAAGCTACAAACAGTTGCTGGACGAGAAAGCCCTACCAAGGATAAGAAGAGAGATAGGGAATGATTTCGTTCTACAGCAAGACAATTGCTGCATCCATGTGTCAAAACTCATGAAAGAATGGATGGCTAAAGTGAATATGACTACTTTGGAATGGCCTGCAAAAAGCCCAGATCTAAATTTAATAGAAAATGTTTGGGGAATGCTTGCGCAACTTGTTTATGATGGACCTGAAATAACGAAAGAGGCTCAACTATGGGAACGGATACTAGATGCCAAAAAACAACTAATAGAAACACGTAGAGATGTTATTGTGCATATGCTTGATCATTATGAAGAGAGATTGATAAAAGTTATTGAGAAGAAAGTTGATATTACAGACTATTAACAGTTTTTCAACGATGTCCGAAAAATAATGCCGTGTGTGTTTTGTAAAAAATGATGAAAAATAAATATTTTTCCTTACCTAATCGATTTTCTTCCATTTTTATTACAGGTATTGTCTTTATATGTTTATGCTATTCTATTGAAGGAATTTCGCCACTCTATGGTACTCGGAAAGTCGAATACTAAAGTGTCCGAAAAATATTGTCGGGCCCCTGTACCAGTAAAAGAATAACAGTAATTAAAAAATGCCAGTTCAATAAGCTAAAATGAAAATACTGAGATAAAATTGAAATAATTTAAGGCTATGGAAGATTCTATGGTTGCAAAAATTAGTGATATCATTACGTTGTTTCAATAATTTTTGTCACCATAGAATCTTCCATAGCATGAAATGTATCGGAAATAATCTCATTTTATCTCAATATTTTCACTGTTTGCACTTTTAGTAACTTAAAAAAATAGCGTATTGAACTGTCAATTTTATAATGAATATTATCCTTTAATTTGTACTTTTGAACAATTCCCCTTATATTTTAATTTTAATTATTTAATTTTTAATTTTTTACGTTATTTTTATCTTTTTTGTTGGCTTTGATTTTATTTTTTTATATTACTTTATTTTAGTTGATTTTATCTTTTCCAACGTTTCCTTTTTTTTGCTAGTCTTTCCCTTTTCTTTCTTCTTCTCTCTTGTCTCTTGTCTCTTTTTTTTTCTTTTCACACTTCTCTCTTCTTTCTTCTTTCTTCTTTTCTCCTTTATCTTTTATTCTTTTTTCCGGTTGACAATTTTTGACAGGTCTGGCTTTCAGTGGCAAAAAATTGAGACACTAATGTCTATGAGTCGTACACACTTCATTCTTTAAAATATTATAAGCTACCATCCTACTTAATTTAGTTCATTGTATGACCTCTTTTTTCTTATGTTTCTATTTATTTTTTATTTATATATTTATTTATTTTTTAAATCTCCTTATTTATATATATTACCAAATGATTTAAACACATTTTACTGCCTGATGATGGTGTTTTAACACCGCAACAATATCGCTATTTATTTGCAATATGCAATTATTATAATTATGACAATAATTACTATATATATATATATATATATATATATATATATATAACTGTAAATTTATCTTTCAACACATTTCGAAAAACTCTCCGTGTATAAACGCGGAGGGGGAAAAAAATGGAAACAAAAAAAGAAACGAACTAAGCACTTGAACATTAGTCAAAGTACTAGTCAAAAGAAAAAACCGAGACGAGGCAACGTGCCCTGACGGTCCATTTGGCTCTAAGTTAGCTTCTTACTTATATATATATATATATATATATATATATAGAGAGAGAGAGAGAGAGAGAGAGATAGATAGATAGATAGATAGATAGATAGATAGATAGATAGATAGATATTATTAACTTAGTATTGTTAACATAAATATGTTATAATATCATATGCATCCAAAGAAACACTATTCTTAAAAAAGTGCTTAATACAAAGTAGAGTTAATTTTAAAATTCTAAATAAACATTATTAGCTCTACTTTGTATTGAGCACGTTTTAGGAATCGTGTTCCTTTGTATAAGGACTATTATTCTATCCATACCTACCCTATATTAGATAGATAGATAGATAGATAGATAGATAGATAGATAGATAGATAGATACATACATACATACATACATACATACATCAAGTGCCTTGATGAGGTATTGTTGCACTGGATCAAGAGGGTGGCTGCTAGAAAATAACTATTTCTAACAACAGGACTCTGAACCAGACCACACAAACAGAAGAACCCATTTATGTCTGTCAAACAATTTCTGCGGCCACATGACACTTTGCATCTAGCCACTTTTACTCCCCAGATTGAAACACCTTGTTTAATATATATGATGCGCATTTGAGCGAGAAACCAATGCAACTGTGTATAACACCAAAGATGAACTGAAAGCAAGGATTATGCCAATTTAAACAAGGTGACGTCCAGAAGTGTTGCAGAAAATTCCGAAGTCATTTTAAGGTCGTGTTTGACAGCAGTGGCGATTTTATTCAATAAATTTGCACTTTTGTATTTCAAGACATTTTTGCGCAATTTTGATAAATACATGCTATAATGAGTTGTCATTGTTATTTTTATCTTTGTGTAATTTAGACTAAAATTTATCCATCGCGTCCCATACGCCCCCCACACTATATATATATTCGTCATCTACGTACAAGCCTGTTTCACTGTATCAGTGTGGCTAGATATCCACTTGAACCTGGCCGCGATCCAAAATCAACCGATTTGGTGTCAGTCGGAGTCGTTAATTCCTAAGCCATTAGCACATGGAATCAGAGAAAGAAAGGCGATAGGTAAGTACGTTAATATATATAAATATACTTTTTTTTTCCATTTGTAAACAAGTTATTACGCGACCTAGGTTTCTACCTAGAAAACTACGTTACTACGTTTAAACTACGTTACTACTATCATAATCATTCACCAGCCGAAATTCCAAATGTAAACTAGATAATGCTTTTTGTTATTTATGGTGGAGATATTGGGTTGGTAGATTACTTATGTACACTTTTATTTGCCTTCCACCCGACAGTTGTTGATAGACATACAATTGCAAGATAACAAAATACCAGTTCTAGCATTAGCCCTATCTAAATTCTTTAAAATTTGTCTATTGTGAGAATTAATACTATTGTCCATATTGTATGTGCAGGAATAGCTAATTTTAAAAGTATTTCTATGAAAGATTTTGAGTAGTAGATTTTTGGTATGG
>JBBBDQ010000581.1:2807500-2852500 GCA_037127315.1 Ascarosepion bandense | reverse complement strand
AACAATATCTACTTAAATACGAGAATTGATAAAAAAAGAATAATGTTCAAACAAATCATTTCAAATGTGGCAGCAATATTCAATGCTTATGTTCTAAATGACTTAACTATATAGTGTGTGCTAAAACCAACCTTTATAACATCTATAACTCCTATCTACATTAACTAAAATTGTCGTGTTACTAATGAAACCCTGGCAAATATCAGTATTTGTGGCTTTGAGGGTACAACTTATTAAGGTATATATTCCTTCCTCCTAATTGCTGCTGGTATTTCAGCCGCCATTCAATTTCCTTTTTGTTCTCATACTCTTTTCCAATATTTTCACTATTACGTAGCCCCCTGCACATCAGTGGCGTTACCGCCTTGCTCGGGGTGATACGATTAAATAAAAAGCATAATTTCTTTTCTCATATTTTGGGAACTATATTGGCATTTGTAAATAAATATATATTAAAAATCTACGTATGCCTTGAAATGATTTATTTTGTAAGTTTTCTACCAGAGACACTACAATAAGTAAGAGTCACTCTTATAATGACTCAGTCGCTTCTTTTTCTAGTTATGGGTTGCAAAAGGGGTTATACTGGAATATCTACTTTCGATGACAGCCAGTTGAAAAGAATAACAACTTTAATTTCTAAATCATGAAACAGAAAAAAGGAAACCACTCCATTATCTTTCCGAAAAAATCATTGCAATTCGCTGACACACTGCGCCTCCCAAATTTAAAATCTTTATTTCTCTTAAATGCGTTAATAGCATTAACGCGGTAGTTTCAAATCTGACACAGGAGGTGAAAGGTTAAGCCATGCTAATGGTCCTAACTGCTAAAATACTTTCTTAAAGTATCCAGATAAAACCGAGGCAATATAATGTCACTTCACTACTTGTATGGAATTTTGTGTCAGTTATCACCTATATCAAGGAGCTGAATACGGAGATCACGGATCTGGGCATGTATTCGCTTCTGAAGCCGCATCGTGAAAATGATAACCAGCATGGTCTACAACAAACTGATTCGGAAATGCAGTCCCTTCCGAGGCAGCATCGTGGACGTGAACTAGAAGCAAGTGATTACAGCAGACAGTCCCTTCCGAGGTTGCATCGTCGACATGATAGCCAAAATGAACTAGGACTACCTGATCCGAGTATGCAGTTGCTTCGAAGGTAGCATCGCGGACATGATAGCCAAAATGAACTAGGACTACCTGATCCGAGTATGCAGTTGCTTCGAAGGTAGCATCGCGGACGTGATAGCCAAAATGAACTAGGACTACCTGATCCGAGTATGCAGTTGCTTCGAAGGTAGCATCGCGGACGTGATAGCCAAAATGAACTAGGACTACCTGATCCGAGTATGCAGTTGCTTCGAAGGTAGCATCGCGGACGTGATAGCCAAAATGAACTAGGACTACCTGATCCGAGTATGCAGTTGCTTCGAAGGTAGCATCGCGGACGTGATAGCCAAAATGAACTAGGACTACCTGATCCGAGTATGCAGTTGCTTCCAAGGCAGCATCGCGGACATGATAGCCAAAATGAACTAGGACTACCTGATCCGAGTATGCAGTTGCTTCCAAGGCAGCATCGTGGACATGATTGCCAGCATAAACTAGAACCAACTAATTCGGAAATGCAGTTGTTCAGATAAAAGGATTAATCCACCTATTGACAGACCTTGTTTTTAACGCAGGTCTAACGCAACTATTAACTACGGATTAATCGCCGACAAACACCGGTCATTTGGCAAGTAACAGCGAGTGACAGAATACCAGTAGCACGAATAAATATAATAGTAGCACGTAAATAAAAATAATTTCTCAATTATCTGCTGCATTAAGAAGTGCCTTGTAGTGTAGTGGATATCGACTCAGAACGACAAATCGGGGTGCCGAGTTCGAATTCTAGTTGAATTCCTTGCATTCACTTACGCACAAATACCTTCGGGAAAGGTATTAATCCGTCTCTTCCCTTCATTTATGAGTTAAATAATAGAACGGATTGGGTTCTATAGCCTTGGTTAGCAACTAGTCTACCGCAGAAAGCAATGACAACCTACTGCGGGATAATCTTCTGCCCAGTCAGTCATGTCATTTTCGAGACATGATCACACAAAGCGTATATCACGTATGGCACTTAAGTGACTGATTGACTACGAATTTATTTGTATGCATAGGCCTGTCTGTATTTTTATCCAAGTTTTCTTTTGTGTTGAGTATTGTGCTCATAGTTGTGAATCAAATATCAAGCATTCATTTTTTTTTTGGTTAAGTACATTCGACTATTAAAGTCATTATCATCAATCAATGTGTGTATGCGAGCTATTTAGAATTTCTTTGTCAACATCTTGGTATTATTTGGAAAGATAGAATATTGAAATAGTCTACGATGACGTGATGCGTAACAGTTATTGAAAGCGATAATTAAATAAACAATGCGTTTTTTAAAAATATTTATTATTAGTTTATTATATATATATATATATATATATATATATATATATATATAGTGAATTGAGGTAGCAGACAATTATCTAAACATATATTGTTAAATATAACAGATAATGAATGTCTATTATGTTTAATGATAAGCCGTTCTAAAAAAACGTGTTTCGGCGTAAATTTCTGGTGAAAGACAAATATTGTCCGAAATTTGGATATTTTTTTTATTACGCTGGTTCTAACCTTTCGGCTTTTCGGCTGAAGATGGTGGAAGTCTTTATGTTAACGTCCCTGTATCCTCTCTGAAGATGGCTCATGTGAGCCGAAAGCTTAGAACCAGCGTAATAAAAAATATCCAAATGTTGGACAATTTTTTCATGATATATAGTAGACAGTCATTGTCTGTTGTATTTAACAATATATATATATATATATATATATATATATATATATATTCTCTGTTTTCTTTTAAGAAAAACTTTAAACACCGGTCATATTTCCGTAATAAATTTATTTCAGTCAATAATTGTTGTTGCCAACAATCACCGACTTCATCAGACGGAAGGCCCTATTCGACTTGTTTCATGTCGTATTACTACGGAATGAAAGTTCAGTCAAGGCCAGGCGGAGGGGGAGGCAACATAGGATAGCCCACTATAATAAGTATTTCCGTTTCCATTTGTCGGGATATAGTGGGAGGAGAAGTTTAATACAAACAAAACAACACGTGACTAATGTCACCAGCAAATTTATACATCAAATCATAATTCAAATTTTATATTTCATACATCAAATCATAATTCAAATTTCTAAGCCAAAATTTTATTTTTATTTTTATTTTCCTAGATCTGTGATAAGTTAAGTCTAAAATTACGTTTAATTAGATTAAGTTAAGGCTATCATTTCTTTTCTTTACTCAATTGTTGATAATATAATTCCATTCTATTTGTTGCAAGACTAGATTATATCCATGTTATATCCAATTTCCTTGAACTTCCATTCCGATAGGTGTCGTTGGTTACCAGCAGTCCTATCTTATTTCCTACTACCACTCCTGCTAACTTTCCTGTTTTTTTAATATTTATTTATTTATTTATTTATTTATTTATTTATTTACTCCCCCGTTCTTCCCATCTTATCCCACTAGTATGCTAATTTTCGCACCTCCTCTTATCTGTCTTCACTATCAAATCATCAAATTTATACATCTATATACTAGATGCGATAGATAAAATGGCGTCTAAATTACACAAAAATGAAAATAAAACTGACACCTTTTAGCAGATATATTTTCCTAAATTATACGCAAATATCTAAAAATAATAAAGAGTGAAATTGATTCAATAAAATCGTTATTGGTTTCAACCACAGCCTCCAAACTTCCGCATCTCTTGTGGAAGTTGTTCTTCTTTAATTTGATGAATGCTGCTTTAATCTTTGCTTTTAATTCATCTGTAGCGTTACACGAAGTTTTTTGGTCCCTCGTCCAGCTGCGTTCCACCCATAATAATTGCAGTCTGGGAGTAAGGCGGTCATATGTAAAGGTTGATGTGGTCAGAGAAATTGTCTGACAACTATGTCCGGTATATCCTACTTTTACGTCATGGTGTTACTAGACATCGTGTTTTCCAGCAGCACTACCTTTTCAAGATACTTAATGTAGGCTTTCGTGTTGATTATGAGAACTTCAACTACAAATTCGAAAAATTATTTATTATCAGAACGATCAGACATCGTGATTATCATTAGATTCAGCCAACTCTTCTTTTATCTTCTGCATTGTCTTTAGATTGACACCTAAACCCTTAGAAATGTTCATATTAGAATTATTGGCGGGGTGAATTGCGGCATGGTGAACTTTTTCTCACAGACGTTGCCCAACGGAACCTACTATACTGTGCAGCCGATAATATCAAACACAAACAATACGAATGCGTGAAATTGAAAATATGAAATGGCGATAATTTTACCCATCGCCATCCTATATATATATATGTGTGTGTGTGTGTGTGTGTGTGTGTGTGTGTGTGTGTGTGTGTGTGAATTTAGGCAGCAAATTTTCTTTTAGAAATGTCAGATTAAATAATTTGCAAACATTGTGTCTGTCTATTATCAATAAAATCCGTTCATACTAACGGATAATCTTTCGCGTATTATAATTGAAAGTTGTTAGAAATGAGCTGCAACTTTGACGTGATGTATAGTAACAAAAATAACCGCAAAACTGTGTTGCTAAAAATTACTGGAAATTATTTTTCTTGTTTCAAATATGACAGCTGAAAAATTCCTTAGCGGTCAATTAGAACGTGATAATTATCCAAATTCACACCCCTGAAGATGATCTCGGAAGGAGATTGAAAGTACCTGAGAATATTGAGAAATGAATGATAATAACATCTGCAAACGTTACTGCTCATTTCTGACATGTTTCAATTATGATACGCAAAAGATTATTCGCGGGTATGAACGGATTTTATTAAAAGTAAGTAAACATAATGTTTGCAATTTATTTCATTTGACATATATATATATATATATATATATATATATATATATATATATATATATATATATATATCGATATGCAGTGTAAAATGACGGCAACATATATATTAATATACCTACTATTGAGTATCTTACATTAAGATATTAAAAAATAACCCCCCTCGAGAGTGACAGGAGGGATATATATATAATACTATAATTAAATAGTAAATACTATTAATTACTTACATATATATAGTATGTCAAAAAATTCCAAAATTTACATTCGTTGAATGGCCATTTTAGCGCGAAATTTCTTGCTACATCATTTGAATTAATAGAATTTTGTTTGCGATCATTGCTAATTTCTCGCTGAAATCGCCATTTAACTAATGTAAAATTCTGAATTTTTTTACATACTATATATATATATATACAATAGTCTTTATTAAAATAAAGAGTATATCTAAATATTCTTTACTACTCGAATTATTGCAAAAATTATTGATGTACCTAAGATTGAGTATCTTACATCAAGATATAAAAAATAATAATCATCTACTCCGCTTCCGTGACAGGAGTGATATATATATATATATCGAAAGAGAGAAGTAAATACGCATTATAATAAAGAGAATATATTGATTTTCTTCACTACTCGATGAAATAGTTATTGTAAAATAATAAGGCACTCTTACAGAACAAACACGCGGCAAGATGTTTCATAAATGGTAATAAAGTTTAATAACTGGTAGTAAAGAGAATGAGCTGCGCCAACGCACTCTGGCTATTGTCCCCCACTTTCTATTAGTGAAAAAGGAGGGATATATATATATATATATATATATATACACACACACATATATATATATATATATATATATATGTGTGTGTGTGTGTGTGTGTGTGTGTGTGTGTGTGTGTGTGTACAAATAAATACACAACGCTCTTTATTAAAACACCGGGAATTATTATATTTCTCAATAGCGAGGGAAATTCTAAATATTCGTCGGTATCTTGTTAACACATGTTAAGTAATTATTTTAATAAACATAAGAATCTAAAGTTATTTATAAATGGAACTTTGTCTGTGTGTGTGTGTGTGTGTGTCTGTGTGTGTGTGTCCGTTACCTACAGACTCCGAAACGGCTGAACCGATTTTCTTGGAAATTTACACAGTTGTACTATAAGCGACTGCGAGTGTTCTTAGCTAGGTTTTGTGTTGAGGTACCCCAATAAATATCGAAAATCGATAATCGAAAAAAGCGGGTTTTAGAAGGAGTGGTCCAATTTTAATCAAATTTGATACACTCAAAGACAAAAACATAAGAAACGATATTCAGAAGTTTCAAGATTGCAGTTCTCACAATAGTGCAGAAAATTTGATATCGACACCAGGAAATCAAAATTTGACTTACATCCATTCATTTTTCTTTCAGTCTACGGTTTCGCTTTAACTGGAAACAACTATTGCTTTTTAGTCTTTCGTGCCAATGTCCAAAGTGTCTGAGCTCCTGGACCATGGATTAGTTTTAAAGCTTTCATTACCCCCGAGTAACGCCGGGCTATACTGCTAGTTTTTAATAAAAGAACACATTAATGAAACAAGAATAAAAACCGATTCCCTGCAACCCGCAGATTTACTTACATAAACGCAATACGATCACATGTATCCGTCTTTGCTTGATAGAACGAGAGGAATAAAATCCGTGATAAAAGTCATTATGTCTGAACTTTATATTAGATACTACCATATCATTCAAGTAGTCACTAATACCAGCTATCAGTTCTTTTGACAAAAGTCTACCCAAGCATCAACACTTCATTGTTATCTGGTTTTCGTTGTTGTTGTTGTTGTGTCTGTCTCTTTTCTGTTTGTTCGTTTTTATCTCCAATAATTGCGAATTTGTCTCAGTTGGCGTAACTAGCGGCTGAAAAGTGGAAGGATTAATAGTTCGATATCATGGACAAGCATTAAAACTTTCATTGCAAATCAAATACCCTTCTAAAAATTTCTCTACAAAAAGGAATTAATTTTGTTTTCCCGCTGACTTGTGGGCAATTAACTAATTTTAACCTTACAGATCCATTCCCACAGACAAAATGTTTGTCACTACTTTATCGCTGATTCCATGTTCCAATTTTCAGGCATGCTCCAATCCTATTTTCCACCAGTTTAGAGCATTACATCTAGGGCCCGTTATGCTACGTCACGGGGTCGAATCATCCTCATTCCTTTCGTATTCCATTCAGAAGAACGATCTTCAAATCAGACAGATCTTCTTCCCAAGAAATATTGCTCTGTGGGACAAACATTCAGAAAATACAATCAGAATCACAACAAAATTCACTTCTCCAAGTTTCGTGTCAACTGTTGTCCATCCGGTATTTCTTTATAATCTGCATTTACTCACTCCTTTTACGTCCGTACAAGAACCTCATTCAGTAGTCTCTACCTTGATTGGCTCTTGGACCTTGTATTGATGAATATTTAGTTTTAAAAATCTGCAGATATACACCCATAACCGATTTACAGATAATCCTTCTAATGACAAGGGCGAGATCTGAAATTTAACTTGATGAAAGTAAAGTTATGGATAGTACCTTCATTTTACAGACAACTGTTTGGATATTATTAAAATTTTCAGTATCAAGCATAAATATCCATCGGATTAAGAAAAGCTTGATGAAGGATATTATGATCAATCAGGCACGGGAAACATTTGTACGAAGTCACAGAACGTCTGTAAGAAGAGCATTTATGGAAACCTAGATTCGCCGTTCAGCATTTTGGCACTCCAAATGTAATGTCATCCTACATCTGGACTATGGATTTCATGTGTGTCGTGACACAACTGGTATACATTTTGAACATTTGAAAAGTCTTGCGAAATCGGTTATAAAACGTACATTCCTTTAAATATTTTGTTCGATTTCTGATAAATAAATGTTTTATTTTTCTACATGAAGCCTCTTTAATTTTGTTTGCCTCGTACATGCTCAGATATTCACAGTGATTTTCCTTTACTTTGACATCCTCAGATATTCACATTTTAAATGACGTCAATTTTTAGGGGATCGTATAGATAGATAGATAGATAGATAGATAGATAGATAGATAGATATGAAAAGAAAAAGATAGATAGATAGATAGATAGATAGATAGATAGATAGATAGATAGATAGATAGATAATGTATTTTCTCCTGGACTACGTTTATCTATTGAAATTATTTTTGCTGTTCAAAATTGTTCAACTTCATCACTGTTGCTCACCCTTCTATATACCCAATATCTATTTGTCATTTAGTTGACATTAAATCATCTCTGATTTTTCCCTTTATTTTGTATCGATTTATTTTTTTTCTCTTGGAAAAGAAAAAAATTCGGCTATGTAACAACTTTAAATTTATTTGGGCAGGACCTAATCCCAATTATTAACAATGGCCAAATCTCAGTGTGAAACTAATTCTTTAATTCGGCGTTGAAAGTATCTGAGATTCGTGAACGAAAGGAATTCTGATAAGGCTAAATTGATCTCTTTCGCACGTTAAAAGGTTTTACTACAAAGAAAATGTCCCAGTAATCTTATTATATGAAAAATCTTCAGGTGCTCAGCTAGCAGTGATAGAAAGATGAAATGTGGTATTGCAAATTAGCGGTTTACCGCTTTCTATATTTTCTTTGACTACGTCTTGCTTTGCACGGCCATTCGCGGAAAATGACAATTTCTGTGGAACAAACCAGATTTCTGCAATAATCCTTTCTCTCTTCTGTTCAGATTGTTGGCAATATTAGCAAATTTTGATCGTCTTACTTTAATTCCCAGAGTTCATAATAAACGGAAATTAAGCAGACGCTACGAACTGCTAACCAAGAATTTACATGGGTAAAGATATTGTTTACATGTTCGCATACATTTTTCGTCTCTGTTTCTCACATATTTTCAACGAGGAAAATATTTTCAAAGGGATTATTTCTATGATGTAAAAAGAGTATTTATTATTATTATTGTGTCATTTTTCATCATAATTCGATTTTTGCTATGGTCGCACTACCTACCAAATTTGCAGAAAGACCTAAGTCAGGTCATGGTGTGTTGCTATGGCTCTATTCCTTGTTTTTTCTATCACTTTTAACATCCCTAGCGTTACATAGACAAAGTTCTCCTCAATGTGTGGGCTGTACTTAATAAAGACAATTTTTTGTATATCTCTTAATCTGGGGTTTCCAGTGATTCTTTCAATGTGTTGTTTTGGCCCATTTTTTATCATCTCAAGTGCACCTGCTATCACTATTACGATTCTTGTTTTCAATTTCCACATTTTTTCTATTTCAATTTCCATTATTATTATTATTATTATTATTATTATTATTATTATTATTATTTTACAAACGGGAAGTATGACAATTTAATTCTCAAAATGAGCACAACAGGTATGATTTGATTTAATTTGATTGAATTGCTTAACCACATATCGCGGGTAATTTGAGGTCGAAATTTAATTTTCTCGGGCGTTTTAAACTAATAAAAATACGATATATGTTATTCTGCTTTCACAATTGAATACATGGTAGATGATACTCAGCTTTTGGACATATATATGTTTGTGCGGGCATAATTACTAAAGGCGGTGATATGCGTGTTTTATGTAGCTTTCTTGAATTTATATTTTGGTTTGGTTGGTGGATTCTGCTTAGCGGCATATCACCCTCTATGCGTTCTTTAGTGTTGAAGTCTAAACATTTTGAAAATAATTTTATGGCTACAAATAAATCTATTTTGACCGCAAATGCATGCATTCAGCTACAGATAAAATTTATTGTTAGTAAAATTACTATAAATAATTATTGTCGATAATTGTTTATATCTAAACAATTATTGCTTTTATATTTTTGTAGTGATTTGTTTTTGTTTGGAGGTTCATTACTTTCCTCATAGCTAGCACCCTAACAGGTTCTACTATGGATCAGGAGTAATCTGGGAACAAGAGCAATTTCTTGACAAAATACAACGGAGAATCTGTAATGTGATTGATACCGACTTGGTTGACCGCCTGCAGTCACTCTCTCACCGGCGTGGCCTCTTCTATAAATATTTTCACGGCTTCTGCTCTGATGAACTTAGATCACTGGTGCCCACTAGGTATGAATTTGCACGAGATACTAGATTAGCAACTAGGTCCCACCCTTTTACAGTGAAACCGATGAAATGTAACCGCAATCTCTACTCCAACAGCTTCTTTTCTCGCACTTCCCGCCTGTGGAATTCCCTTCTGCATACTTGCTTTCCCAACGGCTACAACCTCCAGGAGTTTAAATGTAAGGTCAATAGACACCTCCTAACACACTAACTCGCACCCATTTTCTCAAACACTCTTCCTATGTACCTCCTTACTCGTCTATCATCCTCCTTCCAATCTCCGAATCAAACACCTTGCTGATTCATGTAGTTTATTCTCATACCTCGGACTACCGCAGTGTCTCCCCGAAGTAACAAGTCAAGCAAACATTTATATACGAGAAAAGCTGAACATATTTCAACTTCCGTTTTTTGAGACGCGAAGTATGTCATTCGTTGTCAAGAAGTATAATGTTGGCAATAAATTAGTTTTAAAAAATCTCAACAGTAGATTAATATCAAGTTTGGCGGGAGGATTCGTAAAAATGTAAGTGAAACTTTAGCCTTATTAAATTGGCTGATGGTGAATATGCTATAAAAAAATCCAGTGTTTGCTTTTCCATTGGTGAACATGGAACAAGAGAGAGCGAGAGGGTGAACACAGAGACTCAAGGAGTGGTAAGACCAAATCACACGCACAAGTTAAAATGTCGTTTTTATTGATTTCTGTTACGGTTTAAGGATTATCTAAAGACGAAACCTACTTTTTAAGAAATTTTTCTCTGAGCGAATATTGTATTAACACTTTTTTTTATAGATAACAATGATTTTTTTCAGATACAAGTTCTATTAATTAAGCCATTGCAAAGAATTGAAGAAACGGATTCATACTTTTCACAGTGATATTTTCGCAAATTTGAATGTGATGTGTTCCAGAAAGGGATATATATATATATATATATATATATATTATTCGAAGTAGCTAAGCAGTTTTCGCAAATGTAACCGGGTATGACAATCTAGCAAGTAGACGAAATGGACGGTACTCGTCGTAGTCGTATGCAGTATGCTGAGACGTAGGCTTATGCAATAGTCGTGGTCAATAGTCGTAGACCTATAGACTTAGACTCATAGCTGTAGACCTATTTCCGTATTCGCTTTAGTCTGTATTTATGTCTGACACCAGCCAATCATATTACTGTAACGGGGAACCAAGGTGTATACATATTCATTACATCACATATTCATTACATCAGAATGTATTAAACCCGAGTGGAATTCGAACTTGGCTCTCCGATTTCTTATTTCAATCAGTTATCTGTTGCACCATCAGCACATCCATGCAAATGTGGAGAGAGAATGAATTATGGTGCGCTCAGACTCTGACAAAGCATTCTCAAGACAAATTTTCTCAAGGATGGTGTCTCTAATCTTAACTGATAAGCAGAAACAACGTCAGTTTCAGGTTTCGTCTGATGTTTTGAATACTGAAGACGTGTTTGACCGGATTATTTCCAATCATGAAACGTAGGGATTCCAATGAGGTAGAAAAACATTACGTCCGAAATAAAAAATTAAATTAAAAAATAACGAGCATGTATCTAAAAGTATGCTTGTCGTTTTCATATATCCTTACGGAAAAGTTTATTTCTTAACAACTGAATATTGCTTTCAAGATACATGTTTTATTCGGAATTGCTGAAAGAGACAAAAGATTATCTTAGATGCAAAAACTCTTGATTGGCAAATGGATTCTCCACTAAGTCGATGTGCGTTGTGATATAGTGGGTATCGGCTCGGTACAAGAAATCAAAAAGCAGACTTCAAATTCCAGTTGGCTTCGTTGCATTCACTTACGCACAGATATTAATCCTTGGCAAAGATATTAATCCGTCTCTTCCTTCCAACTATAGGTTAAATAACAGGGTAGACTAAGTTCTATAACTAGTCTACCGCTGAATGTAATGGCAACCGACTGCGGAAAAATCTTCTGCCCAGTCAGTCATATCTCTTTCGTGACATAATTACCCAAGCGTGTATTACGTATGGTACTTAACTTACTGACTATGTCAGTATAGCGTATGATGCGTGAAGAGTCTGCGAGTTGATGGTTAAGAAATCAATTAAAGACAAAAACATTATTCACCAACTTAGCCGACCCCACCTTAAATTTTGTGTTTCCAAACTTTTGTGTTTCCAAACTTTTGTGTTTCCAAACTTGAGAAGTTTGAGAAATACCATGAAAGAAACAAGATCCACTGATATACCTGATATCCGTGACGAAATAACTGTAAGCTATTTCGAATAACGAAATCCAAGAATATTTCCAATATTTCTCCAAAGGGCGTAACTTCATAATCAGACTCTTTGAATGTGACATTGACCATCTAAGCAAACTTTGCTTTCACAGGCCATTATGGAGATTACATCGTCGGACATTGTAAAATCAACTTTTGCTGCATTTAAATCATCTGCAACTCCTTGAAAGTGGCATCAGTTTAACTTTGATCTGCATCAATTATATGTACACTTAGTTAAAGACATTTATCTGGCACATGACTATCTAAATGTATGAGCTCTGTAGGGAAAACTGAATTTAATCGAATCATCGTACATGAGGCTGGCTGTTTTTTTTATTTACGTGAACCAATGTTTCTTGAAAGATAGGAAAAATCAACTATAAAAGGTGTTCCAGAATCTGCTATCTACTTCAGTGAAATTGAACAATTTAACAAAATTTGTTATATGCGTTAGAAGTGTATAAATTTCTAATATTACTTATAACTATAATTTTTTCTCATTTATTTTCATTCCTTTCGGAATCCTATTAACAGTGATACACAAGAACGCATCTGGATTTATTTGCATAGGTTTTTCTGAAAACAAAGATTTATCACCAAAAGATCAATAGTTCAACTGAACTTTAAAAAAAAACGCATTCACTTAGCAGTCTGAGAGATAACTCTGGAAAGGCTTCAAAATGTGTTTCTTATCACTAAAGATAGACTTTCGAATTTGCAGGGATGCAGACGAAGTACATGTTGATCATTTGCAATAAATGTTTGACGTAAGATTTATAAATTTATACGTTTTGCTTCATAATTTAATAAACATAAAATTGCGTAAGTTATATTTTAATTGTCTTAAAACATAAAATAGAGAGAATGCTTGGTCATCCGTAATATATTTGCTTGTTACATATATTCGTTTGTCTTTTCTGATGTTTTGAGAATGATCTCGAAGAATAATCTTTCGTAGAAATGTTTGCTTTTTGGTAACGCTGGATATCTCTTGAATCTCTTATCTAAAGGTATCGAAATTTTGTTTCAGATTAGATACCCCATTGCAATATACTGTCAAGTGGACAAGAATGAATATGTTCCATATCTTTAATTTAATGTTAATAAAGGTAACAAAGTTGCTGGAGACATTTGTACCTTCTTTTCTTCTTCTCCTATGCACTGTGCTCCTTCTGGACGTAGGCGATCATTGCCTTCCACATTTCCCAATCCCATGTAGCTCTTATCACTCCTTTTTCTGTTACCTCTCCCACATCATGCTCCGCCATCCATCTGCTCAAGTCGATCAAGTATGACAGGCGTTGTATTCCCCTATCTCTCCTCTCTATTCAACAAGTGACTATCAGATTCTCCAAGCCTTCGTTCCTCATTATCTTTCGCAGTAACTTCAGTTGTCTTTTCCTGATGTTAAATATCAGTTTCCGTTTCGTTGCCATCCTCTTCAAAACCTTCTTGTTGCTAACATGTTCAGTTTATGTTATTCTCAGCATTCCTCTGTAGAACAACATTTCGGTTGCTTCAAGTGTTTTCTTCATCTCTGATGAGATTGTCCAGCATTCGCTGGCATATTGGAGGACAGGCATCACATAACAATCCAGTGCTTTCTTCTTTGTTTGCAGTGAAGTTTTCCTGTCTCTCAATATTCTACTCAACATATAGAATGCTTGCTTGCTCATATGTGTGTGTGTGTGATTGTTTCTGTGTGTTTCTGTGTGTCTGTGTGTCTGTGTGTGTATATATGTTTTTTGTATAATAAAAACAAACAAAAGCATAATAAAATATACCCATTGCGATGGATAAAATGTCGTCTAAATTACGAAAAGATTAAAATAATATTGACATCTTAACATATATATATATATATATATATATATATATATATATTAACAGATATATATATATATAGATAATATATAACAATTTAATTAAAGTAATTTTATTTGATTTGCTAAACAAATGCTTAAACAAGACAAAAATACTTATTTAATATAATTTAGTATAATATGATTTAGTATTATTGATTTTTGCTTTGATCACAGCCTTCGTTCTGTCAGGCATTTACTTGGCTTTTAGAAAAATCACTCCTGCCCTAATACTTTTGAACAGTGAGAAAAGTGTTAGGACAGGGGTGATTTTAAACTATATTTTGAAGCTTCATGAAAAATAAAATAGTTATTGTCCTAATACTTTTGAACTGAACTATATATATATATGTGTGTGTGTGTGTGTGTGTGTGTGTGTGTGTGTGTGTGTGTGTGTGTGTGTGTGTGTACTAGGAGTATAGCCCGGTGTTGGTCGGGAGTAATGAAAGCTTTAAAACTAATCCATGGTCATGGAGCTCAGACGCTTTGGACGTTGGTACGAAAGACTAAAAAGCAATTAAAGCGAAACCGTAGACTGAAAGAAAAATGAATTGATGTAAGTCAAATTTTGATTTCTTGGCATCGATATCAAATAAGTTTTTTTCGACGTAAACTGAATTTTGAAGGCTAAATAAACTAAAATAAAATAAAAATAGTAGACAAAATATTTAGATTTTGGTATTAAATATCCCAAAGAATACATACATACAAATATATATATATATATATATATATATATATATATATATATATATACCCTGAAACCAAAATTTTTGCTTTCTTTCTCATTCTGCTTTTTTCATTATACGTTCCTCTTTCGTTTTTTTCTTATTCTATTCCTTTTTCTTACTTTAATACTCTGTCCCTTTCTATTGTACCCTTTTTTCTCTTAAACCTCGGTACGATAATTTTCTCATCTCTCCAACCTCTATTCTTTATGCTTTGTCTGCAATACGTAATCACTTGAACGGAAAGGTTTTGTTTGCTTTTAAGCCATATCACATTTAAGCTTAGATTATTACCTGAATACACCTATCTCGCTTCCTTTGTCAGCAATACATTTTCTGTCATTCCATAAACGCTTTTCATCGGCTGTCAAATAAAGAATTTTCACTCCCTTCTCATCATCCGTGTGATTTAATAGTTCTCCTTACATATGATGAGCTTTCCTCATGGAATATCTAAAACTTTCCCATTATTCGATATTAATAAGTTTAGCATCGCTCAGTACAAGCTTACACCGACAGTAATCAGAATAAAACGATTATGTTCGGAATAATCTCCAATATAGTAGAGATTTTTGCATATCTGAAACATCAACATTCAAAACCAGGGCTTTAGCTGGACAGAAATAGTGCCTCCTTTTTCCGGTGTTAAATTGCAATTATGACAATTTATATATATATATATATATATATATATATATATATATATATATATATAGCCATTGAGATTTCACTTGCCTGATCGACTCACTAAGACTTAAAAACTTAATTGGACGATTAAAGTTTATGGTGTTACTCGGCCGCGGTCGATTAAAATTCTCGCAATGAAACGTGTCCTTTCAAATATAGAGAAAAGAAATCTTATTCTTTTTACAACCCAAAAGTTTGCCATGGAAGTTTCACGAGTTACTCAGAATGACCTACAATGACATTATTGAATTCTGTCTTGCTTTTATTGTCCCGGACAGTGTAAACATTCGTCTAATTAACGCTTGCAGAGTGGAGCCAAAATGTCATTGTCGCAAGTTTAAAGACGCCCTCAGATTTTTAGAAACTCATTTCAAAAACTATTATCATTGACTCAACATCTATATTTCTATGAAAAGTAAAAACAAATTTTTGGAAGAAAGACAAAAAATAAGCATACTTTTCTAACCGCGCACCGAAAAACAAATTATACAATTAATTAATTTTTTAATAGAAAATCGTTAAGAAAATCAGATATTTTATTGTTTTATCATCTATGAGATGAAGGTTGTAGTCAAACAGAAAAAAGAAACTACGAATTTATGTACCTCTACTCAATTGCATATCATGATATTAAAAGAGCTCAATCTTAATAAAAACAAAATTTTATCATCAAAATATTTATGCTATTAATAAGATGAAAAAGAAAATTTGTTGTTATTATTTTTTTAAAATTTAAATCCTTTCTCACGTTCTAAATTCTAATTAAAAATTCTTTTTTTTTGTTTTCCGTCAACGATTCATGCTATGTTTACGTAAGGCGACTATTTAGAAAATAGAGTCGGTCGAGTAAAATGATTTTGGAGCGAGTAAATTTTCCTTCGCTCTCGACCACCGGGTTCGAGTGGTTTCTTTTTCAAATCTACAAGGCAGCATATATATATATATATATATATATATATATATATATATATATATATATATATATATATCAGTACGTACCTAATCGTCTGAGTGATAAATGCTAACGTAACGAGTTGATTAGCAAGTGTCGTCATAGAAGCAAATTTAAACTCTTTTAATAAGGTATTAACTATTCTTTACTTTTTTTTAGCCTAAATTTATTTATACCCGTTAGAATTTATTTTGTACACGTGATACCCTTAAGCTTATTCCTACCGGCTACCCTTGACCTCTGGAATAATCTGCGTTTCCTCAACTCCTATTAAACATAGGAGTAGAGGGAAGGCAAATTGCTCCACATGTCAAGGGTGCGTCTATTTTTTCTCTCTCTCTGTTCTTCTTGGTCTCTTTCTTTCTTAACCAACCTTCCTTACTTCTTCTTTTTCTTAACTAAAATAATTCCGCTAACACTAGAATTTCTTTATTATGTCCGGCTGGGGTTGAATAAAGAAGTTTCTAAGAACCTGTAGAAATGGCTATTCCCTAAATGTAAAATAATAATTTGGCAGTTATTACAGCTTGAATTCTGCTTGGGAAATATATATATGGCAGTTATTACAGCTTGAATTCTGCTTCGGACTCGTACAAAGTTTGATTTTTCTTTCCAGATGAACTTTTATCCATTCTTCAGCTAAACAGTCACAAATTCTTTCAATGATGATGGTGGAAGATATAGACTCCTCACTTGTTTTTCTAAAATGAACCATAAATGTTTAATGATGTTGAAATCTGGGGACGGTGGTGGCCAGATAAGATATTCTACATCACTAGAATGTTCCTTGTGTTATTCAGCTAATACTTTAGCAGCTTCAATGGGTGCATTATTATCCTGAAAGATGGTATTTTTACTCTGGAGAGAGTTTCTGAACTATAGGATGAAGCTGATCACTTAAAGTTCATAAATAGCCCTGATTGCTGATTTCAATAAACTTATTTAAATAAGCTCTGTAAAAAAAAAAACAATTAAAAAAATAACGTTCTACTAATATTAAATCAAAAAACATGAAAATAGACAAGCTTTTGAAAGTTTAATCAAATTTTCTAAATTATACTCTTATGATACTAGATACTTCCATTATTTTGTCCCATCTTTATATACCCACCTCTGAACGGGGTTGAATTGTAACACCAGATGGCCTGAACGGAGTATAATATCAATAAGAACCCTTTGTTTTGAGATTATTTGACATCTGTTGTACCCCAGTCTATAATAGACACGCTCCAGATGATACCAAAATGGAATTTTCCCTCAGTGTCACCTCAGAACATCAGAGAAGCCAGATGCATCAACAGTTTAACCTTATAGATGCACTTCTAGATACCAGCTACAGATTCGTAACACATTCCATGGTTACAACCGACATTTAAGCAGGTGGTCTTACGAGTTACGGTTTCGGTGCGCGCACGTAGTACCGAGGATGAAAAATATATAAACGCCCTACTAAAGAAGCGAAAAGGAAAGAGAGTATCTCGCGAGAAGAAAAATCAACGTTCGGTAAAATCCCTCAAAGACACACACCGTCTTATCGATATTAGCGAACTCCTGAGTAGAATGAACAACAATTTTATGTTTGAGAATCTTAGTTTCATGCTTTATTGTTCTGTCCAACAAAGCCCATTGCCCGATTTATTCCTTTCAATTTTACTACTGTTCAAACATTAGAGGTTGTAATATAGAGGAACAGATTTGGAGGAAAATTCTCTGGAAATAAACTTACTTGGTATTCTTCGGCGCGGATAATCAGAGTTCTGCCATAAGAACTAAGAAATACGTATTTATACGTATCACAAAGCCCGGGTTTAAAAATAAAAAATTGTATGAACACAAAAGGAACATTTTACAAATCAATGCAGCAAATGCGTTCGTTACCCATAGTAACGAGAATATATATATATATATATATATATCGCCTATTTTATTACGGCTACTGCACGCTGAAATAACGGTTTCCGTACGATCTCCGAAGTTAAGCAACGTTGAGTCTGGTGAGTACTAATTTGGATTACCGCTTGGGAATACCATACGCTGTAAGCTTCAGGTCAGGTCAGACTCTGTCGCTTACTGGTACCACATAACCCAGTAATACCTGGTAGGGGTCGGGATGTTTGCGACTAACCCTGCGCCTCCGCTGCGTGAAAACTCGGTGAAGAGGGTAGTTTAAGCACCCTGCAGGACCAAAAACAAGATCTGTCAAAGAGCGGATGAGCTGCTATGAGCCAAAGGCTACATACACAAGAAAACCAGCTATGATTTAAATATTCATCGCCAAGCTGCATTGCTAAGCGTGGAGAGTACAAGAAATCCCCTGAAGTGACTGCCACGAAAACTGTGGAAGTCACCAAGAAAGGGATTTCTCAAATGAGAATAAGAAAAACTTGAACCAACCAATGACAGAAAAACCAATCTCTCCTGTTATTTAACCCATAACTGGAGGGAAGACATTAATACTTTTCTCAAGGGTATTTTCACGTAAGTGAATGCAAGTAATTCAAATGGAATTCGAACTCTGATTCCCGATTGCGTTTTACGAGTCGATACTCACTGCACCGCAACACACTACGTGTACACTTGACAAGATATAAAAACGATTTAAACTCCCTCGTTTGTTTACTCTATCTCAGTGCCTTGGGTGATGAAGAGATAGTTCCCTGGAGCTGAGAACGTTTAAGTTTTTAAGAAAGAAAGAAAGAAAGAAAGAAAGAAAGAAAAAAAGAAAGACAGAAAGAAAGAAAAATTAATTAATGAATAATGTGCTAACAGAAAAAAAGAATAATGTAGGTGTCAGTCAGTTAAGTGCCATACGTGATACACGCTTGGGCGATCATGTCTCGAAAAAGACATGACTGACTGGACAGAAGAATTTCCCGCAGTAGGTTGCCATTGCTTTCTGCGGTAGATTGGTTGCCGACCAAGGCTATAGAACCCAATCTGTCCTGTTATTTAACCCATAACTGGAGGGAATAGACGGATTAATACCTTTCCCAAGGGTATTTGCGCGTAAGTGAATGCAATGAATTCAACTGGAATTCGAACTCGGCTCCCCGATTTCTCGTTCCGCTGCACCACAACGCACATCCTAATGTATGTGTAGTAGGTGTAGAAAGAAAAAAAAAAAAGCAGAGGAAATTAAGAAAGTTGTAAAACTAACAAGCAATGAATGAATAAGTAAGTGCCAGAAAGAAAGAAAAAGCATAAAGAATAAAGAAGTAGCAGAAAGAAAGAAAGAAAAAATATCATAGGAGAAAGATAGAATAAAGCAGTAGCAGAAAGAAAAAGGAAAAATAAAGAAATAAAGAAAATCGTTAGAGAAAATAAGACTGACCAAAGAGGTGGTAGAAAGAAAAACAAAGAATCAAGTGAAAGAAACAAAGAATATAATATCAGCAAAAAAATAATTGAGAAAATATAGACCGTAGTAAAATAATGAAGTCGCAGAAAGAAAAAAGAGAAATAATGAATAAGAATAATAATGTCTGAAATTAAAGGGTTCATTTCAAAAATCGCTATAAGTTACGCATATCCACAGGAACTTTCCTTATGATGATAGCATTTGAATAAGTAGATTAATTCTTGCATGGAAGTTGGTGAACGACAAGGTCGATTTTGTCTTGATTTTCTCTCTTGTCGTTTGGCTTTTTCTGTAGTGCGATAAGAAATTAAGAATTAAAATCAACCTTCTTCTTCACTTTTACAAAAATTCACAATGACGTGTGAAATCCTGGTTTTTCTTAAATAGAAAAAGGATTGACCACGTGCTTAAAGGAAAGTCGAAACCAGATTTCACAAGTAGGTGTTAAACTGATTTTCTGACCAATGGGAGCGACTTGCAAGATCAAAGGGACTTCGCGATCAAAATCTGAATGCTATAAAAGGCCCAGGTCTGCGTTAATCAGTCAGTCAGAAGGGAACCGTGAGATGAAACAACTAAAATGTAACTTCAACTTCAAATCGACCCGGAGATAAGGCCAGGTCGCACCTTGTTCTCTTTCTTTTCCCTTCTCGTGTGATGATTCCTTCTACTTCTTCTTCTCCATTCAAAGACATTCCTACTGAATACATACATATATACGTACGTACGCAAATACTCTTTCAAGAATTACTACTACAAACATTTTCTACAAATCTTGATACTCTTAACTTTCTAATTGAATATTAATTTCTACGAATTCTTGTTGTTGAGTGTGTGTTAGACGTTTAAATCAAAGACGAACTATATTCCCTTGTGCCCCGCCCTCATCAAATTACCCGCACAACTTGATTGGCAACTAGGCCCCAACCTTTTACCTTCAAATTAGGAAACTGTAACCGCCGAATCTACTCCATTAGTTTCTTTCTTCGAACTCCCTTACTTATGCTTGGTTCCCTGATAGCTACAATCTCCAAAAGTTTAAATTCAACATCAATTGCCATTTTCTGTCTTCGTGACTCCCACCTTTCTCTTATTATTTTTACAACATGACCTATACTGATTTCTTTTCCGTCATTCATCTCCTCTCATTATAATCCCCCCTGCGCACCAGTGGCAGTATTGCCTTGCTTGCGGTGAAACGATTTTAAAAAGAAAAGAAAATTGCATCACTATGAAAATAGAATATCATAAGGAGCGTTTTAGACACTTGATGCTTTTTTATTACCATAAAGGCAAAATTCCTTGCAAACAAGAAAAAGTATATGTGCTGTGTAAGGTGAAGGTGCTTTAGCTGACACAAATGTACGGAAATGGTCTGCGAATGGTCTGCGAATATTAGAGTTGATGATGATTGATGACTGATAAAGAAAGCTTAGGCAAAACCCTCACTACAGATGACTGGCAAATCATGATATTAATTAGGAATAACTTAAATTTGTCATTGAACCCTGCGCATTACTGACAGTATTGTTTTGCTTAAGCTGAAACTTATATAAAAAATAAAGTAAAGGAACCAAATGGCTAATTCAATCGAAAATTTGAATTTGAAACGGATATAAATAGCGTCACACACAGGCACACGCATGCACATACGTATGCACATATATGCGTGTGTATGTATATATGTATGTATGTATGTATGTATGTTTGTATGTATGTATGTATGTATGTATGTGCGTGTGTGTGTATGTGTGTGTAAGGTTAGTTGGCTGAAATTCCCAGCCACAATGTCTTGTAACTTTGTGGTAACATCACCACTGACGAACTTCTGAATTGTTCTGTCTACCTATTTTCACTCACATTTAATGAATCGAACTGTTGTATTCTTTTAATTCACTTACCAGCGGTGCCAGGTTGTGTGTTGCGGTGCAGTGAGTATCGACTCGTAAAACACAATCAGGAAGCCGAGTTCGAATTCCATTTGAATTACTTGAATTCACTTACGTGAAAATACCCTTGGGGAAAGTATTAATGTCTTCCCTCCACTTATGGGTTAAATAACAGGAGAGATTGGTTTTTCTGTCATTGGCTGGCTCAAGCTTTTTTTTATTCTCGTTTGAGAAATCCCTTACTCAGTTTCCGTGTCAGTCACTTCAGGGGATTTCTTGTACTCACCACGCTTAGCAATGCAGCTTGGCGATGAATATTTAAATCATAGCTGGTTTTCTTGTGTATGTAGCCTTTGGCTCATAGTAGCTCTTCCGCTCTTTGACAAATCTTTTTTTTTTTTTTTGGTCCTGCGGGGTGCTTAAACTACCCTCTTCACCGAGTTTTCACGCAGCGGAGGCGCAGGGATAGTCGCAAACATCCCGACCCCTACCAGGTATTACTGGGTTATGTGGTACCAGTAAGCGATAGAGTCTGACCTGACCTGAAGCTTACAGCGTATGGTATTCCCAAGCGGTAATCCAAATTAGTACTCACCAGACTCGACGTTGCTTAACTTCGGAGATCGTACGGAAACCGTTATTTCAGCGTGCAGTAGCCGTAATAAAATAGGCGATATATATATATATATATATATATATATATATATATATATATATATATTCTCGTTACTATGGGTAACGAACGCATTTGATGTATTGTTTTGTAAAATGTTCCTTTTGTGTTCATACAATTTTTTATTTAGATTCCTTGATTTTTTTTCCTATGTATTTTTCTGACAATTCTTTTAGACGACCTTGATCATCGACATTATATTTGTGCCCTGACGCTTACAAAATTTCACTTTTTACTTTCCATGATTTCATGGAGAATATCTATGAAAATATTGATGGAAATCGGCCAGATTAAAAATAAAATTTAAATGTAAAAATTTAAATTTAAATGTTCATGCGCATGTGCAGTCACACCAACATAACAAATTTAGTCTAATTTTGTTGTAAAATACGTAACACAACACAAGAAAACTTTTCCAACTTGTCATACATTTTTCCCCAATATTGTTCTTCATATACAAAAATATATATCATTATCTCATATATATATATATATATATATACATTGCGCAGGTAGATTTGTTTATTGTTGTTTTTGTTGTGTTTCTACCCGAAATATTTTCAGGAGCACCTTAAGGCAAGGGAACCAACTCACAAGAAATGCCCAATAAAAATGCTTGACATGGGGCCATAAATGCGTATTTATATATGCGCATACTTATTGAAAATTAAAAATCTGGGAAAATATATATTGAAAAAAAAATATTTAAAGATGAAGCAAACGAAAATTTGAATTTTTGGCAATTTTAAGGAACATGTAATTTGAAAAATTCCAGGAACCATATATATATATATATATATATATATATATATATATATAAAGAATTAATATGTGAGTTTTTAATCGGAAATATTTTTATTATTACAAAATAAAGTTTGAAGTAATACATATATATATATATATATATATATATATATATATATATATAAGATTTTAAGGACACCCTATATATATATATATATATATATATAAGTTGTCCTTAAAATCTTGAAACATAGGCAAAATTAAATATTTTCAAAAAATTAAAATTTTCAACGTACTGGAATATTAACAAACTAGCAGTATAGCCCGGCGTTGCTCGGATGTAATGAAAGCGTTAACACTAATCCATGGCACCGGAGCTCAGACTCTTTGGACGTTGGTATGAAAGACTAAAAACCAATAGTTGTTTCCAGTTAAAGCGAAACCATAGACTAAAAGAAAAATGAATGGATGTAAGTCAAATTTTGATTTCCTGGTATCGATATCAAATAAGTTTTTTTCGTCGTAAACTGAATTTTGAAGGCTAAATAAATCCTCTGAGTAAATGGTATCATGGCTGAGACTAATAACTACAATTATACCTACTTAGAGCCAAACCCGAAGCAAAAACTAAAATAAAAGGGCTGAAAAAAATACAGACATACAGGCAGATAAACAGACACACACACAAACATCTTGCCTTATATATATATATATTATCGATTTTCTGCACTATTGTAAGAACTGCAACCTTGAAACTTCTGAATATCGTTTCTTATGTTTTTGTCTAAATTTGATTAAAATCGAACCACACTTTATGTAATCTGATTTTTCGATTTTCGATATTTATCTGGGGTACCTCGACACAAACCCTAGCTAAGAACACTCGGAGACGCTTATAGTACAACTGTGTAAATTTTCAAGAAAATCGGTTCAGGCGTTTCGGAGTCTATAGGCAACGGACACAAACACACACGCACACAGACAAAGTTCCATTTATAAATAAGTTTAGATAGCATCTTCAGTATGATTTCAATGATTTGTGATGCAAAGGTTGATGCACGTCGCAAAATTCACGTGATCTTGATCAACGTGAGCACGATTCAGTAAGTTTTCATTGCCTTTAATTTTAGTGCGTTCCGTCTTTATGCGTTTAATCTGGTGTGTTGCATCTGTGAATTTTATTGAGTACACATTGTCCTTTAGAAAAAAAAAAGTCAGTTGATTCTTCTTTCGAAAAAAGTATGTTTAATCTGTGCAGGTAAAAAAGAAAAAAACATATTTAATGAAGTTTTTTCTGTATCCTAATTTAAGGAACACTCTGCTTATTCATATACACTACCGACCATAAGTTTGGGACCACTTAGATTTATTCTCTAAGAGAAAGAAATAACAAATTTTATTTCTTAGAAGAATAAATATAGATATATTTCATTGTTGCTCACAATTGTACAATAATTAAAACCAAAATTAACATGGAGTAATTTCAAACTTAATTAAAGTTAATTCATATTTTCTTTTCATCTTTGTCTGTTATATAAATACTTTCATGGCTTCTGCTCAGAAGAACTTAAGTCACAGATGCCTCCTCAACAGGTGTTTACTCACGCAACCAGACTGGCAACTGGGTCCCACCCATTCACAGTCAGGTTAGCCAAATGCAGACGACAATTCTGCTCTTGCAGCTTCTTCTCTCGCACTTCCCGCCTGTGGAACTCGCTCCCGTATTCTTGCTTTCCTGACGGCTACAACCTCCAGAAATTTAAATGCAAAGTCAATACTCATCTACTAACCACTGGACTCTAGCTCTCTCCCCACCCCCGTATAACCTTCCCTTTCTTTCCACCTATGTATCTGTCATCGCACCTGCTTTCTCAGCTTTCTATTGTTCCTTTCTAACTAGTTTGTACTCCTCACTCTTTTCTAATTAATCTTTTTACATTTATGTAGCTCCCTGCACATCAGTGGCGTTTCCGCCTTGCTCGGGGTGAAATGATTAAAAAAAAAACCACCACGAGCCTTTATTACTGCAGAGCAAATCCTTGGCATTCTTTCTCATAACTTTTAAAAATAAGTTAGTGAAAGTGATTTCCAAGCATTCTGCACGCATTTAAACAACATTTGTTCATTTTTACGAAGATTCATTTCATCCGTTATTCTTCTTCATTAATAATGGTTTCTTAACTGCTACACAGCCTTTTAGCCCAGCAGAATGAAGTCGTCTCTTAACAGTTGTAACAGCTACTGGATGTTGCCGAGTAGAATTCATTTCAATTGTTAATTCTGGAGCGGTTTTTCTTCTATTCCTCTTGCTAGATATGATCAAGTGCCTATCCTCTACAATAGATGTTGCTCCGGGCCTACCAGATCCTTTTTCTGTCAATATTTAACTCAGTTTCACGAAGTCGTTGAAGGCAATAATGCACGCCACTTTTTGATAGGCTTCATTTTTAGCGATAACACGTTCAAAATGTCTTTCTTTCGAAAGAATTTCAACCTGAGCTCTTTTTTTCAATGCTAATCTGTTTCTTCCTTGCCATTTATACCGTAGTAATATGGTTTACCAAAATAAATTATAGCGTAATTATAATATCTGAACAAATCTGAATTTTCGGCAAAAACTTGATCACAATAAGAGGAGTCAATTAGCAAACTGAGTAAATGTTTACTTTAATGTTTAAAAGAATACTTTTCTTTACTTGACATCAGAAAGTTATGCAATTTTGAAGGCGCAGATGGTCGTAAAGTATGGGGTGGCTGGTAGGTAGTCACGCACAGTTTTCCATCGTTTAGTCGAGTGACTGAGAACACTGTTGCAAGAGCATTCTTAAAAAGAAAAAGATAAACGGTAAAATCAATTATTAAAAATGGCACCACTCATGGAATAAACCTGGGTAGCGAAATAACTCGTTTAAAAATGGTATATATATATATATATATATATATATATATATATATATATATATATATATATACACGAGCTTAAATCAGAAAGTTATGCAATTTTTAAGGCGCAGATGGTCGAACAGACGCGTAAGTATGGGATGGCTGGTAGGTAGTCACGCACAGTTTTCTATCGTTCAGTCGAGTGACTGAGAACAACAAAGTCAGACCAATAGACGATTCAGTAATAAATTTTGCCATCTTGCAACCGGACGCCTTAGTCCGATTTCTGTAGGTGGATGGAGCAAAACCTGCGGAAATCCATCACTGGATGTTGGCGTAATTTACCCAAAAGAGAGTAATTTGGGTGAATGAATGGCGGTACAGGGAGTGGAAGAAAAATATTAAAGAAAACATTGCTTCGAACTACAACCGATAGTAAGTTGTGAAGGGCCATATAGAAAAAGAAGTTAATTCTGACTGAATAATAATATTTCATATTACTGTAATATTAGCAAATAATACCTCTGATTTTGTGCGGGGTACGCTTTATGAATTTTAATTGCTGGAGTTGATAACTCTTCAACCATTTTTGCATATTTTCAAGCATTGCAAGCCCAGAGAGAATCGTCATTTTTATCGATGGTAGCATGCACGCAATTCTTGGTCAATATCTTTCATAGTCGCTGTTTTATTATTCTATCAATTATGTAATAATCTACACTTGATCTCAACTTTAAAAGAAACTAACCATTTTTTTTTCAGAATGTAGGCAATTATGGTTCGTCACTGCTTCTTTTTCCTTAACTTAACTATGTATGTCTTTGGAAAATATAGTGGATTTTTTTTTTTCAGTTCCATCCTCTGATGTTTTGAATTTAGTATTACTTTTTTCTAATAATAATTTCCCTATCAAGTCTAAAGTGTTTTAATGGTGTTTACCCCCATAGATATTAATGTTAACACTTTCATATTTGTGAATAAATCTGGGACAATGTGTCTGGCCAGAATCTATCTTACATATTTATAGGTTTGCTATTCAGCCATGCATTAAATATTACTGTCACGCCTAGTCTTGTGCACCTGCTGTGTATTTAGAGATACTTTATGAAATCTTGAAGAAAACCTGCAATGTTATTCATCCTGACCTGGTATCTAAGCTTGATATTTTCCCACAGTCGTAACGTGGCTTCACTGTGACTTTTCTATAAATATATTCTATAGTATTTTTTTCTGGGTAGTTTTCCTCTGTTAATACTAAGAATTTATGAATTTTTGTGGTGCAATGGATACCGACTCTTGGGAAAGGTATTAATCCGTCTCTTCCCTCCAGTTATGGGTTAAATAACAGGATAGATTGGGTTCTATAGCCTTGGCTGGCAACCAGTTTACCGCAGTAAGCAATGGCAACCTACTGCGGGATAATCTTCTGCCCAGTCAGTCAAGTCTCTTTCGAGACATGATCGCTCAAAGCGTGTATCACGTATGGCATTTATCTGACTGAATGTGAGTTGAGATGCAATGGATATCGGCTCGGAACAACAAATCAGTGTGCCGATTTCGAATTCCAGTCAAATTCGTTTCATTAACTTACTCAAAAATACTACTGGAGAAAGTAAGAATCTATCTCTTCTCCCTGCGACTATGGGTTGAATATCAGGATAGATCGGGATCTATAGACTTGCTTGGAATTCGGTCTACCGGAGAAAGTAATGGCAACCTACTGCGGTAAAATCTTCTGCTTAGTCAGTCATGATCGCCCAAGCGTGTATCACGTATGACAATAAATTGATTGACTGACTACATTGGTAGCTAAAATTCATCATTGTAACATTAAGTTCTATGCTAACAGTCCCTTTTCTTCCTTATCGAACACTCATCTGGCTTGGTGCTTTCCAATAAACTAATATAATATAATTCAAATACGAAGTCAATCGTTATATTTTGTCGTCTTCTCTTATTGTTCTCTCCCCTCAATAATGGTTTTCCTTATCTAATAGTCTTTTACTTTCAGAAGCCATTTTTTTCTTAGTGGCGTTATTTTCATTTTTTTCTTAAATGATCTAAACTTATTTATAAATGGAACTTTGTGTGTGTGTGTGTGTGTGTGTGTGTGTGTGTGTGTGTGTCCGTTACCTATAGACTCCGAAACGGCTGAACTGATTTTCTTGAAAATTTACACAGTTGTACTATAAGCGTCTCCGAGTGTTCTCAGCTAGGTTTTGTGTCGAGGTACCCTAGATAAATATCGAAAATCAATAATCGAAAAAATCGGGTTATAGAAGAATTGGTCCGATTTTAATCAAATTTCATAGACTCATAGACAGACATAAGAAACGATATTCAGAATTTTGAAGTTCTTACAATAGTGCAGTAAATCGATAATATATATATATATATATATATATATAAAAGGTAAGTTGTTTGTGTGTGTGTCTGTTTATCTGCCTGTATGTCTTTGTTTTTTTCAGCCCTTTTATTTTAGTTTTTGCTACGGGTTTGGATCTAAGTAGGTATAATTGTAGTTTTTAGTCTCAGCCATAATACCATTTACTCAGAGGAGTTATTTAGCCTTCCAAATTCAGTTTATGACGAAAAAAACTTATTTGATATCGATACCAGGAAATCAAAATTTGACTTAAATTCATTCATTTTTCTTTCAGTCTACGGTTTCGCTTTAACTGGAAACAACTATTGCTTTTTATTTTTTCGTGCCAACGTCCAAATAGGACCATGGATTAGTTTTAAAGCTTTCATTACATCCGAGCAACGCCGGGCTATACTGCTAGTAATAAATAAGATGGAAGAAGAGAAAATAGTTATTCTTTTCGCATGGGAAATAGTTCGATGTAAACTCGGCGGTAAATTTGAATTCTGCTTGCCCATTTGATTTTCAGTGCCGATAATCTTGGTGCTACACGCATTTCATTTGAAGTGAATATATAAACAAAAAAAAAAGACATTGATGGAACATTGATTTCATCCCACAAATACGAAATATCTCCACCCTTATCCATTAACTGACTTCTAAAACCCCACAATGGTCGCATCAAAAAGATATCGATATTAAATCCAGAAGGCGTGCACTTTCGGGGTCGTGTTTCTTGGAATAGGAACGTGCTATTATGAACACCATTTTTTGCTTTTTAACGCGGAGATAATTGGTAAATTTATCAAAATATGTTTATGTATTTGCACGCACAAAACCCGTTATAAATTCTGCCTTTTCATTCTCTCTATTATAATAATCATGTTGTGTACACAAAACAAATTTGTGGCATATCTATTTATTTCTCCCTCTCTTCAATAATGCATTTTCAACTTCACCATATTCCCAAAACGGAAATATATAATATATACTTTCTATAAAATATATTTGTTTGTTTTTCTTCCCTTTTCTGTATCTTCAACTTCTTTCTACAAACTTTGTGCATTTATTATTAGGCTTATTCTTTCTGTAGCGTGTGTTTTTTTTTTCTGTTTTCTTTGTATTTTTTTACAACGATTTGTTTTTCCCCACCTGCTGTTAAATCGAGGATTGAAACTTGTTCTAAAGATATTCTCCGTACACTACACCACTGCATCTCTTAAAAAATAAAATAAAGTAAAAGCCAGCACGTTGCCACCAACTGACTTCTTAACGTCATAACATCTTCCTCGGTCACAACGGGGATCATCCGCGGCTCCCTGCGGCGCTTTCTCGATGGGATTTTAATGCGGCCGTCCATGTAAAGAGGATGAATGTCGAACGGTAGAGGAACTGGGTATCTTGAATTGATAAGACAGGAGGCGAATTCTTTGTAGATAATTGGAAAAATTCCGTCTAATCAAATATGGACACCCCAGGCAGAAAACGTTAAAAAAAAAAAAGAAAGATGAGGAGAACACAACAAAGAAACGCAGAGGCTGACTGCGGACTTCTCGCCATGGAAGACAGTTGAGAATCCTGTATAGTTTTCTGTTATGCCTATTCCAAGGTTTTGTTTTTAATAATTCATGCTCGACACTCCTTCAATCTTCATGACCAAATATTTTTACTCTTGTTTATAGTACATTTCAGGTATCACCATAATTATTTTAACAATAATAATAGCAATAATAATAATGACAATGGTAATTTTTATATAAACGGGGTCCTTATTAGAAAGCATTCGGCATTCATTGACCGAAGAGACGGTGCCACTTTCGTCTTAATTGTATTAAATCTTTTAATTAAAGCAATTTTTCAGAAAAATAGATTTTGAGTTCAGTCGCTGCTGTCGCGCTTTCCAGTATTGATGGGATGTTTCCTTCCTAAACTTTTCTTTCAACTAGTGTGGTGTGTCAACATATTGATTAATTTCTACAGGAGTTACGTGTACTATCCATTTTAGTTGTTACTATTGTTGGAAATCCTCAAGTTCTGTTTTTTTTATATAGAATTTTACTTGAGATTCTATAGATCCAATTCACATGTTTCGAAAAACAACAACAACAACAACAACAATAATAATAATAATAATAATAATAATAATAATAATACAGTTCATACACCACGAAGGGCATTATCTATGTAAAATTTGAGTGAACTTGAGTTTTTGGTGTTTTTTAAAATTTTATGTTAAAGGAAAAATGACACTTTTGACCTTAGGTCTCTGGTTTGGATCCGGAAGGTAAGATGTATGCAACATAAATCAAAGGAAATAATAATAATAATAATAATAATAATAAAAAACTGAAACTGAAGGCTTTATTCTTGCAGCACAAGACCAAAGTCTTTTCACTAGAAACTTTCAGGCAAAAACTATGCATAGTAATATGGATCCAAAATTCAGGTTTTGTGATAAACACCAAGGAACAATAGACCACCTAATCTCAGGCTGTTCTGTGTTTGCCCCAAATGAATACAAAAATCGCCACGATAGAGTTGGGCAATATTTACATTGGACAATATGCAAACACTATGGAAAATCTGTAAACAAACACTGGAATGAACATCACCCAGCACCGGTTACAGAAATAGAAGATGTCACCATTCCATGGGATTACACCATCTACACAGACAGAAAAATTGAAGCAAACAGGCTAGACATTATTGTTAAAAACCAGAAAGAGAAAACCTGTCTATTAATTGTTATGGCTTGTCCAGCGGATTGTAACATAGCAACTAAGGAATTTGAAAAACTGTCAAAATATAAAGACCTGGAAATTGAAATAGAAAAAATGTGGAAATTGAAAACAAGAGTTATGGCAGTGATATTAGGTGCACTTGGAATGATAAAAAATGGAACAAAACAACACATTGAAAGAAACCCTGGAAACCCCAGCTATACAAAAGATATACAAAAAATTGTTTTCTTAAGTACAGCCCACACACTAAGGAAAACTTTATCTATGTAACGCTGGAGATGATAGGGGAGATAGAAATATACATGAAATGGGGCCATAACAACACGCCACGACCTGCCTTAGGTCTCCCCGCAGACTTGGTTGGTAGTGAGACCAAAGCAGAAATCGGAACATGATGAAAAATGACATCATAATAATAATAATAATAATAATAATAATAATAATAATAATCAACGGTGTTTGCAGATAGTTTTAATACAAACGACTGTAATTTCGAAAAGCCTCTTAAAGTGCTCATTTTTTTAAAAATATTCAGAAGCTACCGACCTCTAGACCTTTAAAACGCATCAGGATGGTTATGTCTGCAAAGTTTGACTTTATTTGCAAGTGGCAGGGAATGAAAAGAGTGACTGGAGAGTTCCATAAGATTTATAGTAAGCTTTTTGATTAACTCCTCTTAGTACCTAATCAACTAACGGAAAATTCCAAGATGAACAAGATCGTCATCATAGTAAGCGCATTTTAGTTGCATGTCTTCGTTACCAGTACAGACGATTTTTCATTACAAGGCAAGCCACGTTTGTATAAAGACATATTTTTGTAGATTTATATATGTTTTATACATGATTTTTTTAAATATAACTTGCAGAAGACAGAAATTGTTAGAATATTGCTTAACATGATCAGAAACTTCGTTTTTTCTTTTCTTTTTGTTTTCTTAAATCGCGCTTTTTTCTGTTGAAAAATAGTGTTTGTCATTTTGCGTTTTAGCAATAATAATAATAATGATAATAATTATTATTATTATTGATTGACCTGTTGCTAAACCAAACTTGTCTCTTGTGAATTCCGATTACTTGTATTGCCGTACATATCTTTGCTTGGTAATTAATATGGACTACAATATATATATATATATATATATATATATATATATATATATATATATACTGTATTAAATATATATAGTAAATATATACATATATATATATATATATATATATATATATATATATATATATGTATATTTATACATTTCGGCTGTTGTAAGTTCTGGCCTTATTCAGGTGCTAGTAATTTCGAACCGAACCCTTTATGACGATCACTGGTGTATATCATTCTCATTTCTTGTGCAAAGCTTCTTTTCGTAGTCATGAGTTATCTCCCTCTAACCCGTCTTTTTACCTTACTTGTTCACCACTGCTGTTACCTGGTATTGAACTCACAACCCTTTAGATCAATCACTAGTACTAACTATTTCTACTAGGCCATGTATCCTGAAGGACATGAACAATTGAATTTCTGGGACTTATAAACCTAACCTTTTTTTACCAGAGTTCATATTACAATTTTTTATGTAATAGTTTTCTCTAGTATTTTTTACCAGAGGTCATTTTGCAATTTTTGACACTCATGATTTTCTCTGGCACTCGTATTACTGGTTCTCATATTGTATTAATCTCTTAGCTTGGTCGGCTTAGGAGATTTTTGTAGCCTAGTATATGTGCTGATTATTTGAGTACGTAGTTTCCAGAGGGTTCTCTATCTATTATTTCAATTTTAGCCCATATGGGGAGGTGATCTCTTTTCATCCTTCATATGTGGTCAGCTACGCATGATTTTTCTATCTCCGCTTGAGTTACGGCCTTGCGATGTTCTTGTCGCCTTACAATAAGGGGGGCTGCCGGTTTCTCCTTTACATTTATTTCCACAGCTATACGGAATGGCGTACACACAATCCTTAGTCATGTCCTCCTCTGTTGGGGGTCTTACTCGGGAGAAGTACCTGCGAAGTGTAGAATCACTTTTGAAGATCGCCCTAATGTTATATGGACCACAGATCCTTTGTATTTTCTTTGATAACCCTTTCACATAGGGTAGACAGACAGAAGGTGCTCTTTGAAAATTGTTATCCTTATACACTCTCCATTTCAGGTTCGTTAGAGTTGTTATCATGTACCTTGGATAATTGTTACCTTGTAGGGTACTGCTCATACTGACCATTTCCTGTTCATATGTCTCTGCGTCGCCGATTATGACTTTGCTCGATGTTGCAGGCAGTGGACGATCCCCTTCTTTACACTGTATGTATAGTGGGAGGTATTGTCCAGTGAATGCTGGCTTGTGGTATACGGATGTCTTGATATCCCCGTCTGTTCGAGTTATTAGCACATCCAGTAACGCCAGTTTGTTGTCACTCTCTTTTTCCATAGTCAACTGTAACCATAATCTTATTGAGTTATGTTCCAATAGCGTCTAGACCTCCTCTGATGGGGCCAGAGTATGAAGGTGTCATCAACGTATCTCAGCCATAGAGTTGGCTTTAGAACTGTGGATTCTAATACCACCTCTTCAAAGTATTCCATGTATATGTTAGCCAGTGATTGTTGTAATTGCAATCCCATTGCTAAGCCTTCATCCCGCCGATATATGTCGGATACATATCGGCAAGATGAAGGCCTAGCAAGGTATATCCAGTCCCTTATCAAAGATTTGTTCGTCAGTTGCTTGTCCATAAGAGATGGGCATGTCATCTACGGGCTGAAGCACTAAACGTCTTTGTTCACGAACGGGGGCTTTTGGGGAGTCTTATTCTCGAGTGACGAGAAAGTGTTTTTTTTTTTTAAGTTTGGAGGATAAAGCAGCTAAGGTGACTTGGGTGTTATATCTAGATACTTAGAAAAACCCTCAACTTGATATCTTTTTGGGGGGTCTGTCTCACCCGACTCGAAGTTATTTCTAACGGAATCCCAACTTGAATGGTTATGTGATGTTTTTCTTAAACTTTATCACAATATCGCACATAATTTACTCAGATGCACGTGTCTGGTATACATCTAACAGACTGGTTGTCATGAGGAGTATATTGGATATCATACATTTGTACCTCAGTGTCACTTTTGTTGTCTTGCCGATTTCTCAATAAAAATATCAGAAGAGCAGTCGAAGACCACAAATCTTCGCCAAGGTAATACCGACATGATCTTAGTGATTGTCAAGAGATGGATATTACAATAATAATAACTGCAATGAACTTGATCGCTCTTTTTTTTCTTGCTTTTGATTAATAGCTATTGAGTTTATATTATAAATAAACGTAGTTTGGTGGAAAAATAGTGTGTCAGAAAATGTAATGACGTAAAGAAATCTAGCGGAGGTAATTCAGTATTTGGCATGTGAAACGAAAAAATAAAAAAGAAAAAAAGAACCTAGAGACGTTATCCCATACCGGATCAAACCAAATCAGTTCGATCCAGTCATGAGGCCTATCATCCCTGAAAGTTTCAGTCGAATCCATCCAGCTGGTCTTGAGATATCTTGGCCATGGACAGACAGACAGACAAACAAACGAAGAGACAAACGCGACTAAATACAGTTATGGCGTGAGAAAGGGTTATATTTAAAAATACTATGTTAAAAAGTAAGGAAAACATAAGTCATAAAGATATAATTTTTGGAGTTGCTCTTTTTTATCTAAAATCTAATATTGGATAAAATAAAACATACGATACCGACACGTGTGATCGAAGACGGATCTCCAGGCAACAAACATAACCGTTGAATGAAATGTGCTCCTGGGATTATGTGACCATAAATATTTATTATATAAATCACTCATACAGAAGTCTGAGGTTGTTCGGTGTTGTGCGTCAACTCGCATTCTAACATCGGCAGACTCTCTGTCTCTAAGCGGAGAGAAACTCAGACAAATCTCAGCCAAAGGGCAGGGTCTCGTCTCGTGAAAATTAGACTAGGTACCTGAGGGTGTGTGTTGTGGTACAGTGGATATCGGCTCGGAACGGAAACCGGGGAATTCGAAGTTCGAATTCCTGTTGAATCTATTGTATTCACTTACGCGCAAATACCCTTGGGAAAGGCATTAATCCGTCTCTTCCTTCCAGTTATGGGTTAAATAGCAGGACAGACTGGGTTCTATAGCCTTGGTCGGCTACCAGTCTACCGCAGAAAGCAATGGCAACCTAATGCGGGATAACCTTCTGCCCAGTCAGACATGTCTCTTTCGAAACATGACCGCCCAAGCGTGTATCACGTATGGCACTTAACTGACTGACCTGATTCTGCTATGTTCAGGGTGTATGGGAAAATCTTGCCCGGGCTTTAGGGCTGGGATTCCCTACTATATAAAAGGCCTTGTTCCACATTCCGCCTCGATGGAAAAGCAGATAAATACTGTTCTGTGTTGTGCATCATTCCGGTGTTGTACGTCATTGAAGAGATTTTTTCCGAGTGAATTAACCGAGAGCATTATTCCGAGAGTATTACTGTGCATTGTTCGAAAGATTTGTTTAGTACGTTGATTTTACGCGAAGATATCAAAATATTATAACTCGCTAATAGCGAATTACCAAAATTTCCCTTCAGAATCAGTCAGTTAAGTGCCATACACGCTTGGGCGATCATGTCTCAAATGAGACATGACTAACTGGGCAGAAGATTATCTCGCAGTAATTTGCCATTACTTTCTGCGGTAGACTGGTTGCCAGCCAAGGCTTTAGAACTCAATCTGTCCTGTTATAATCCATAACTGAAGTGGGACCCAATCTCCTGTTATAATCCATAACTGGAAGCAAGAGACAGATTAATACCTCTACTAAGAATATTTGCGCGAAAGTGAATGCAAAGTATTTAATTGGAATTCGAACTCGGCTCCCCGACTTTTCATTCCGAAACGCTATCCACTACTCTACAACGTACACCCTTCAGAATAACGTTACGAAAACTAACGTTAGAAAAGAGCGAAGAAAAGAACATCCTGATCATAATTCATTATACCGGAAATACTGACGAGTTCTGATAAATATATAGCGCCCTCTATGAACACACATCAAAACATTTTATCACCAGTTTTTAAAAAATCCATACTTAATGAATCTAAGGTATATCTGCCTACAAACGGTGTAATCTTAAATTTTTTTCATTTTCGCACAAATCAGCATCTCTAGATTAATATACGAAATGAAGTTAGATGAAAATGCTATTAATATTATTATAATTACAACGGAAACTATTTAGACAATTTCGCACAAACTAATGCACATTACCAATCGAATGCCGCACCGAAAAGCTAGAAACATGATCAGCATATACATCTGATTTATACGCACAAAAGCTTCGTGACAAGATAGATCTATATATGATGCCAATTCATAATGACTATAATTTTGAATACCGATTACATTAAGACCAAGCAGCCATCCCTTCTGTTTACACAGGAAAAGCAGCTTAAACTTAATAAAAATAGTTTTCGACATTTAAATTGGAAATTCATAGACAGCACGTGCAATAATAATAATAATAATAATAATAATAATAATAATAGCTGTAAACAAACACTGGTATGAACATCATCCAGCACCGGTTACAGAAATAGAAGATGTAACCATTCTATGGGATTACACCATCTACACAGACAGAAAAATTGAAGCAAACAGGCCAGACATTATTGTTAAAAATCAGGAGAAAACTTGTCTATTAATTGATATGGCTTGTCCAGCGGGTTGTAACATAGCAATCAAGGAATTTGAAAAACTGTCAAAATATAAAGACCTGGAAATTGAAATAGAAAAAATGTGGAAATTGAAAACAAGAGTTATGGCAGTGATATTAGGTGCACTTGGAATAATGAAAAATGGAACAAAACAACACATTGAAAGAATCCCTGGAAATCCCAGCTTAAGAGATATACAAAAAATTGTCTTATTAAGTACAGCCCACACACTAAGGAAAACTTTATCTATGTAATGATAGGGATGATAGGGAAGAGAGAAAAACATGAAATGGAGTCATAACAACACGCCACGACCTGCCTTAGGTCTCCCCGCAGACTTGGTTGGTAGTGAGACCAAAGCAGAAATAGAAATATGATGAAAAAATGACATAATAATAATAATAATAATAATAATAATAATAATTATTATTATTATTATTATTATTATTATTATTATTATTACTATTATTGGTATTATTGTTATTATTGTTATTATTATTATTATAAACGGAGCTTGTAAAAATTTCACAAGTCTTGACAAATCTTATTATCCAAAATTTGATCTCACTCTCATCTTGTATCTTTTTATTCTCTCACTTATTCTTTCCACTCTCCTTTGTCCGTGCATGTAATCGTAGAATCGTTGTACAAATATGGATTAAATTTAATTTTTTTCTCTATTGTCTCATTTACCTGGTTTTCACTTTTCAGGAACTAGAAGAAAGTGATGCAAATCTTTCAATTCAACCAACAATCATGGTCATAGATTGTAAATAATTTTACACTGCCGTTTAATATACATTTTCTCGTTCTTTCCCATCAAATTTCGCGAATTATAATACTGTAGCTAATTATTTTAAACCTGAAGAAAGATGCATTGGACATGAGCCTCATAATAGCATCTTAATGCATTAACCCATTCCCAGGCAAGTTATTTTGTAGTTATGATGAGCAGAGAGTGCTTTTTTGACCACCAATTTTAAAATGTCAGATAGCTCCAAGTAACAGTTTAACTTTGCACTATTATTCTTTGACCCTTTTTATTTTTTATATTTTTCTTTTTCAATAAGTCTGGAACAAGAGTCATCAGCTTGAACTTAAAACATATAATATATATATATATATATATATATATATATATATATAACTTCCCAGCTTTAATTTTATACACGCTTGTATTTGTTCGTTAAGTGACTATATATAGAATGTACTTAAAAATATTAGTCTACTGGGCTCATAAAGTACCTATATTGGAAGACTAAAGGGTGACTATAGCCATATTTGTAGAGTTACAAAACCTTCCCGCCTGACGGCAAAATATTTATATCGATATGCCATCTAAAATGACGGCAACAAATATATTGATGTACCTAATATTGAATATCTATTTTGTGGATTAAACATGGATATTAATTAACTTTTGGAGAGGATTATTTTATCTGAATGAGATAGTGGGGCCACATAATACTTCAAATAGGTAAATAATTTAAAATGTAAGTTGATTTATATATTAGAGCATGAGTTATGACTGATCACTTTTGGTTAATTAAATTTTAACAAAAAATATTTTCGTTAAAAGCATTGATATGTAAGCATCGCCAAAACTTTTGTGTAGTGATACTATGCTTTTATAAACCATTGTAACAACTATTACAATATAAAGCTCTACTTTGTATCGAGCACTCTTTATAAAAGTAAATGCTTGAACAGTGGGTTTAAAATCTACGTGTTCTATCACTTTCTTACAGTACACTATATATATATATATATATATATATATATATATATATACACTCTCTATTATAATAGAGAGGATATATATATATATATATATATATATATATATATATATATATATATATTCTTCAGAACTCGATGCATTATCTTTGCTAGAAATAAAAAATAAGGCACAGTTAAAAAACAAATACGTTCTAAGAGTTTTCATAAGTTCTAGTAAAGTTTAACAACTGGTAGTAAAGAGTCGCTATTGTTTCTCTTATAAACTTCCATGTTGTCTGGCTACTGTCTCTCTCTTCATAAGCGTTATAGGATATAAGTGCAATCCTCTGTAACTGTAGAATAAAAATTAAATGCCCAGTTGGAGGCATATGTAAGTCAGAGAAAGTAATATACCAAGCCACCATCTATCCTAGTGTAGACAAAAGCTGCAAGCAAACATATATAGGAATTACCGCTGGTCCATGGAAACAACGCCTATATAATCACACTCAATCATTCTCTAAACCCCACCTAAAATATCAAACCGCCCTCTCTAAATATTTCTGGGAACTGAAAAGCAAAAATCTTTCCCCTCAGATTGAATAGAAGATTATAGGGAAATCCCAACCCCCCAATAACTTTAAAAGCAGATGCAACTTATGCTTAGATGAAAAGATTAAAATTATCAAATTCAGAGAATCTAGCCAGTTGTTAAATCAGAGAAATGATATAATTTACAAAGAAATAAATTTAAACTATCCGACACATAAAATCCTGGAATCACCCACTTCCGACACCCTTACCAGCTCTCCCACATTTGTGTGGATCATTCGTTGGAAGAATGTACAGACCAAATGAAGTAAGGTTAAGAACCCACCATCCAATGGAAAGATACACCCATCTAAGTACACAATGACTTCATATTATTATTTGTGTACATCAATCAGAAAGAAATATCCTACCATGAACTATGTAATGTAAAGTGTTCAATATATTGACTTCAGCGTAAACATTTCCCGTGGGAAATGGGGCAGCTAAATATGAGGTGAGATATGTCTCTCATAAAAATGGGTGCACCTAATCTATTGAACAGGTGAAGAGGCTCATCCCTTGTTTCCTGTTTAGGATGCGGTTTCCGGTTTTCTCTATTCTAATCTTCTTCTCACTTCGTTTTTTTTTTTTTGCAATTGGAGTAGATAGACTAAACTATCGCCCGGTTCACACTCCACCCACATCTATTGAACAGGTGAAGAGACTCATCCCTTGTTTCCTGTTTAGGATGCCGTTTCCGGTTTTCTCTTTTCTAATCTTCTCACTTTGTTTTTTTTCTTTTCTTTCAATTGGAGTAGATAGACTAAACTATCGCCTGATTCACACTCCACCGACATCTATTGAAGAGGGAAGAGGCTCATCCCTTGTTTCCTGTTTAGGATGCGGTTTCCGCTTTTCTCTTTTCTAATCTTCTCACTTGTTTTTTTTTCAATTGGAGTAGATAGACTAAACTATCGCCCTGTTCACACTCCACCCACATCTACTGAACAGGTGAAGAGGCTCATCCCTTGTTTCCTGTTTAGGATGCGGTTTCCGGTTTTCTCTTTTCTAATCTTCTCACTCTTATGTAGCCCCCTGCACATCAGTAGCGTTACCGCCTTGCTTGGGGTGATATGATTAAAAAAAATGCTCCTATGAAGTTTTTGTGCACGTTCGTATGTATTATTTTATGCCTTATGGTATGTAAAATGTGGCACCGAGATAGATGTGTATTTCATAGGTAAGAACAAACTTAATTAGGTAAAAATTTTTCCATCGTGTGAGAACACCTAGTTAGATGCGAGGTATATTTAGATAAAATCAATTATGCATGCTTGAACTAAATTTTCCCTCGTGCAATGATTTTCTACCCATATGTGGATAAATCAACAACCCAAATAAAGTAGAATGGTATATATATATATATATAAACAAGTAATGTTTATTAAGAAATAGAAAAAGAAAATTACCACCTCATTTGGAAATTAAATGTACACAAACGTATATATATATATATATATATGTGTGTGTGTGTGTGTGTGTGTGTGTGTGTGTGTGCGTTTATATGTAGTCATGTTTATGTACGTATGCACATATATATTATCGTGTTTGTGTATATGTGCATATATATGTACGTGATTGTCTCGTTTATATATATTGTGTATATAAAAGTATATGCGAAATTGAGAGTGCGTGTGAAAATTTCTTTAGCAGTGATATGTGTGTGCATATATATACAACACTACTTAGGCGCGCGGAAACCCTATATTTATGAAACGTATGTATATGTGAGTATGAGAGCACTAAGACCCGTAAAGAAAAAAGGAAAAAAGAAAACTACGAATCGGTGAATATATGTAAGCATAAGCAAAGTCACATTGTAAATATATGTGGGAACGTACACATATGTATATGTAGAGAGAAGATAGTATAAGTAGGTAGGTTAACCTTATGGGGTCAAACAGACGCCAACAGCCAAGAGAATTGGGTTTTTTCAGAGGTCAACCGCTTCATGACGGTCTGACTACTCCAGACAGATCCGACGCCAATATTTGGAACTAGAATCTCTTTTCTTTTTGATTTCTTTCTTTCCTTTTTCCCTTCTTTCTCCTCTTTCCCCTTATTTTTATTGTTATTTTTGTTTGTTACTTTATTTTTATTTTTATCCCTCTCTTCATTTTAAGAAGAGATTCATTCCGGCAAAAATTTTGTACTAGATGAAAGGAATATTGTAAAGCCTGATGAAATGAGCTAATTAAACTCATTGAATGAGCTATAGTTTATAACCAATTGAAGTGACGTGTTGAGTTTTCCTTTATAAATTTCATATCTCTCTGGTTAACACCCATCGAGCTCTCTATAAGGATTTACTACTTAATATTTTATATTAAGGTAATCTTGTTGGATTATCCTCACTGTTTACGGACTGGACACCTATATATATATATATATATATATATATATATATATATATTTGTAATTTCAGAAAAAATTCAAGAGGAAATTGCCATTTTCAGCATACCATTTTAAGACATGAATTGTCATTCCAGTTCAAACAAAAAATAAGGAAAATTTCTAATGCCGGATGCTTAGTCAAGGAAGGGATTGGGGAATGTTGGCTTTTATAGGGATAAGCTAGCGGAATGTTGGTAGTAATTTCTCCTATGGTAGTGGGAGGTATGTGACTTGACCGTTGGGTCGATAGGGGGATAGCTAACTGCTTAGCCAAATTGAAAAAAAAACTTTATTGTGATTAAATCGAAGAATCAGATAATTATTGCAATTTATATTCATTGCTATGAAGACACATACTAATGATCTCTCTACGTTTATTCAGAAATATACACACACAGACACCTATATATATAATATTCTTTATTATAATAGAGAGGATAGTTAATAATTTTCTACATGAGCACTATTCGTTACAAAAACGGACATCTAAGCGATGTTTGATTCCTGTCAATGAATTGTGCACTATGTTGTCATTGCATTCAGCGGTAGACTGGTTGCCAGCCAAGGCTATAGAACCTAATCTGTCCTGTTATTTAACCCATAACTGGAGGGAAGAGACGGATTAATACCTTTCTCAAGGGTATTTGCGAGTAAATGAATGCAATGAATTCAGCTGGAATTAGAACTTGGCTCCCCGATTCCTCGTTCCGAGTCGATATCCACTGCACCACAACGCACATCGCACATCCCACATCCATACACTTTTATCAATAGTGGATGTTTAATATCTAACTTGGTTTCGATAAAACAAGATTGTACCCTTTCTTTTGTAGTATATACTGTCATCGAATTTTAGCGGGAACTCCTGTTAATTATTTAATTTAAGTCTGAAATAATAAAAATATAACCTTAATAAAACTATTAATATCATTTTAAAATAAACTTTCATAAGATTATACTAATTTGCAACAAAAATGTATTTGTCATCTCTTCTAAATTTTACGTAATGACTTTTTCAAATTTTTTAAAGATTTTGTGGATACCATAAGTAACACAATACAACTATTATTATGAATTTTTATTTTTCGTAACTTACCTAGAGATTTAAAGTAATCTCTTAACCGAAATATCAGCAGTATCAATTATAAGTTGGACGCAGGTAAAAAAAAAAAGTTATAAGAAAAACATTTTGCGTAGGAAGGGTTAATGGTGTCGATTATTAAAAACCTTTGCCCCTGTACAGAGAAAACATAATAGCATAGCACAGATGTGAATAGCTTGTCATAGATAAATATTTATGAATAGACTTACAGAGATAGAGAGCTAGAGCTGCTAGTGAGTAGACATATATATATATGGCTAGCTAGATATGTTAAAGTGGAAAAGCTTTCGTATGACGCTTTTCGACGTTCAGGACATTATCGGACTAAGGATATATATATATATATATATAGAGAGAGAGAGAGAGAGAGAGATGAATATACTGACAAATATATCAGCAGACATAGATAGATAGATAGATAGATAGATAGATAGATAGATAGATAATGAACAGAACAAGATAGATAGATAGATAGATAGATAGATAGATAGATAGATAGATAGATAGATAGATAGATAGATAGATAGATAATGAACAGGACATGATAGATAGATAATAAACAGATCATGATAGATAGATAGATAGATAGATAGATAGATAGATAGATAGATAATGAGCAGAACAAGATAGGTAGGTAGGTAGATAGATAATGAACAGAACAAGATAGATAGATAGGTAGATAGATAATGAACAGAATAAGATAGATAGATAGATAGATAGATAGATAGATAGATAGATAAGAACAAGACCTAGATAGATAGATAGATAGATAGATAGATAGATAGATAGATAGATGATAATTATGATTGAATAAAACCAGATACATCAGAAAGAGAAAAATATGCATAAAGTAAATATGAAAAGTGAAATGTTCAATTCCAAGTTTGTCAAATGGAAGCAAAACACCGATAAAATATAAAATCCTTTAATGAAATGTGTCAAAATTGTGACTCTCTCTCTCTCTTCATTCTCTCTCTCTCTCTCTTCTCTCTCTTTCTCTCTCTCTCTCTCTCTCTCTCTCTCTCTCTCTCTCTCTCTCTATCTCTCTCTCTCTTTCTCTCTCTCTCTCCCTCTCTCTCTCTCTCTCTCTCTCTCTCTCTCTCTCTCTTCTCTCTCTCTCTCTCTCTCTCTCTCTCTCTCTCATCTCTCATTCTCTCTTCTCTCTCTCTCTCTCTCTCTCTCTCTCTCTCTTCTCTCTCTCTCTCTCTCTCTCAGTAATTCGATTCACATAAAATTGCGAATAACACTGGTTCCCCCAAGTTCAACACGGTGGGGTTCCTCTCTCCGACTGTCTTTCTAATGTAAAGATTTTCGCAGAAGAACCATTATAGAATTATTCCTCGACTTGTTCCGATTCCACTCAGCGCCTCATAACGCATCTTTTATTTAACGAGCGACTTAATTATTTTATTGCTTGCTGCTCTACCGATGCTTCTTTACAGCGAAAGAATTGCCGCGGGAATTAGGATCTCTCCATTTTTTTAATACCCTTCCTTTCATTCTTTTCCATAGTTATTTTTCTTCTCCTTTTTTTCTGCAGTCTTTTCTTTCTAAAATTCCCTTGTCAACACTCACCACCGGCTCCTCCTTTAGTTCTTGCTCTCCTCTCCTTTCCACAGTCCTGCTTTTCTCCTCACACCAATGAGTTCTACTCCTCCTTAACCTCCGCTAAAAACAACCTCCAACCATCACATCAGTTTATGTCTTCTTTCGACTTTTCAGCTGAGATGTCGACAGTGATGCTGTATTCAGTAAGTGTCGTCTGGGAAATAACTCCTATGCCTCTTTAAAATTATAAAACTAGCAGAACAACTTCAAGCCGATTGAAAGTACACAATCATTCAAATTTGTGCAGACAAATCATGATCGAAGAAATTCCTATAAATATTTTGAAGGCTTGTCTGATGGCTGAGAAGTTTGCTTATCGACATCAAATAAAAACCGACTGCTGATTTTTTGAGGCTGGTACGTTGAGATGATAGCAAATTTCACATCGACACTATTGGTCAATTTTCAAGTCAACTAAGTACCAGTAAATCTAATTGAACATCCAGGTTTTTTCCCAATTTAAGAAGGATGCAGAAATATATTCCTGTTGATATTCCATTCATCAAGCCATGTCTTATACTAAGTTCTTCTTAATCTATATGATCATGAGCGATTTAGACCTCTATTTAATTACGATTCTATATATTCGTCTTCATGTGCCATATCCCTTCAGGACGTAGGCGATCAT